>CAXKVX010000721.1:0-78201 GCA_964058865.1 Eleocharis quinqueflora
ATAGAAGAACTATCGATACTTGGCCAAACTTGTTGGAATTTCTCCTATTGGAGAGTATTAATGGAAGATTATTTGAAACATTAGATGTTTGGCATATTATAGAAAAATGGTATGTACCAATCTACGAAATAGGAACCACAAACTTGACCAAAAATTCCAAAAAAGCAAAAGATAGATAATGATCATGCAATTAACGCTTTATTTTGTTTTATTGACGAGTCAATAGTCATGGACATTTTCGGTGATAATATGAATGATTGCGATATGTGGATTTCTCTTGTAGAACATGTTAATAAAGAAGCAAATGCATCTAATGTTATATCAAATGTAGGAACTTGTAGCAAGGAAAGATGCAAAGGAAAAGCAAGCCTAGATGACATTCTGGCCAAAAAACAATGTGACCGACCCGGCGGTGATTGAGCTTTTAAGAAGTATTAGTGTGAATGAAAAGAAAGAAGATGAGCTCGCTAATGAATTCCAAGAGAAACGATCAATTGAAAAGGTCAGGAATGAAGAAGCAAGCATATCTTCCACATTTGAAGAAGAAGGAAAAGATTGTCCTTCAACCTCCAAATCGGAGGCAAAGGTATATCCAGACTCAAAGATGTTGGATTAAACTCAACTCTTGTTTGACAATTTGCAAAACAAATCAGTACTAACCATGCGCATGAGTTTTGGTGAAGTTATAGGTTAACACATGCTCAAACATGCTCAACACAAGTCAAGACATGCTCAAGGCATCAAGGAAAGGCTCCATAGAGCACAACGTTACCATAACACTTCCTAACCCGTCACAACGGGTCAGCAACCCGTCATAACGAGTGTCCAACCCATCACAACGGGTCAGAAGGAGAAGAGGTAGTGTAGAGTAGGATTTTCACAAAAGACAGCGTTACTATAACGCTTCACCAAGGCGTTGTAACGCCTCCTAACCCGTTATAATGGGTTCCCAACCCGTTATAACGGGTGCGTGCTCAAGATGGCCCAGATGACAGTTACAAAAGCACAGAAGGGCATATCTGGAACATCTCAAACCCGTTATAACGGGTCAGCCAAGGCGTTATAGACTTCATGTAATGCTACAGTCATTTTGTAAGGATTCAAGACTCCAAGAAATGTCCAGCCTATATATATGATGCAGAGACGAACCAAAAGTGTATCTGAAACTCCCAACAAGCTTCCAAGCATCTAATTGAGCACTAGAAAGTGCCAAAGAGCATTCTCCTTCAGCTACCTAAACCTGAGAGCATTAAGATAACACTCATAGTCTAATTGTTAATTCGAAAACTTTTCTTTATCTAGTTTCTATCCTTTGGTGCACTTCATTTGTGTTGTCAAGTAGTGCATTCATGTCCTAGATTGTTTTGTCAATCGGACCGTTAACCGTGTAGAGTGGTGTTGCCCCTTACATTGGACTAGGGATAATTGCCCCTTACATTGGCCTTTGATTGAAAACGCTTTCGCTTATTGTTTGACCTTAGTCGTTGCGCTTTAAGCCCTAATTTTCTAACAAAAGCCACATGAGATTAATAATTGTTTAGGAGTGATGATAAATTAGCTGATGAATGTGATGACTTAAGTAAATTGTCACATGAGAAATTATTAATGCATGAAATTCATACCCAAAATAAATTGCTTAGAAAAACCAATGAAGCCTTGATACAAAGAGATGACACAAATGGAGGGTTAAATGACAAAATTCTTAAGTTTGAGTAAAAAACAAAAGACTACGAGTCTAAGATGGAAAAACTTTAATATGTTGTGAAAGATCTTGAAGCAAAGGGTGATCAACATCTTAAACAAATAAATGAGTTGAAAAATGAGAATGATACCCAAAAATTCAATAAGGATTCCATGAATAATGTTAAGTTTGATTTGAGTAAATTATATGAAGAACAAAAGTCACACGATAAATCAAGTTTAGGTAATAAAAAGAATTTGACTTTGTCAACCTCTAACGACTCTCAGAGTGTGAAAGAAAAGGGTAAACAAGTACCAACTCAAAGAGACAAGAACACAAAATCTCAACATGGTAAAAATGTACCTAACTATGCCTTTAGATACAGTTTTAATAATAAAGATTATGCTAAACCCAAACCGGTCTATAAATACTTCAATCCGTCTTGGTCCAACAATGTTTATCATAGAAAACCAATCGGTTGGAGGTATGAACAAAAAATTAATAATTTTGCAAAATTTAGTACTCAAGTCAATGAGAAACTTAGAGTTGTTCATCAATAATCAAAGAGTTCAAACATGCATAAACAAAACTTCAACTACACTTATCAACCAAAGATTCAAATCAAATATTCATTTTGCAATTATTATTGTAAAATGGGTCACATTTCATTAGAATGTAAGTTTAGAAAACCGAACAATAATTTAAATGTTGTTTCAGTTTCTTAGACTCTAACTTAATAACCTTGACTATTGAACACAGTTCTTAGATATTGTATGCCATATATTTAGGGGGAGCTAAATAAATGAAGTGTTTTTAATCGATAAATGTCTTTGATTGCATTGAAACTATTGTATCTTGATTTGAATGCAAATACCTCTAATTGGGTCGAGAAAGGAAGTTTGTGATTAAAATGTAGGATGTGAAGTCCAAGGTATGAAGGAAATATTGAAGAGACAAGTATGCAAAATGAGAAGCTAGGAATGTATGAATCGTTGTATCAACTCAAGTATCAAGCTTCTCAAGGCCTAAGGAAGTTCTCAATCACTTGTCTAAATTAAATTAAGTGTTTTTAGAATGATTTCTCTATGTGCATTCATATCAAGTAAAATTCAAAAAGAGGAATTCATGATGCAATTAGAATATGTGCACTACAAGAAAACTAAATTAGTAGAGTAAGCTCCAAAGGAGTAGTATAAATAGTGTCTAGAAGCATAACAACCAAATTTCAATTCAAATCTCACAAAAACCTGGAAAAACATGCGAAATCTCAACAAATTCCAGTTTTAACCATTACCTAACGCTTGCGTAGCATTATAATGCTAACCCTTAGGATCAAAATATACGAAACAACAGAATATAGCGTTATATAACGTTTGTTTAGCGTTATATAACGATTGTTTAGCGTTATATAACGTTTGTTTAGCGTTATATAACGTTTGTTTAGCGTTATATAACGTTTGTTTAGCGTTATAACGCTAACAGTGATGAACCTAATTTTCAAAGTCCCAAAACTCTTGAAAAGAACAGCTTCTAGCTTTACACAATGCTAGGGAACCATCATAACGCTATCCATATATTGGTAACGCTATTGGAGTCCGAATTTGTCTCTTTTTATGCCGATCTTTTCTCTTCTTCCTCTCTTTTCATCCCAAATGATTTTCTTCCCACCTTCTCTCCCTCTCGCCATTCACATCTCTTCCTCCAAATACTCTCTCCAACTTCAACCAAACTCATTTTCCTTTTGAAATCCATCTCTCATCTACTCTATCAACCATTCCTCACTCTCAAATCACCCCCAAACCTCATTTCTCTCTCTCCATCGAAACCCTAGCGACCTAAACCCTAGACCTGTTTTTCATCAAAGTCAACTCTCTCTCGGCTTCTCTACTCAAAGCCATCAAGAAGAAGCGAGCCCATAACTCGGGTGAAGGCACCTCCTCACCAAACTCGGCGCCGGATGAGCGTATCGCGCCAAACATGAAAATTGAGATGAGAAACACCTACCTTTTTCGGGACGACAATGCGTACACAAATTATGTTGGGTCCAAGAAACGGGTACTATCTACATGATACTACTACCTTATGCATGGCACTCTTCCAACATGGGAAGAAGAAAATATTGAGGGGTATAACAATCATTGGCAATGGCGGCCATTGATAGAGTGTCATGAGCCGTCCAACGAGACCTTAATGTGTGCCTTCTACGCAAACCTCAAGGTAATCGAATACAATGATCTCTTTTCTTACTTGGGTGGGATTGAAATACCAATCACTCTTGACTCAATGTTTCAATCTTGAAAACGATGGTGAAGAGTTGTATGTGTATAAGTCTTGGCCTCATAGACCCAAAGAAAAACTTGAATCCTATCTAAGGTGGTTCAATGTCCATGGTGAAAAGGACATATATGTTACCAAACTTCCTACGATGCATAGAACTGGTTTTATATTTATAAACAACATGCTTATGCCAAAATCAACCTGAAAAACCAATTTGGAAAAGTTCAAAATATTTTCCAAAAACAACATGCTTATGCCAAAATCTTTATAAACTTTGGTATTTTCTTCCTCCAACACCTAGTTGCCCTTGATGATAGAATGTTCAAAATATCTTATATCGTTCTTAACCACATGAAAAAGAGTTGTAGGGACAAAACAAAATCCCTACCATATGATCATCTCATCCAAAAGATGATCAACACACATGCTATCTCGCTTAAACCCAACCTTAAAATGGTTAATCCAACGAACTTTTGGGATGAAATGACTGGGTTATTGATGATGAAAATGAGGAAACCAGAGAAAAGAATTAAAAAATGAACAAGAATATCAAGGTTAATGCATGAATTAAGCTACCCAACGCTAAACCTAACCAATATGTCAATCCATTGGAATATTGGATCCTAATCCTTCTATGAGTCAAAGCCAAACTTCCCATCTCAACCTACCAAAAACCTAAATCAAAGTGATCTCCAATCAATTCTTATCACATTAGGTAATCTTCAAGTACAAAATGATCGTATTGAGAAGCGTCAAATTGATATGGAGGAACGCGAGAATGAGTTATTTGGATGGTTTAGAGGACATTATGATGCCTTTTACAAGGATCATCTAGCTCTCAAGGCAAGGTTGGTGGATGAATTGGGATCGGATTTTGGTGAGACGTCAAATGAAAAGGTCAAGAAAAAGAAAAAGAGGGCTCAACGTAATGAAGAGGAGGATGAAGAGAATAGTCATGCTACGACCAATGATGGTGGAGGTGGTGGTAGTCACACTAATGAGCATGATGACGAAATTACCATGACGGATGCTTAGCGTCATTGTTGCTTAATTTACTCTAAAATATTATATCTAGTATTATGCTATGTTCGTTGTTATGCTGCTTAGGTCTTGTGAACTTTTATATTTTTATTTTAAATTTGCTACGTAGAACTTTAACTTGAATGCTTAGCTATGTTGCATCATTAGTTATATAGGATATGTGATCAATTACCTTTGAGACATTCTTTTTATGCTTGCTTGGTCTATGATTATTTATATGCTTGCTTGATCTATATAAATTGATTTTGAGACATATTTATTTTTGGACGAATTGATTTGCAATGAAAAAGGATTACAACATTGCAAAGGAAACTATGAAATTTCTTTTGGGAAAACTAAAGCACAATCATATTCTAAAAGCATAAAATTGAGAGGGAGCTTCAAACAAAACCTTCCATGCCGTAACGTCTCTTCTAAATTGATTGCCAAAACTTGAGGCAAGTTGCCAATTTGAGGGAGAACTTTACACAAAATTTTCATGCTATAATGAGTCTCTAAGGCGTTATAACGGGTGCCCAAGGCATCATAACGCCTCAGGAGGAGAGAGAGAATGCAGATGCTGGATTTTCTCAAGACAAGCGTTACTGTAACGCTTCAGCAAGGCGTCACAACGGGTTGCAATCCGTTATAACGAGTGAGCAAAGCGTTATAACGGGTTCCTGGAGATTCGGCCCACAAGTCAGCAGCAGAAGGGCAAAAGGGGAAGATGCTCAAGGTGTTATAACGTCTTGCCAACCCGTTATGGAGAAAGTTGTAACACTGTGTGTAATTTTCACAGATTCAAGATCCCAAGAAGTGCTCAGCCTATATAAGAGATACATAAATGAACCAGAAGACTATCAAAACATTCCTACAAGCTTCCCAGCATCAATTGAGCACAAAAAATAACCTGATTCAAGTCTCATCCAGCTACCTAACATAGAGATCAATTATGACAGCTACTATTCTCTTATTGTCTATTCGAGAATAAAGCTCTTAGCTAGTTTTAGCCTTTGGTGCATCACATTTGTGTTGTCAAGTGATGCATTTCTGTCATAGATTGTGTTGTCAATCAGACCTTTTTACCGTATATTGAGGTGTTGTCCCGTGCATCGGTCTAGAAGAAGAAGATTGACTTACTTGTGTAGAAGAAGTCAAAGATCGGCTCTGCACTTTATAAAAGATACTTGATTATAGTGAAACGGCCCGAAAAGAAGATTTTATTCTGGGAGACCCGTGGACGTAGGCCTAAGTTCTTTTGATAGGCTGAACCACGTTACATAGCGTATTCATTTGTTCTTGATTGCTCTCTCTTCACTCTCTCTCTCTTTCTCTTTTTAGCACTTTGCTCTTATTTTTTTGTGATTTGCTCAATTAGTTCTTGAAATTGCTTGCTCTATTACTTGGGTAGGTGATTAAGGTCTAAAAGATTTAACTTGAATTGAAATTGCTTCCGCACATTGAATTGATCTAGTCTTGCGCATTTTTCGTAGAACAAAGATAAAATGAAAGGTATTAAAAGTCGTTTTTGTTGTAGTTATTCCATTGAATGAAGTTATGAACTGACAATATTGGTACGAAAAATTAAAACTTATAAGCAAGTTACTTTACAACAAATTGCTAAATTATGATCATCAAATTCATGTCATTCTCATAAAATGTGTTCTTTCCAAAACAATCAATCATAAATCTTGAATCTGAAACTTCAGGATTATTAGTTAAAAAGCAAATCAGTAGCTCTGCTAGATCGCTCACGATCGCTCCTGAGAGCAACTCGCACCAGGCGCTCTCAGATCCTTTAAAACCTGAGAGAAAAAAAATTAGATGTTAAACAAAAATAAGAAGACATAAAGGGTGTGTTTGGATCACCAAAAATAGCACTAAGCATGGATAAGTGTTGCTATCCACACAAAAATATGATCCAAACATGATTTAGTAAGTTATGAGTAGTGTTGGTTAGTGCTATTTTGCTAATCCAACAAAATGGTAGGATTAGCAAATTAGCACATGTCATGGTTAGCATTATTATTTTATTACATTGTAATCATCATCTTGATATTATTATTATTTTAATTGTCATTATTTTATTATTATTATTGTCATTATTATTTTATTAGTATTATTATAATTGTCATTATTATTATTATTTTTTTATTATTATTATTTTATTATTATTATTACTGTCATTGTTATTTTATTAGTATTATTATAATTTTCATTATTATTATTTTTATTATTATTATTGTAATTATCATTATTTTATTATTATTATTATTTTATTATTATTATTTTAATTGTCAATTATTTTATTATTATTATTATTATTGTTATTATTTTATTATTATTATTGTAATTATCATTATTTTATTATTATTATAATTGTCATTATTATTATTATTATTTTAATTGTCATTATTTTATTATTATTATTATTGTCATTATTATTTTATTAGTATTCTTATAATTGTCATTATTATTTTTGTTGTAATTATCATTATTTTATTATTATTATAATTGTCATTATTATAATTTTATTATTATTTTAATTGTCATTATTTTATTATTATTATTATTGTCATTATTATTTTATTAGTATTATTATAATTATAATTCTCATTATTATTATTGTAATTATCATTATTTTATTATTATTATAATTGTCATTTATATTATGGTAATTATCATTATTTTATTATTTTATTATTATTATTGTAATTATCATTATTTTATTATTATTTTATAATTATTATCATTTATTATTATTCAATTATTATTATATTATAAATTGATATCAATATTTTATTATTATTATTATCGTTAAAAAAACTAAAAAAATTTATTATTTTACTAATTCTCACTATCACTACTCCAAATGTGCAATCCAAACAACATTTTCACTAACCTAGATAGCACAAAATTAGCATTATTTTTGCACTAACCTAGATAGCAAAAAATAACCACTATTTTAACCACTAATCTAAATAGCACTATTTTTGTACTAACCATGACATGATCTAAACACACCCAAAATTAGTTAATATAAATTTTGTTGTTGCAATACATGGGTTTAAAAAGTTTCGCACTCGCGCGAGCATATACGTAGTTAGAATATAAGCTGGATATGTCATTTTTTATCATTACAATTCTATTTTTTCATTCTATAAATTAATCTGATTTTTTTTCGATTTGTTTTCGTTTCAGATTTTGTACTTTTTGTTTTTTTATTATTTTCCTAAAAAAAAGAATTCGAGCTTATCCACTTTGGACCAAATATGATTGGGAAGCTTAGAAACAAGCGTAGCTCGCAACGCGTTTGTACGATCTGCTTTTCTCTTGTTTTATAGTTGTACTACACCCAAATTTATGGAATCGGATCTGATGCTGCGGCGGCACCGATGTAGCACACTCTACATCACCATGTGGGCCTTCAGATCTTTCTAGATTGCATTAAAATTTGTGTCACGATTGATCTGAGCCGTTTATTTCCTAAATCACGATACTATACTGTAGCAGATTCGGATCCCAATTTTATTGGTTCACACCTGGTCCATTCCAACGTGCCGTATAAGAGAACTCCCGACTTGTGGGCTCCATTTCACCTAATAATACAAAGAAAGACTTCAGAAAGGAGCCCGAAGGCTCAAATTGCGTGCTTTCTCGCTTTCTCGCTTTCTCGTTTGTACGCAATCTGAGCCATCGGATTTAAATTTAACGCACGAAGAATGGAAATGACTTTTATGAAGGTCTTTTTGATCGGTAAAGTTCAAATACAAGGTCGTACTCTCGTGCCATAGTTATGGCAGCGAGAAAGTACAGCAGCGGATGTAATTTTTGTTCGTACAATATATCACCATATGTCTTCTTTTGGATGTTTTCGTAAGGCGGGTCGGTTTTAAGTTAAAGAACAGAGCTTCATCACTCGTCACACATTTGATCTATATTCCATGTTTATCAGTTTATGGTAAAAACCTCGCACAAAATTTGAGCTGCACCCGTTGTACTCGCGTAGATGCAAAGTTTTCGACTGAAACGGAACTTCGCAGAACCAGTTTCTGTTATGGTCTTATGGACTAGGTCCACCTGGTGATTTCTCTCTCGTCTCTCTCCTACAGACTAATCCACCAAATATTTCTGCGTAGTACAAAGTGTACAACTTTCCACATTCAAATACGTCCAAAGGGACATTCAAACTTCGAAGCTTCACCTTCACACCTCTTTAAAGGTCTCTATTCATCTCTGACAATGCACACAATCCTGCCACGGCGCAATCATGCCTCGCCTCTTTCTCTTCCTCCTCTTGTCTCTGCTTCTCCTCTCGGCTGCTTCAGCCCACTCCGGCCACGACGATGACGCGGACTCCGGCGAACCCTCGCCGGACCTCCGATCGAAATCTCTCATCCTCGTCAAGGTATACTGCCTGATCATAGTCTTCTTCGCCACCTTTATCGGAGGTATATCCCCTTATTTCTTCAAGTGGAATGAGGCGTTTCTCCTTTTCGGAACGCAATTCGCAGGAGGGGTTTTCCTTGGAACAGCGATGATACATTTCTTGAGCGATTCGAACGAGACCTTTGAGGATCTGACGACGAAAGAGTATCCCTTTGCGTTTATGCTGGCATGCGCTGGTTATCTGATAACTATGCTTGCAGATTGTGTGATTTCTATGGTGGTGTCACGTGGAAGGAGCGTGCGTGATGTGGAGGGAGCTGGAGGCAATGAAAATGAAGGTCAGGTTACAAAGAATTTTCTATTTCGTTTTTGTTTTGTCTGGTTGTGAATTCTGGGCCAAAGACCACATGGTATCTACTCTACTTCTGTAGTCTTTGACAAGGTTGGCTCAGTTTTGTTGATTTTCTAATTTATCCAATTAATTCATCACTTGTAAGTCGTTGTAAGGAAAGATTTTGATGTACTGTATGTTATTGCAGGATCTTTACAAGAAACTAAGCTTGAAGATGTGCATGGAGTAACACAACAGTCTGCGGTAAGTTAACAGCTTCTTCTTAATAAAAGATGAATGGAAGTAGGCAAAAAGTAGCTGGCAGTCTCTTAAAAAGTTAATTAGAAAGTGGTAAACAGATGCGACTAAAAGATGTTGAACTAGTTGGTGCAACTAACTTTGTCACTTTTGTTATCTTTTTTCTAAAAGAGACTTTAAAAACAAAAAAAATTGGGAAATGAGGGAGCTATATGTCACCAATTGAGATAACCTTTTTCCAATTAAACACCTCAACCTTTTGAATTATTATCATAAACATCTGGTGTGTGTGTGGGGCGGAGGGGGGGTAATACAATATTTGTCAACCAATTAGTATGTAGGAATTAGGAACTAAAATTCAAATGCTTTGTTTTAGGTGCTGATACAATTAGACTGAAAAAACTGTTAACTAGAACCTTTTAATTTAGTTAGCTTATTACCTTGATTATGTGCTTTACAGCTGAATTGAAAACTAACCGCAAATTTTTGATAATTTTGTACAAAGTACAAACAACCAGCACTTGATTGCTTCTTATTCTTTGACAACTTTTTCACTCGGCCATCTATCTTTGAATTTATAACCAGCTATGATGCTTATACGGAAATTTGATTTTCTCCTCAATTAACTTTTCTAAATATAGATTGTCCATGATCAATCAGCAGCATCTATGCTCAATAACGCAAGTTCGTTGGGGGATAGCATTCTCTTAATTGTGGCTCTATGTTTCCACTCTGTTTTTGAAGGGATTGCAATTGGAGTTTCCGGTGAGTCAAATTGGATCAAACATTGTAATTTGTCATAATATTTGCCGAAGCTGTTGTAGATTTCACCTTTTGACTTGTATCACTGTGAAAAGACTGTTGGAAACTAGCATGCCAGTTAACAACTCAGTTACCGGGTTCATTCAAAATTGAAAGCTACCTTGCTTGGTACAAGTCAAGCTAAGATAGTAACACCTGTGACCCTTTCCAGTTTCCACTAATATATTTAGATGGTTATTATCACATCACCATCATCTTTTCTCCAGTTGCCCCATAACCGTTGATTTTTTCCCATGTAGACCAAATATACTTTCCACTTGTATGCATTTTACGAATCAGTCAATAAATGGTCTAAATCTAATTAATAATAGTTCAAAAGCCAAAGTTGAAGATAAACCACCTGTGTATACCACATACTTTTGGAGCGCTAAAATTATTAAAAAGAAATAAATCATGGGACAAATGTGGTCAGTTCCCAGCTGTTTAGTGGCCTCAAACTATTGGCTTTAAGACCAGGATAGAATTGTTCAATTAAAGAAATTCTTGGCGGGTTTAGCTGTTAGATAAATATAAAAATCATCATGTTGTTCCAAATGCAACAAGTTTCTTGTATTTAAAAGTATGCATGTTCCTTTTCTTTGCTAATCATAGTGGTTTTATACATTGTTTTCACCATACAAAAAAGCCTTGCAGAAGTAAATATTGGACAACAATCTGCTGTAGTAACTGCTTACCATTTGTTTTTGGAGTGGTTAAATTTATTTACCAATTTGTGCAACTAGTTTGCTTCAATTAGCATGGCACTTTATGCAATGTGTTTTCTTTTAATTGGCAGAATTTGATAAATGATTGATGTTCTCACTTGAATGTGAGATGACAACTTATGATTCAGAATATTCTAAATCTGATGTTTCCTTGGTTTCTACTGAATTCTTCATTTGCCTCGCGTAATATTTCGTGATATAATTAACTAAATACTAATATTTACTCTGAAATTGTGTATGCAGAAACACAAGGAGATGCATGGAAAGCACTATGGACAATAAGCCTGCACAAGATATTCGCGGCCATCGCTATGGGCATAGCATTGCTGCGCATGCTCCCTAACAGGCCACTCCTCTCATGCGCCATCTACTCTTTTGCCTTTGCTGTCTCCACCCCAATTGGAGTAGCGATTGGGATCATCATCAATGCCACCACACAGGGCCACGTAGCAGACTGGATCTATGCCATTTCGATGGGTTTTGCATGTGGAATCTTTATTTATGTCTCAATTAACCATTTGCTGGCCAAGGGGTACAAACCTCAGAAGGCCTTAAAGATCGACTCACCGGTAAATCGGTGGTTGGCTGTGGTTTTGGGGGTTGGCGTAATTGCGGTTGTTATGATTTGGGATACTTGAGTGAAATTGGGATATTTAAAGTATTTTTCTCATAGTTTTTTTTTTCTTCTGTGCAAGTTAAAATTGGTAGATAAAATTATATTTTCATTGAAATATCCATTATTACAAGATTGCAGTGTACTAAGTGTTTTATATGATTATATCTTTCCTCCTAGTTTCCATCAGTGCAAAAACTTGCACAGAAAAGCACTTCCGATTGGGTGAAATGGTAGGCTGGTAGCCGGCAACAAAACTTTGTACTTAATTGTGTTTTCTTACAGAGGCAGCATAGCTGACAGAGTAATTAATTCTTCACCAAAATATGCATCAATACCTTGGTATAACGAATCTGTTGTCATAGTTGTGATGGTACAGTTGCGTTATTAAACTAATCTGAACGCTCGGATTAGATTTGGATGGATGTGATTTAATTCAAGAGGTATATTATAATATAAATTTTATGAGACCACAGAGACAATGATTACAATAATGACAGCGGGTGACATTCCTTGGTATAACGTTATGGGCTAAACTATAACAATACATTCTGATTCTGACATAAATAAACTAAAAAATGCTGCTGAATACATGGAAGGGTCAATTACCAAAAACACACACAGGAAGAGTCTTCATGTGCGTGTGTGTGTGTTTTTGAACTCAAGCCTAGCTCTATTTACCAGATACCTACTTACAGCTTATCCATAGGTGTAAGTGAAATCCGAGTTTCCAACCATGGCATTCAAAACCTGAGATACAACAAACCCACTCCCCGCAAGCACGATCAGAATCAGAATTGCTGTAATCGGATTCTTGAGCAACTCGACAATTGGCTGTATAACAGTATACGCCATCCCGGTGCTCACTGTCAGCGCATAAAGCGCGTACCTTCGCATGTTGTCCCAGAATTCTTCTACAAGAGGCCCCTCAGGTCCCAACGCCATGGCCTTATCGTGACCTTCAAATCCCATTACAAGAAATGCTAAACCAAGAGAGGCACCGCCAATCAGGAACCACCTTGGGATGACATCAGGAAGGCTTTCCAGAGTTTGTTCCGATTCAGAGGTTTTGAGTTTGGCTAAATTGATTGGTTCTTCAATTGACGCATTTTTGGAGGATTTTAGTAAGGTGGGCTGCTGAGTTTTGAGATATTTGGGTTTTGATTGGGGATGGAGGGATTTCGGAGAGGCAAACTGAGCTCGACTGCTGTGAGGGGATTTGAGCAAGTGAAGACGAGGGCTGGTGTTGGTGCTCGGGTAGAGCTTCATGCTTTGTGGTTATCGTTGGTCGTATAATTATGGAATAATGGCTTGTGGATGGAAGAAGCAAAGATGATGTATTAGTATATATTTTGGAGAGTTCCCATGGAGGACCGAAGGGATAGGATTGGGCCTCCTCGGATAAAGATAAGAATGATAGAACTGAGACCATAGAATACCATTAAATGCGTGGACCTGGTATAGTCTGTTTCCTCTATTTGGTAAAAAAAAAACTTATTTTTAATTTGAGCAAGGCTAAAATAATATATATAGTAGATTCTATTTCGTATTATGCGGTTATGTATATTTAATTTGCTCAATAAATTGATATTTAAGTTGCTCAATAAATTCTTCATATCAAAATCTTGTAGGAAATACAATTTCGTGATTTTTAGAGCTTTTTTGTTATTTTTTAAATATTTTTAAAATCAACTCAGAAATGACATTATTGTAGTATTAAATCTAGGGTGTTTTTAAAAAATAACAAGAAAACTCTAAAAATCAGAAAATTTGATTTCCTACAACATTTTGATGTGAAGTATTGAGCAATTTAAATCTCAATTTATTTAGCTATATATATGTATAGGACGGAAGGACGTATCATAAGCATATTATTTTAGCCTTGCTCTTTTAATTTAAGGAGAATAAATTGAGACTACATAAAAAAATAAAGAGATGATTGTTGAGGTTGAGCGGCAACAGGTCGTGAAACCATATTTGGTGACATCCCTATCGAGAGTGTGCATCTTCATCTGGACCGTCGGATGAAAAAATAATGGTCGAGATGAATTTTTATATGATTCAGATGGATTTTTATATTATTACATCGGGATCGTTTATTTTTCATCTGACATTCCAGATAGAGAGATGTGCACTATGTATAACAATATCGCTACCCAAAGAATATAATTTCAAGAGGTCGTTGTGCTCCTGAAGGAGGAACGATTTTTGGAGCTGCTTGCAGAGGTGGAGGCATAGCCTCAGATGAAACGAAAATTGTTGGCTCAGAAACAGCAACAGATTTCCTCGCTTCGTCCTTCTTCGAATTCGATCTCGAAACTCCAACATCATCGCTAGTGGCAGATTCAGAGGTCATGTCACACTCAAAAATTATAACTAGATTAGGGGTGTTAATCCTGTCATGTGTACTTGTTTACAATTACACGAAAGGCTTAATTTAATAATAGAGCAATAGATAAAGATAACTAATCATACATAGAAAAGGAACGACACACACATCATACACAATATACATACATTCAAAATGTCATATTTTTATATCAGCATCATATTTACAAAGGTACAACGAAAGCAAAGAAAGTGAAAAATACATATAGAAGAGGACAATCCCACTATCAAGTGTGGGACCGACCCTCGCTAACCTACTACAAACTAAACCTATCAAAAGAAGGGAAAAAAAGTAAGGAAGATATCTCAAACAGAAGACGCCAGTGAACTCTATTCTAGCGCTCTCCTCTGGACATCAAAAGACCTCCTCACTTGGACCTCACAAACCACCGTGAAACATAAAAAATTATAAATTTCTCAATACGAATTAATGTTCGGCCTTTGAGTTTATATATTTCCCTAAGGTTGAACCCAAGCCAACACTTGGTAATTATTTATGCACATTTTAAAACTAACCACTTGAATCACTTTTATTAGTTTACCATACTTCTACAGTATACTGACTCAAATGTGAATTAAGATCGAGAATACAATCGTGAAAGAAACCCAAAAGAAAGGAGAAGCACTAATGTATACATATAGTACGGGTTTTAATCAAACTCCCGATAACAAAATCCCATTTGCAGAACACGGGAACCTGCCCACAAACGGGTGCATCAATGATAATCGGAGCAGTCCAACTTACAAACTTGAGGATTGCTATGCGGGCGCAACGGGCGATGCATTTGTATTCGGGTCGTCCAACTTACAAACTTAGACGTGCTTAAGCGAACTTAAACACGTCCAAGCGGACGCACTGGGCGATACAATTGCATCCAGGCAGTCCAACTTACAAACTTAAACAAATTAACCATACCTGACTCGTCTGTTTTACATCAGGCTCTCTAAATAATATAAATACCAGATCTGAATTGTCTGTTTTAGATGAGACGATCTAAACATTAATAAAGGGGTGGGCACATTGAGGTTGTGCTTTCGGGTTTTAATGAAAATAAATGAGATGGAATGAAAATGAGTTGGAGGTGAATTTCATTTCACTTCGATTCATGAGGTTACGACTTTGACAACAATAAATAAAAGAATTTCTTCATTCTCATTCTTTACCATCCATTCACCCAGTAAAATTAGGCAAAACTTGGGTACTCCAAAAGATGAGTACATTGAGTACACTAGTCCATCTAAGTCGTTTAATTTATCGAGATTGGTGAAAAGTGATTTCTTAAAAAACACAACAAAAGTGAAAGTACATAATTTTTCATCAGCCATCAACGTCTATTGTAGTTGGTTAAGACATTAGATCTCTATGAAAGATTCTGAATTGAAGCCACACTTGTAATAATTTTTCAGATTTGTGTGAAAGTATGTGTTGTGTGCTTAGTGTAAGTCTACAAATATGAATAAAAAAATGTTTTTTTTATCATCTGTTGAAGTACCAAAATTTTTTCCCATCAAATTAAACTGAAAAGGAAGCGAAAAGAATGCCGTCTTTGCCCCTCGGCTCTTGTGACATTCAGTTCCCCTTTCTTCCTTCCATCTCTCTTTCTCTCTATTCATCACTGTTTGCTGCGGCGCATGCCCCTCTCTAGTTTCACACCCCGTCCTCCCATAGTGGCTTAAATCTAGAGCGAGAGAGAGAGCTCGCCGGAACTCTTGCGCGAGGTTTCTCTCGTCCTTTTTTCCTTTTAGTTTTCTCTTTTCTGACTTAGCTAAAACCTCTGTCTTCCTCTCTTCCTCTCCTTCGTTCTCTGCGCTAAAGGTATATCGGGTTTATTTCGCCGCCGCACCTTTATTTGTGTCCGTCACCCCCGATCCTATCACTCTTGTTGTTTCTTTACACAAGCTCGGTGTGACCTATCTTTCTGGCCTTCCAACAAAGGCAGTCAAGAAGTTCATGGAGGGTTTCCTGTTGAACTTAAACCCTTTCCGATTTAAGCACCCAAAACCCTGAAATCACCAACAATCTCACTTGCCGTGACCTTATTACTTCTATTTCCTGCAAAAATGGTGGAAAACGCCCCCGATTTTGTTAAATGGAGAGAAGAGTTCGTCTCTCAAGAGAGAGGCAATAGATTAGTTCATTTCTTCCTAGAAGATACCAACGGGGAATCTCACCTAGCAGTGATCGGTACCGAGAGGAGCCTCCGGCACATGCTCTATGTTACTTCAGAGGACTTTTGCATGAGCCATTTTGGGTTTTTTGACACTTCCGGGGCCTCCGCGCTTAAATGGCGTTCAAGGCGAGAAGCTGTGGATTGGCTTTCTTCTCTGATCCCCAACAAAAACTTGCCGAAAAGTAAATTTTTTTGTAATTTAGGCAGTGTTGGAACTTTTTTTTTCTTAAATTGAAATAGAGCCCCATGGTTTTAAGATTGAACATATTGGTAGGCCGGGATGGTTGAGATATATTTTCCATAGTACTCAAAGCAAGCGAAGCTGGTATCCTCCAAGGGTTCCAGTAGGTACCAGTTTCTTATAGTTTGTCCAAATATTATTTTAGTATCGACTTGGTGAGTGCACTCATAAAGGGAAAGAGATGAAACATAGCCATTGCAATGGCTAATTTCGGTAATTTCTCCCGTAATTAGGATTTGAGGAATTATCATGACTATACATATTTCTTTTAACCCTAATACAGGCATATAGAAGCTCTATTTTTGTTAAAATATTTTCTTAGCTTGAAGGCTACATTGTTGCTTAAACACACAAGATAGTTTTTTTATAGAAGCAGCTTTGGATAGTGTGGGAAGTAATGGGAGGGTTAAAATGGTAAATAGGTTTCTCATTAAAGCTGCAATTTAATATTATTTACATTATTTTTTCAGGGACTGAGCTGAAGGGTTTTATTGAAGGCCAAACTGTCTCACCAAGCAAAATAAGGGTACTTAACTCACTAGTTCTTCTTTTGTTAGTTTGCATGAACGCTTAGGAAATTAATTATGCTAGAATGGGCTGAAACTTTAAAAAAGAAAGGGCAGCCTGGTGCATGTAGCTACTGCATGCGTGGGTCCGGGGAAGGGTCGGACCACTTTGGGGTCTTTGTATGAAGCCGTTCCCTGCATTTATGCAAGAGGTTGTTTCCACGACTCGAACCCATGACCTCCTGGACACAAGGCAACAGCTTTACCGCTGCACCACTACATAAAAAATAACAATTCCAATTCATAGAAACTTACTTTTATGAGTTTTCATCTTCTTCTTTTTTTAAAATAGGATAAAGATGGAGGATCTGATATAGTATGGTCTGGCGCATTTTGGATCTGCGGGAAGCAACTGTATCACTATCAAGCATTCCGTCGCAATGGCTCTACTATATCAGTAAGCACTTTCCATGACAATTAAATTGTGCATTTAATTTAATGCATTCAATCTACTGCATAAAACCACATGCATGCCTAATACGTGTCATGAGCATTGTTTCTGCATCTGGTCTCTATTATTGTGGGATAAGTGAGAATTCTCCTAGTTTGACTCATATCCCATTCCCACTCGCAACCTCTTTCCTCCAACCTCACAATGAGTAAATGCTAAGAAGGGTAAGAACTGAAAAAAAAAATTCATTGGGTTAGAAGGATTTTGACGCTGGCAGCATGGCTAGAACTCATCCTTGGCCTTTGAAGGTAATTTGTAGTTTTTTTATATATAAGGAAAAAATAAGAAGCAAAGAGCTTAATTTTTTTGAGGATTTTTTAGCTAACCTAGGTTTTGCAAAGATTAAGACTTTTTCCAACCTTTAGTTTTGTAAACTTAATATCAATTTTATAAATAAAAGAACTGTTGCTCCATATTTCTTCTTCCTTCCTTTTACCAATCACCAAATTAATCTCCCATGTCACCTGCAGGCTCATTCTTTTGCACTGATCATGTCAGAAGAAGAAACTCGTTATCTCGCCTATTTGGAAGACATGTACGAGGACAAAAAGGGACAAAAGAAGGTTAAAGTTCGTTGGTTCCACCAAAACCGAGAATTTGCGTGCCCGATACCTCCTCCAGCCCCACATCCTAGTGAGGTCTTCATAACCCCTTACTCTCAGGTAATTTCTTTTCATGGTCTTTGGTTGTTGAACTGGGATATAGGCAACATTAAGCCTCAGTTAAGCTTGGACCTAGTATATAGTTAATACAAAATAAAAAAATAACAGATTGATAATGTATTGAAGTTGATCCAAATCTTAGTTTTTAGTTGGGCCTTGTTCCTTTCGTCAATCAGACCGAACTTAAGAAAGTTGCCCAATTAGTTTTATTATGGGCTTGACCCACTTTTGTGAAGTACTATACCATGCTAGATCCTCAAATCCTCCATTTTGATAATTACTTTCTTATCATATCACTTCTCTAGTTTTCCCTTTTCTGGAATAACGCAAGGTGTTCCTCCACGCAACCGTCTCCTTTTAGACTTTGTTGATTGTGTTTGCTGATCCAAGGTATGGCTGGAGAAGGCATCAAACTTCAAATCAATTTTCTGTCGATTTCTTAGATTGCTTCTAGTGTAGGAGAGGAAATATAAGTTAATAACCTCTGTTTCCTTTAAACCCTCAACTCTTTCATCTCTCTGTAGTTGTGAGTATAGAGGAGAAAATATGAAATTACTATAGTTTCTCTGAGTTTGTTCTTGCTCTTCATCAGTTATAATCGTACTTTCTATTTTCCCCTTTCTGAGCTTCTCGTCTATTAACCCTGTATGATCTAGGGGTGCAACCAATATTACTTTATCTCTCTCTCTCTCTCTCTACATATACATAACAACCTTCCATTTTGATTTAAGTTTCGTCTGCATTTTTGCTTAATGGAACATAACTGCTTAGCTATTATGCATGTTCCTTCAGTTCCAAGAGGTTCACACTGTATAACTGCTTAGCTGGAAAAAAATTGACAAAAGTACTTTCATTCTTGAATGCACAGGTGATAAGTGTTGAGTGTGTGGATGATCTGGCAACAGTTCTGACACCAGAGGACTATGAGAGGTGTTTGAATTCTCCCCATCCCTTCCCATCATCTCTCTCTGGCATTCGTCTCTGCTTTCGTCAGTACAGCAAGAACAAATTTAAGTACTTTGACCTCCGCTCACTGCGTGGTTACTACAATCAACCAGCTCTCCTGCGTCTCAACTCCATGTCAGTAACTGAGCCTGGGCCCCGCAACCTCCAACGTCGGCAAACTGTGCCAGGATGCGGAGGCGGCAGTGGCAGTGGCAGTGGGAGCGGTAGTGGGACTGGTGACAGCAAGGCATGCCATAGGAAGGTCAGGTCGGGTTTGAGCGGAGACAAGGCAGGGCCCAGGAATCAGATCAAGCCACCTTATACTGAGGGGCAGAATATTGAGTTGCTTTGTCAGGACAGTGGGATTAGGGGTTGCTGGTTTAGGTGTACTGTGCTGGAGCTGTGTCATAAGCAGATTAAGGTTCAGTATGATGATGTGGTGAGCCCTGACGATGGTGAACAACTCGAGGTATGTGTTCAGAGTGCTTTTCTGGTGGATGAGGGTAAGGCAATATGTTGGTCCCATATAAAATAACAGTATGTCTGCCAGATATTAGGCATTTCAGTATTTGATCTGAGGATATTTTGCTATCTGTTTTTAGTTTTCCTGAGATGTTGTGAATATGGGTCTTGTTGTTACTTGGTTGTGGCTATCCATCAACAGAGAAGGGCTTAAGCCTCAAGTAGCTATGATCTGGCAAAACCAAAAAAATAAAAATAAATAGAAGAGTATATATAGGAGAAAAGAACTTACTAGTACTGGTAGAGAGCTGCACAGCAGCATATCAGTTGGAGCTATAACCTGCAAAATTTTGGTGTAGAGCCAACAGCTAGCAAATAATTCTGAGGATTAATTTGGTACTTATTAGGTTTAATTTTATTTTTTGGTGTTGAAGGAGTGGGTGATGGCATACCGATTTGCAGACCCAGACAAGTTGGGCATGCGAAGCCAGGGACGCCTGACAATCCGGCCATCTCCTCCATTTGAGGATTCAGTTGAGGGTGCAACCCTAGTAGCTGGAAGTGCAATTGACGTGTGGCGCAATGATGCTTGGTGGGAAGGTGTTGTGGTGGGCCCTGGAAATGCTGATGAAAACAGACTTAATGTGTATCACCCTGGTAACAAATAGCTCTTTGTTCACTTCAATCTAAGGATTTGTCAATTGTTGATACATGTACTGTGACTGCACCATTAGAGTTGGATAACTTGCTTGTACTTCTGTACAACCATTGTTATCTATGATTCCAGTTTTTTTTTTAATATTGAGTTATTTATTTATCCATTCCACTATGCCTTGTGTAATAACTCTATATAGTAGGTTTGGCAGTCATAGGCCTGATCTGTTTTGACCTGACCTGATAAAATTAGTGGGTCATGTTCTGGTCCCTCCTCTGAACTGTTAAGGGTTGGTTAGAGATAATGACCCGACTGACCAATTTCTGATTCTCTTGAATTGCTTTGGAATTAATGGGTTGTGAGTTCTATATGGTGTGTCAAACTTATTAGCAGAAAGAAATAGTTAGAAGGCCATGATTTGAACTTTGGAACCTGCACCTTTGCCTTTCTGATCTTATCAGACAACAAATAAATAGAAGGCTGGGGTCTCTTGAAAGTTGACAGCAGGTCCTACAAAGAAAATTAATAAAACAATGATGATATAATCTGAACCCAACCAGCTAACCAGCATACTGCTGTTTGTCAGCAGTTAATGTGATATATATATAGGCAAATTTTTACTTGGTAATCTATTGGTTATGAGCTTACCAAATGAATGATAGTATCTTCATAAGGCTTCTTTTGTTCTTTTGTTTGGTGTGTAACTGAATCGATCGATGCTGACAATTATTTATTTTTGTCCCAGCCGAAAATATTTTTTCAGTGTGCCAGAGAAAAGATACTAGGGTTTCACGAGATTGGATCCATAATCAATGGGTTGACATTGAGTCCAAGCCGGAAGTCTTAGCACAAATCCCTCAGAACCCTGAAGCTGTGGGGTTGACTAAGCAAGCTGAGTCGGGTAGCTCAGCTATGTCTGGTGAGGTGAAGGATGGTGACAACAAGAAAGTGGGGCTTGGCTGCAGTGGACCACCATTGGTTTTGACAGGGTGTCAGAATCAAGCTAATGAGAAGAAACGGTCTCGGGATGAAGCAATGCTAGCCTGATGACTGGAATTAGAATTTAAGATGTACATAGATGGGGGAATATACCAGGTGCAGTGCTGACAGAAATTGGTATTAATATAGCTAAGCAAGGTTTATTATATGCTATAAACTATAGATTGTTTTTGAAGTTTAAGCCTAGTAGTCTGTGTGATCTAGTCATCTTGGAGTTGCTTCTTAACTATAGTATCTATTGTGTTAGAAGTGTGTAGCTAATGTTGAGATCTTTGTTAACAAAAGTTTGGTTTGGATGAGTTAGGTGCTATTGCTGTTCGGTAAATTTTTTTATGTTTTTGGAAACTTTTTCTCTTTTAAGGTCGCATACAAGTATTTTTTTTTTTAAACTTGTTGTAATATATAGGATAATAGTTTTTAGTTTTGCCACCAGGATCATTTTTTTAGCCAGTAGCATAAATGAGGCCGGAAACAGACCCTAAGTCAATTTCCTTTCATCTTCTTAGTTCGAAAGAACTGATTTGGGATACCCTTATTCTTCTTTTTTATTTCCCTATGATCAAATAAAAATCAACTGCTTTTCCCTGCTGATTGTTTTTGGTTCATACTGGTATTGACTGTTGGAATTTCAGGTTTCTGCTTGTTAAGCATAATTGGTCCCACAATTTTGTTTTATTGTTTTTCTCTGCCCGTTTTGTTAGTCATTTGCTCTATCGGAAGTGTAGTGGCTATTTGATATTTTTACATTGATATTCTAATATTTTGCTCCGTAGGTGGTATTATTTTAAATATTACCCAAAATGATGTATCAGCTTCTCTTTTCGTGAAAAAAAAAATGTTCTGTTGAATTCCGTCATCGATTGTGTTATTAGTACGCGTTGAATGCGTTCATTTCGGTTCCGACGAAATATTGTTATTGTTATACATGTTGTTTTTGTTATTATGTATCTAATAACAATATAAAATGCATAACATTTCAAATAATGTACAACAAATTAATTAATTCGATTTGTGCATGTTAATTATGTTATTATGCTTGTCGTTCGTATTATTATGCATTTGATAATGTTTATATTCATATTATTATTATTATTATACACTTTATTCAGAATGAGTTGTATGTCAATTATACTATATAAATGTATTATTATGCATGTTCATATTATTTAGCATGTTAATTACATGCAAAATAATATGAACAACATACATAATATTCAAAATAACATGCATAATAACTACAATAATTTTTAAATTGAATGCAATTGAATTCGTTTAGTCTGCATCGATGAGTATATCGATCTCCATTTTCGATCAAGCATTCAGTCAATTAGATGCATAATAAGATAAACAACATGCATAATAATCAAAATAACATGCATAATAACTACAACAGTGTGCAATCTGAACCCAACTGAACGCGTCTTGTTGATATCGATGATGATATTGATATATCAGCTTTCTTTCGTGAAATTTGTAAAGACTGAAGCGTCCTTTTACAGTTTCCACTTTATGTTAAATTATCTTGTAGAATCCACAATTTGTTGAATCAGTACCCCTGAAATACTTCACAGAGTGAAGTACTTCATCAGATGTGAATTCCAATTTGTTAGGCTATTGGCATGCGCCTATTACTGGTATGACTGAAAAATATGGTTCAACCAATCGACCATCGACCATCAACCATCAATCTATCGCTCTCACTATATCTTTTCCTTGTATTGGAAAAATCCAATTCAATCTCAATTTGTGCATTTTTGGCAGTTCATTTAATTCGACTTGCATTCATCTCCATCATTTGCAACCACAAATGAGTTTGAATCCTATTTCCACACCTACGCAATGCGTGTGCACCTCTTACATAGTGTATTCATGAGTGCCATTTTTAGTTAGGTCTCTGTTTTTTCCCAATTTTAGGCACACTTCCATTCTAAGTCAATGATACTGCATTTACTAACTAGTTCCTGGTTCCTATTTATCATTGCTTGTTCCACAAAACAGTTATCTACTTATCTCGATATCTCTAGCATTGTATTATTAGATCTTCTCTGGTCTATATTGGGACTGGATGAAACGTTGCTTCTTCTTTTTTCTTCATGTTCTTTCTGTTAACCACTTTGTGGAGCTTCTGACAGACCAGTGGATTATTTGTCCTTAATATCTACGGATTTTTGTTATAACAAAACATCCCATATATCAACTAGTTAACACCACCGGCCAGTAGTTCACCTCTACTAGGGTTAAAGACCTTGAGTAGGTTAAAAGCAAGTGTGCACTGGAGATGTTATGTTGGCATAACTGGAGATGTTGTTCGAAAATGAATATAGCAACCTAATAACCTACAGTATCTCTCTTTTAACAATAATAGACAAGTACATTCAGTATTCTTTGGTCGTTTCTTTTCTTCTTTTTAAAGTAGTCATTTTGGATAACAAAATCTTATCAATCAATACATTCACTCCTCTTCTTTGGTTTTCTTCACCAATTTATCTATCATAAATTGCTATAATGAAGAAGTATCATTCAAGAAGTAAGTCAAACTGTGCGTATATATATATACTATAACAAATTGGTTACATCAGAATATGAATCAATTTAATGGAGTTATATGCTATGCCAGTATGCCACTAGCTGTGTGGTTTATTTACAAGAAGAAGAAACTACAATCTGAGCCATTCATTTCCATCGATATAATTTCGACCAAGAAATGGTCTTGCTTCTTGGTAAGACAGTGATCTTGCCCAATTTGCTCTTTTCCTCAAATCGGCACCTGCTCCACGGCATTGGAACTCCCCAAAGTATGCAGTTCTGTCACACAAAAAAGGAAAAAGAAAAATGAACATGGAATCTCTTCAGTTTCACAACAAATCAACTTGTTTTACAAGTAATTAAGTTTATATATCAAAGTACCAACTAATTTATGTGTATTTGTGTCCATTGGCTATACACCACAAGTTGGTTTGTCTTGCACAAATTTAATAGGCACGCTATATATATTTATATCTCTTGTTTTCAAATTTGTAAGTAGTTAAAACATAGAACCATTGCCTTACGAGACGATACATAATAATTATGTGTGTTAGCTCCATTTTACTCTTTGCAGATAACTGCTGCTTGGTAAAATAAAGAATGCAACATATACACACTTACCTTCTTCTTGAAGGATCACCCCAATCGTTCCATCCATCAGGTAAAACAATTCCATCAATCCTACTATAAGCATAGACAACTCTAGCATAGCTTCCCCATGCGCGACCCAAATAAAGCATACCCGAACCGGTAAGATGGCAGTGTAAGAAGGAGAACCCCGAGTCTTCTACAGGGGAGTTTCTCTGTGATGCTGCAACGGCACCAAAGCTCGTTGCCACCGAATGCAATGTGCAACCCTACAAATTTAAATGTCAGATTTTAAATTCTCTTGTTTTCACACATGCGGATTATGTCCCAGAAAAAATACGACCCACCTGGTACGATGTCAGTACCAGTGGATGCGCAATCCTACTAGAAATAACCAACGTGTCACCAGAAAAAAAAAAAAGTAAAGTCTAGTGGAAAAATAAAAATTAGGCTCAGAAGTTAGCTGATAAAGGTCAAGTAATGATAGGCGTGTACCAGTAAGTACCATAACAGGTACCAAATATGGCAATATGTATCAATATGTAAACCTGCTCTATGATAATTCATATGCTATCCCGGATCTGATAGCAACATTTTTATATGGTATCCTGTAACAATTCTGCAACTATAGAGCCAAAACTCTTATAAAGTACAAAAAAATATATAAATAAATAAACCATGCTTCATACGACAAAACGTATGACTCTGCAAAACCAATACTTTTTTATGTGTATGTACCTGATAGAGGGACCTTGCATTGCCAAAGATGAAATCAATGGAGCCTTGGATAAAACAGAGGTAAAAATAGTGCCTCCCTTGGTGATCAAACAGTGTATCTTGCGTACCCAAAATGTTGCACTGGTACAGCATGGCCTTATCTCCTGACAGCCTCAGAGCCACAGCTTGCTCCCCCTCGGCTCCAGGCTTTGCCGGTGGTGCAGAGTTCTATCCATTAGTTGTGTTAATTGTGTTAATTTTACAAAAATAAAAAGAATTCAACATCTGCTGAGAAAAGTATATTATCTGTGTTAATTTATCTGCAGACTGTATAAAAAAATCTGCCATTTGTTGAAGGCAAAGAGGAAAAAAAAGCTATGCACAGAAAAAAGAATTAAAAGACTTTGTCAAACCCTTTGAAGGCAAATTTTTTTCTAAATATACCCCTTAGGAGGTATATTTCAAATTCCATTTCATTAAATAAATTTAACTAGCGTTAGTTATAGATCTTCAGTTTTCTCTAAGCAGAATCTTCCCACAATTAACATGAAAATTTTGCATTATTTAGTGTTATATAGTCCTTGGAGATAACTTCTTCTTTTAAGCAGTACTTATAGTTTCTTATTTTTGAAACATAGTCTTTCTACATTGCCATTTGGATAAATAAAAGAGTTACCTCAAATGTAATTTTTGTAGCACAGAAATAATCTGCCTCTACTGCAAAAGAGGCAGAGTAAAATGTGCCAACAGCGTTTCCAGCCAAGTCGATATCAGAAGCTTTGGAATGCCATGTGATTTTAGTCTCTCCTTTTCCAGTTCCAATCAAGGAGATGTAAGGCTTTGTTAATGGTATGGTCACCTTTTCTCTGCACAAATCAGTTAAGAGTAGATCGTAAACAATAAGACAATAAAGAAAAATATAACAATACATTTTAATTATGTTAAGTAAATTCGGTTTGATGCTAGCAGAAGAAGCACAACTTTTACAATAATAGAAGTTATTAAACAAAAAATGAGATAAAAATGAAATGGAAAGGATCATAAGTGTTAAACAGCCTCATATATGTTATGAAAAGTCACATCATGAAAACAGAAACTGACACAAAATTTATTAAGCACTTCCATTTTCAAGAATTTACCAAAATCAAGAAGTTAATTAAATAACATGCCTATAAATCCCTGGGTAAATTAAGATCTGAACTCGTTCTGAATTCCCATTTGGCACCATATCTATTCCGCCTTGCACCGTTCGTGAGTTGCCACGACCATCTTTCGACACAACTATAACACGACCACCATTCTGCTGTTCTTTGGAAACTCCTATTGGCGAGATGTTTCTAATACTGAGGTCTTTCCAGGTGATGAAGGAACTATACTGGTTTCCGAGTGATAAACCAGTGGCAATATAAACAGAGAGAAGCATGAGTAGAGTTGGAAGAACTAAAGACATGGGTTTTGTCATGATAAGTTACTTGGAATGTTACACTGTGTGCAGAGAGAGAGAGAGAGAGAGAAATGAGAGCGTGAGGAGTTACAAAAAAAAACAGAGAATGCGAGACGTTGGAGGAGTGGCGTAGTGGGGAGGTATTTATTATCAGGAGCGTAGGCTTTGTTGTTTCAGTTGTGATTTTTACAGAGATATCCTTTCAGAATTGTGATATTTGTAAAATATTTCCTTTAAATAAAACTTGGAATTGTATTTATATATGTCTGTCATTTTCTTTAACTCGCTTTTGAATATGCCTTTTAAAACCACTTTTTCAGAAATTTATTTGATGATACTAAATATATAAATCTATGGGCATCTAAATCATTCATAAATTTTGGTCAATATTGTGATCATTATTTGTTAATTTGTTAATTTGTTAATCATATTATTCATTTGGATATTCTTTTTGGTACTTTTAGTGGTACTTAGTTGTGGTCTTTCACTATCATTACTTTTTAATGTGTCCACCAAAATATTATTAAAATACATGTTATAAAACTTCTATAGATTATCATGATTTTGACATATACGTCAGATTCGACACTTGTATTGATTGTTTAAATATTATAAAATAGAGAATAAACATGAAATGCAAGTTGGCCATAAAATAAAAACTTAAATTGAGGAGGTGGTTCAAGAAAAAAAACAAGTGCATAAAACAGTCCACATTTACCACGAAGTAACATTTTTTTTATTCATTGATCATAGACTTATAATACACACGAACAAATCATAAATAGACTTAAAATTTTCTAAAATAGCCTTCACTAGATTACCTCTCCTATAGAAGTCGTTTCTTACTACTACATTATGTAGGACTCGACTTGCAAGTACATCTAACCAAATCAATTGGTACACAAAATATATCTACTATGTATGCCACATTTTTTTTTTTGAGGTACTTGTGGGAAACGTTGTTTTTGTAAATGTTATTTCAATTTTCTGAATGCCTAACTAAACACTAGTTGAAGGCGAAAGAGGTTAGATACACTCATGAGTACATCATTTTATTGTGTACTTATGTTTAAATTATTGTATCAATGAGTTGCGCACTATTTTTCTTCTTAAATTGTCTGGAGAGAAAACAAAAAAAATTATTAAATTATTAGAAAAGAAATATAATTCGTTGGTCCAATAATTAAACAACAATAAGTGCACAATCAAATGATACACTCATGATTTAAACATATTTGTTTTGATAGTTATGCAATGTATTGTCGTCTATATTATAACGATGAAACTAAGCATGGGTCTGTATGTAACATTTCCATATAATATTTTATGATATTAATTTGAGTACCGAATTTGAAGGAAGCAGTTCTTCTGCCGCGCAGCAGGAACGAACGGTCTAGATTTTCTGCGTTGTAGGTTACGAACGGTTCAGATTTGATTCAGAAAGTTTGATATTATAAAGTTTAACTTGCACGAATCTCGATGCAAATCAAAAATTAAAATTTGCTGCACAACACGCACAGTATTTTTGCTGCGCGATAGAAGATCTCATTCCGAATCTGAAGGGGTGGAGCGGTTGCGGAAGTTACAGAGACAAGTTATAAGGGAGTAGGAGAAATGGAGAATGTTGACAGTTAGAAAAAAATTTAGAACTAAGAATAAATAATTGGGAAAGGATAGTCATGTTTAATGCACCTCACTATTAAAAATCAATCAAATGCTTTTAGAAAGCTAATGGAAAATAAGGAAGGGGTTTGTTAGTGTGTAGTTGGGGAAAAATGGTTGAGTCTAGCTAATTACTTTTTAATTTTTTATACTAGGTTATTGACCAAACATGAAAATTATTTAATAATTCCAAAGTCTAATTTGTTGATTTGAAGTTATTTACGAGCTATGCATGGAGATTAGATGCCACTTTCTTGTTTTTGATTGAAGGCTCTTATTAAAGGCAACTTTAATTACATTTAATATAAATTGAGTTCTATTGGAAAAAAAAATTAAAGAAGTGAAAAGAAAGGTTTTAGGATGGAGGATCCCTCAATTAAAATGTTCTAGTGGTAATTAATGAGAACATACGAGTTTTCTTCGTATCAATCCAATATAAAAATCGCCAACCTGACTAGAAATTGACACAATATGTTAAATTTTAAAATATTATTAGGGCTTAATGTTCTGTCACATAACTAGTATCATCTTTACTATTTATGGGTTAGTCCTAGTGATTTAACAACGAGCCGGGTCGGTTCAAACTTGCCCGGTTCACGGGTTGGTTGGGCCGGGTTTTCGAAATTTTTTGCATTTTTATTTAATTTAATGGGTTATTTTTGGGTTGGGACGGATTTTGCACGGATTTCGACGGGTTTCGACGGGTTTCGACGAGTTTCAGCGGTTTTGGGACAGGTTGACGAGTCGGGTCGGTCCAATCTCGGGCCGAATTTGAGTCGGATTTTTTCAAAAAATATTGGCTGCAACCCGTCTTTGACCTTCGATTTTTTTTGGACAAATCCGCACGAGTTGGACCTCGGGTCGGGTCGAGCTAGGTCGCGGCCTCGGATTTTCCGAGCCGGGTAGGACCCGATCGGATTTTGTCAATTATCTAGTCAATCCTAGTTTGAATTATTTGAAATTATGAATCTAAATAAGGATTTTGTGTATTTCTTTTTTCCAGTTTCGTCATTTGGATTGGAAAAAAATGGTACTTTGATGCGTTTTGTTGTATAATATCTACTAGTAATCATATCCGTGCTCAGCAACGAAAGAAAATAATATAAACAAAATATCATCCACATATTAATACATATTAATAATCACCGTTTTATAATAAAAAATATATATTATAAGGATATATATAATTCATAAGTTAATATATCAAAAATGGATGAGTGTCTTAGTGGTTAAGTGCTTGAAATGTGTTAGACTTGATTTAAGTTCAAATCTTGTTGCCTACATTATTTATAGCGAATTTTTAATTTAATCACAAATTCTATAGGATCTTCTGTGGCGAATGACTGCGAACGGTTGTGTTGAAGTTGGAAATTTACTTGAGAACACTACAGATGGAATTTGATCGGATGACTGTTATACGATCCGCTCAAAAATCATTAAATCGAAATCCTCGAATGTTTTGTCATTCATGCTCCTTAATAAGAAGGAGAGATATTTACCCACTCTTCATTCTCTCTAATCAGTTGACTCGATATTTATCACTTTCAACTCCAATGGCACATTTTCTTTCTTCCGCCATTAAACAACAGCTAATCTTAGTTGAAAATAAAGTCACTTTTTGACCCTTCGGTTAGTGGAGTACCACCCCTATTGTAAGAATTCAAATAAGACCAAATAATAACACAAGTAATTGTGATTTTAATGTAGCTATCGACTATTTCTTCCTAGATCATGCTTTGGTTGTAACTCATGCTGCTAAATCCGAATTTCTTTGTTTCTCAATCAAAGACGCGCAGACGCACACGCGTGACCTGTTCACACAAAATAAGTCAATATTAAATAATAATAAAATAACATCACGTCATCTAAAATAATATAAAGATGGATGTGTATCGACGTCTCGGCTTTAAAGACACACCGACACTTCATTCTGAGTCGTTTATTTCTTTTATTGTCTTAATCTGAATCGTTTATTATTTTGTTGAATAATATGTGATAACTTTTCTTGCAGTTTTCGTGTAGAAGTTTGAAATTGTTAAATTTCTTTGCATCACACTCGCCACATGTCCTGTTTTAAATGCTATTCTTTTAATTCACAAATAGCTACTTCCGCTTCAACAGTCAACATAGTTTAATTAGATTCTTTGAAATAATTATTGTCGGTAAGTACCAAAAAGTTAGATTGGCTTGAAACGATATCTCTGCACCATTCTTATGAGTGCTTTTTGGTTCGTTTAATCTGAACAGTTAGATTAAGTTGAACGAAACTGATTTTATAATACAAAAATATTTTTAAATTATATAATTAACGACCAATTGTTCATATCTAATCGGACTATCCAAATAAACGAATACAGAAAACACCGATATAAAGCGATGCAGAGAATATCGTTCCGATTTGTTTCATCTCCTATTAATTTTTTCTTTCTTTAGGAGTGCCATTATTATTTTGCGTTTCAAAGATAAATAATAAGGCCACCATGGGCCGACAGACCGACAGCCCAGAGCCTTTGGATTAGCCTCACAATGCGGGCCAAGAGGAAAAAAAGGCCACAAATATAGTAACTTACCAATATAAGTACCAAAGATGCAATGCAATTTTGGATTATATATATAGAGCATGGCTAAAATAATATGCATAGTACACCCCATTTCGTACTATGCATATATATATAGGTCAATAAATTGAGATTTAAGTTGCTCAATAAATTCTTCATATGAAAATATTGTAGGAAATCAAATTTCGTGATTTTTAGAGCTTTCTTGCTATTTTTAAATATTTTTTAAAAACAGTCCAGATTTAATACTACAAAAGTCCCATTTCTGGGCTGTTTTTAAAAAATAACAAGAAAGCTCTAAAAATTACAAAATTTTATTTCCTACAAGATTTTGATATGAAGAATTTATTGAGCAACTTAAATATCAATTTAATGACCAAATTAAATACAAATGGACGCATAGTACGTTATGTGGTGTACTATGCATATTATTTTAGCCATGCTCTATATATATATATATATATATATATAACAAAACAAAAAAAATAGGACGAGTGGACAATACTGTTGGGAAAAACAACATTGCATATTTGCAATGTTAGTTACAATAACTTTATGCTATTAGAGTAACAATTTCAAAGTGATTTATTAAAGAAAATAGCAGAAATGGTTTGAATAATTGAATTGGGATGTTGACAAGCCCAGATCTTTGCTAATTCTCACATTTCTTTCACTGCACAATATTCTAACAATTTTTTTTCACAATTTTCTGTATGTTTCTTTCAAAGTTAAAATGAAAGTAAAAAGATTTTAACATGACTACACATGACATGTTCTAACATGCTGTCACGTTATGAGTCAGCACGTAAAAACATCCGTAAAAATATGTGGTAGATATGATGTGCCTTTTCTTTCTTTTTGACACGTTACAACACGTCCATAAAACAATTGGGTGAATGAAACGATCTGGTGCCAATTGGGAGCATGAAACGAGTAAGCTGAGTAACCAAAAGTTTTTCTAAGTTACAACAGATTCTGGTAAGAGGAGAGATAAAGATAAAACTTAGGTACGTACAACCTAAAGAGGGTGAATTAAGGGCTAATTAACGCTTTTTAAATTTAATTAGGCAGGTTAGCACTACACACAGACATTGCTTTATATGAGAAATCAAACCCAGTGGAAACATTCTTTCAATAAGCAATTACAAAACATCATTACAACAGTTATTTATAATCAGGTACCACATGTACAAAGTAGTAGTAGAAATTAAAGAACCTTAATTGAACTTTTCTGAAGAAACTTATCAACTATTTAATTTTCTCATTCAGCATATGCTAAAAGGTCCCCAAATAAGAGACCAACAAAAATAACTATTAACTATAATTGTAAATTAGTTCCAATTCAGTTATAGTGCCAAGGACTTTCTGACCTTGTTTCTATTGTTCCCTTTGTTCTGGGGTTCCCTAATCTGCAACCAAGATAAATAAATAATTAAATAAATAGCAATGATAACATCATGAGAGTAGCTGAAGTCTGTATTAATGGTTCAATCTGCATTACTAAAATTAATCAAATGAATTTAAAACAAAATAGAGATCAAGGTCATTATTGGAATGGAGTGTTTACGACTGAATTGCCTAATCCTCACAAATATAACCTTGCAATCATACTAGTGCAATGGTTGGATGTCAAATGCAAAGATGAAAAATTACAGTGTGCCTTAAAGAGTAGCCCATAGATTGTCGGGTATCCATATACACATTATAAATTCAGGGTCATCTTCAAATGGAACAAAATATTAATTTGGTAGTTACTTGAAAACAACTGAAAAGAATGCTATTACTATTATTAGTACTACTACTACTACTACTACTACTACTACTATTATTACTATTGTTACTAATCCTATTACTATTACTATAACTACAGATACTATGTAACTAACTATTATCTACATCGGTTTTTATTAGTTCGATTGAGTTTAATTTCTAGCCTACCCCAACTTGTTTGGGACTAAATGCTTTATTGTTGTTGTTGTTCTAACTGAAAAAAATGTTAGGTGCTAGTATGCTTGTTACTTTCAAGTACAGTAAATAATGATATCAATTTGTGAATAGGAATTGCTAGAGTTTGTATTTCTGTAAAACCTTGAGGTTATTAAGGGGAGGAGGGTCAATGTTGAGTGTGCGAAGAGACAAGCGAGCAACTTCTGAGATTGCCTTCTGACGGGCCTGCTCGTCATCTCCAGAGAGATCCTCATAAGCAGCCTCGAAAGCCTCCTGCCAAAATCTGGGCAATGGTCCCCGCTCTATGTGCGTGTAGGCATCCCACATGCGCTTGACCAGCTTCTCTCTGTCCTCAATTTCCTGCCAATTTTTAATCACATTGAATTACAATTTTAAAAGGATAGGCAGCTAGGTAAAGAGAGAAGCAGAATTTCCAAGCATGATGACCTACAATTCATCCAATGTTTGAGAAAATTTCGGTCCAGATGCCACCTAAAGTGGTACAGATAAGGCTGAAACCAGAATTTGTACTAGCATCACAATAAATCAAACATTTGAAGAGCACCTTTACATAGTATTTTATTGGGAACAATAATTGCTGAAACTCACTATATTCTCCTGTACAATTACAACTTCTTTTAATCCTATAATGGAATTACAGTAGGCACAAACTCCACTAGAATTTGATTTCAAGGGAAATTATTTTAGTGGCTCGATGTCTACTAACAAATAATTCTCAAAACTTGAGTAACATCCTCAGCATCAATTAATTAGCCTAGAGAGAGAACTAGAGGAATTATTGATTCCTCAATATACCAAATTCACAGCACTTCAATCAAGCACTTAGATTTAAGTGAAAACTCGGCCTAATACCAGTCTTAATTAAACACCTGAAATCTGCGCTAATCAAAGAAACGTAACACCACAACTTGCTTATTATAACAGAGCACAATACCAGCACATCTAGATCTTCCCGAAGAGGGGTTTCTACGAGGTCATCGGGGGAGAGGAGGAGGCCATGGCGACGAAAGGAGAAGTTTAGCGTGACCGTACCAGTGAGCATAGACCAAAATGCGAGGAGGAGGATCGCCGCCAGAGCCCAGGCCTTGCAGTTCCCCTTCGCAAAAGGTCCCGCCGGGTCTCCTCCGGCGCCGATAACCGGAGGAGGAGACGACAACGATCGGAGTGAATTCCTGTCGTTTTCCTTCATCGCATCTGGTTGTTTGTGTTGTGAGTTTGTTTCGTGTCGGTGTGGGAAGAGGGTAAAAGAGCGAGTGTGGATGCAGTGTGGTATGGCATATAGTGTTGAACTGTCGATGGAAGAGGTGGTGTGGAAACGAAGGAAAACACGACGAAGGAGAAGGATGTTTGTTTTTTACCTCTTTTGACGTGAATTTTTTTTAAAAAAATTGACTCCATTGTTTTATTTTTTGCCGTTCAAAATAAATTCATGCGTTTATGTTAGAAAAACAAACCACAAATTAATTAAGTATGATGCAAAATTTCAAATATACGTTCACGTCTAAATGCTGCATTCAGGCAACGTTGTAACGCTACGTTTAGACGTACATTTAGATGTTGCGTTTATACGTGAACGCAAATTTCAAAAATACTTGAAATTTTTTTGCTTTGTAAATTCAATTCGAGTGATATTTATTTCTGAACCCGTGTGTCTAGAAAATACGTCCGAAGGTTAAACACAAAATATATAATCATAACTGTCAAAAAATGTTTAAAACCACAATCATTGATATAATTCTTATTTTGTTGGAGTCGATCAGAAAGAATTCTTTTGACGTCCTACTGGTTATTGTTATGCCATCCCACGGTCGTGCACCTCGTTTGTTCTTGATGGAAAAATCATGGGCGGAGCTACGTGAGGTCAGGGAGGGGCAGCCGCTTCATTCTGAAATTTTTTTTGCAAAATAAGTTTGTGTATTTGTACGATTTGTTAAATTTTTTTACAAAATAACCATGTATATTTAAAAATGTACATCATTTTGCTCCTTACTGAAAAAAGTAATAAATCTTGTTCTCCTGACGGAAATCCTGAATCCGCCATGAGAAAAATGTGGGTTATTAACTAATAAAATGTTATCAGGACCACAGTCTATTAATTATTGCTGTGCGACCACAGGTCCGTAAAAAAACGTGATGGTGGGTTAATTTTGGATCAATTTGTAACATTGTAAGTGGTTGGTTCACATTTCATTAACGGTTAAATTATTATTAGCAATGCTAAAATAATATGTATAGTACATCACTTTTCGTACTATGCATATATATATTGTTCAATAAATAGATATTTAAGTTGTTCAATAAATATTTAATATCAAAACATTATAGGAAATTAAATTTCATGATTTTTAGAGTTTTTTTGCTATTTTTAAAAATAATCCAGATTTAATACTACAAAAGTGCAATTTTTGAGCTGTTTTTAAAAATATTTAAAAAAAATAGCAAGAAAGCTCTAAAAATCACAAAATTTAGTTTACTATAAGATTTTGATATGAATAATTTATTGAGCAACTTAAATCTCAATTTATTGAACAAATTAAACAAACATAGCCGCATAGTACAGAAGGTGGTGTACTGTGCATATTATTTTAGTCTTGCTCAATTATTATTGGTTTTCTATTTCATTTTTATATGATTCATAGTTCTGGTAATATTTGATTTACATTTTCTGAAAAGATGAAGCAGTAATGATACCAATTTGTTCGAAGTGGCACCTTCTTAGACAGTTTTATTTTATGTCTTGTTCCTAGATAAATTCATTTAGCGAGACATTCCCCAATTTTTTGTTGCTTTTGCAATTTAAAAAAATAAATTAACAGTTGTGATATGATTATAGTTTTACAACATTTAAATTCACTTTGTATAAAATTGTCATCACAAAATACTTTAAATAAATCATAAGTTATATAAAAGGCTAAAATGTTATAAATGTTAATTTATAACATCTTCTTTAAATAATTTAGTTTTGTTTACCTAAATTTTTATGTATAAATATTGGAAAAAATCTTACAATTGTTCAAATATAAAATCTTTAATTAATATAACTTTTAATCAGATTATTTATCCCTCATCAACGGGCTCTGAAAGAAGATCGGACCTCTCTTTACAATTTGCTACTTGGCATGTTATACATTATAAATTAATGAAAATATTGTTTTGGGGACTAACATAAATCATAAATGTTACATGGAGCTAGGCTATTGTACTAACGTAAGTACGGAATTTTACCGTGCTTATAATCATATTTCAAATTTCAAAATACAAATGAACGATCTGAACTATAGAAAATATCGTTCATACTAAAATCTACTTGGAAATCATTTTTTATTTATTTTTATTTTCTTACTATTTTATCTGAATAGATAGAAATTTGAGTAATTTGACGATTTACAGACCTTCAATTTAATCAAATTTTTACTCATCCGATAAAATAGTAAAGAGTAAAAAATGAACTTTTTTTGTTTTCAAGTAGAATTTTAGTAAGAACAATATTTTTAATGATCCAATGGTTCGTTTATATTTCGAAATTCGAGATATGATCGTAAACATAACAAAACAACACTTATGTAAGTATCATAGTCTAACTCATGTTACATTTTTTTTTTTGTGATTATTCATGTCATACAAAAAACAATCTCTATTTGTGTTCTATTCAAATAATCAGATACAAATGCATGGATCAGAATATCAGATCACATGGCACAGAACTTTTAGACGAAGTGCTTTGGCGTAATGTAGCACATCCTTTATAGATCGGACAGTGAAAGAAAAATAGAATGAATAAAGCATTCCATATACTCCCAGTATTCAAATTACCTTACTATTTATCATTGTGCGACATGGCGACACTGTTCACGAATGAACAGTGTCGTTTTTCTTTTTTCCTTTTTTTTGTGCAAGTTTTTTTTTTACCGATTTCTTCTACCGCTCGCTGTGTATTTGTTCGGATGGTTGACGCATATCCTATGTATTTCGTCTTCCAGTAAAGAAGTCAGTGCCACCGTTTCTCCATTTCTCATTCGCAATAGTGCCATTTTTTCGTTGATTCTTCCTACTGCCTCTGTGGTCCCTCCGCTATTCGACGCGTGATAATGATTTTTTTGTCGCATGTATATGTGCGGAACGCGTTTGCACGTCTAGTTCAAATACATTTTCAACTACCTGGGAAGGCTAGGATATCAATTTGTTCCAATATTTACATTTTATGCAACTCTGCAACAGAAAGTAATCAAGGACCTGTGCATTTTTTTTCTTGTTTTAGGCTGTTTGCTTGAGTTGTGAGTCACTCTATCATTTTTTGGATATTTTTGAACGGTGGATGTTCACGAATAGCGGATGTTATTGAATATTCACGGGTTTATATACTCGTTCACTCGGATACACTCGTAACTCACTTAGAATAGGTGTGCAGTCAGCTCAATTTCACCGAAGAAATTAAAACAAAATTATCTAAATCGAAGAGGAAAGAGAATTTGCTCTGAAAGCAGTTTTATATTCAACTGAGAAAATTACAAATGTTTTATTTATCTTACTTTTATCTACTCTCCACAATAACAATCATTCCTTGCATGCTTTCTGGTGGCTATACAGAGCAAAATAGCGAAGAAGCCAATCTCTGTATTTTACGAATCAAATACTGTTCTTTTTTGAGAAAAAAAATGAGAGTAAAAATTACTTGAATTTAAATGATCTGAAGTTTTTCGTCCGAATTAAAAACTGTTGTTGGTGGATAATGATTTTAATTGTTAAGAACTTTTTTTCAAATTTGTTAAATTGATTATTTATAACTTATTTTTGAAAGATTTTTTCAGCGTGCATCCAAAATTTCACAATTTAATTTTGGAACTTTAAATTATTTTTTATTCTTTCGTAAAATGCTAAATGTTTTTCGAATGGACTCAAATATAGCATGTCTAAACGTGCCTACCATTTTTTTACTTTCTATTTAATTAATTATTTTCAAAATATATATATATATTATAAAATTATATGCACTACAAAAATTTCAGAGGATACGAAATTCGTTAGAATTCCCCAAGGCCGTAATGTTATCATCTTTAATTCTTTATTTTGTGATTATCTTTTTTTTTTCTCTCTATTATTTTTTTTCCTGAACTAAAACCTGTGTAGGGTCTTTATGCAATTGATACACATCGAAATAGACAAGAACATGTCATTGTCTATTGGCATGAGATCATTAACTAACTAATAATCGAGGGACCCATCACTATCAGTACGAGCAGGATCGTACTTGCTTCGATTCGATCGTCATGAATCGATCGACTGTTACAAACGATTGTGATTTGATTCAGGAGACAGGTGTTTTGACCGTTAGATGAGTTTTGAATGTTTCAAATCAAAACAAGAGGAGACAAGAAGGAATATAGCAGCAGATTTGGTTCCAATTTTGAGTGGCTACAAAAAGGAAATTAAAATAGACATGGTAGCAATTTACTCTCCAACATGGGTCATGCTCATGCATCACTTGTTGTTCTGTTTAAAAAATAAATTATTTCATTTAACAGATAAATTGTTATATTTAATAATTATAATTTTCAAAATATATTAATTATATAAAAATTATCATTATATTTCTTACAATATTTTAGTTTTCGTGATTCCAATTAAATAAATTTATCTTATTGTTAAATAAATTAGTGAAATTTAAAACTAACACAACACATGTTAGATCCGAGTAAATTAGGCAGGTTTCAGAATTAAATGATTTCCATTTTTTTTCCCATATTAGAATTTCAACTAAAGAAGAGTCAAATTGACTCAGTCTCATCATTCAAGCATGAAGCATTCAAGCGAGCCACCTTCCTTCCTAGTCGGGTCGAGCATCGGTGCAAACCGATTCAGGGGCGGATTCAGGATTTTCGTCAGGAGTTCAAGATTTATGTTTTTTTCAAGGGTTCGAAATGATAGTTATTCTTAGAAAAAAATTATTTTACATGATCATTTATGCAAAAAAAATTTAATTCATGGTCATTTTTGAAAAAAAATTAATACATATGATCATTTTTGAAAAAAATTATGAATTTAGCTGCACCACCGCATCAACGTGGCTCCGCCACTGAACCGACCTAATGTGTGACCTTACCAGATCTAGTGGTACATATTAAAATAATGATTGTGAAAACAATATTGATAATTCAAGGGTGCTAGATCTAAAACTTATTGCTCGGTCATTTTGTGTTATGTACATTCAGAATTTAGAGACGAGCCACATTAGTGTGTATAAATTTAACAATAATATACCCATTTTTTATTACATCAACAACAAAGCCTTTAGTTTCAAAATCAAAATTGTATAACAGAGAAAAACAGTTAGATTTGATCTAAGTCGCATTACTAAATTTCATTATATGTCAACTTCATTTTGATGATTATAAATAGGGGAAAAACTTGGATATACCAAAAAGATAAATACGTTACTCTTAGTCATTTCAAACCGTTCGATCTTGATCTATAGTGTGACTTTTGATGTATCCGACGGTTCGGAGTGACTCAGAGTACCTAAGTTTTTCGCTTATAAATAACATGTATGAATTATGATCATCACGCAATTAATCAAAATACAATTGAAATACCAAAAATTTGTAGAAGTGCGATTCACATCTAATGAATATTTAATTGGGCTTTTTGGGGTATTAAGAAGAGGTATGAAGGTAGTAGATATTAACCTTCTTTATAAAAAAAAATTGGAGATAGAAATGAGGTGAAGGGGAGCATTTTCGCAGCAATGAAGTTGTCGTCTTATAACTAGGAGGTCATGGTTCAAGTCGTAAAAACCTCTTAGAAATGCAAGAAAAAGCTGCATACAAAGACCTCAAAGTGATCTGACACTTTTCAAGACCCCGCGCAAGTGGAATCTACATGTACCGGGCTGCCCTTTTTATAGAAATGAGGATATATGTCACTCAAGTCTAAATAACTAGTCCTTCCATTCGAATTTCGAACCGGTGACCTCTAACATAGAGAGTATTACTCTTAACCACTAAATAAAGGACCAGTTCTTTAACCTTCTTCATAATTATTATTGATTCCAGTGACATTGAACACAACGAGATAACCAAAATTAACTAAATAGCTTCTGACCAGCAGCCTACCAGATTCCTGATATCTTAAGTCAGATGGGTTTCAAAATCACTCAGAAATGCTGATGTTACATACAGGGGAAAATGGGGAGCGAACAAGAAAAATTGCATCATGGCCATGTGCAAGGAGAGTTTCCTAGTGTTCTACTGGCTACTGAAACCTGCTTGCTTTAAAAGAGAACTGCAAAGATTCTAGATTGATGTATCCACCAGTCCATCAATTAGCCCGAAATCCAAGGCCTACAAAGAAGTAATGACATTAATTAACCATACTATCTAACACAATACGTCATGAGTTGGTCAGAAGAAATAAATTGTTTTTCACTTATAAAATGTAGATCACTTAGGAGTTTAGGGGAGTGTTTGGATCACCAAAAATAGCACTAATCATGGATAAGTGTTGCTATCCACACAAAAATGTGATCCAAACATGATTTAGTAAGTTGTGAGTAGTGTTGGTTAGTGCTATTTTGCTAATCCAACAAAATGGTAGGATTAGCAAATTAGCACATGTCATGGTTAGCAAAATTATTATTTTATTGCATTGTAATCATCATCTTGATGTTATTATTATTTAATATTATTATTATTATTATTATTGTCATTATTATTTTATTATTATTATAATTGTCATTATTATTATTTTATTATTATTATTGTAATTATTATTATTTTAATTGTCATTATTTTATTATTATTATTATTGTCATTATTATTTTATTAGTATTATTATAATTGTCATTATTATTATTATTTTATTATTATTATTTTAATTGTCATTATTTTATTAATATTATTATTGTCATTATTATTTTATTAGTATTATTATAATTGTCTTTATTATTATGTTTATTATTATTGTAATTATCATTATTTTATTATTATTATAATTGTCATTAATATTATTTTTTATTATTTTGATTGTGATTATTTTATTACTATTATAATTGTCATTATTATTTTTTTATTATTATTATAATTGTAATTATCATTATTTTTATTATTATTGTAATTATCATTATTTTATTATTATAATTTTCATTAATATTATTTTATTATAATTTTAATTGTCATTATTTTATTATTATTATTGTCATTATTATTATTATAATTGTCATTATTATTATTCTTATTATTGTTATTGTAATTATCATTATTTTATTATTATAACAATTGTCATTATTATTATTTTATTAATATTATTTTAGTTGTCATTATTTTATTATTATTATTATTGTCATTATTATTTTATTAGTATTATTATAATTATTTTTATTGTCATTATTTTATTACTATTATCATTTATTATTATTGTATTATTATTATATTATAAATTGATATCAATATTTTATTATTTTATTATTATTATTATCGTTAAAAAAACTAAAATAATTTATTATTTTACTAACTCACTATCACTACTCCAAATGTGCAATCCAAACAACATTTCACTAACCTAGATAGAACAAAATTAGCACTATTTTTGCACTAACCTAGATAGCAAAAAGTAACCACTATTTCAACCACTAATCTAGATAGCACTATTTTTGCACTAATCATGACATGATCCAAACGCACCCTAGGTATGCAAATAATTAGCATAGCAAACTACTGGTGTAAAGAACATAAAAATGAATACATTTTGAGGTTAATCATTGTGTTAGAACAAGATATGGAGGAGCTCCCTTTCAAGCTAAGCCGTTTAATAGAGAAAGAGGAAGAAGCAGGGGTGGAGGCAGCCACCCCTGGGATTGGACAAGGAATTAAATTGCAAAGTTAGTATTGTCTAAAAAGTTTTTTGATATCAAACTTTTTTCTAAAATATTTGTAGGATAATAGATTTTGGATATGTTACATTTGATTTATTCCTGCAGGTTGTTAACAATTTAGATACTGTAGTAGGTGAAATGCATGATCTGTGGTTGCAATTTTTAAGTTAAGATTTTAGAACTGGTACCAGCAAGTTGGTACCTTTCTGATGTATTGAACTCTTTTACAGTTAGAATGTAACCGGTGGGGGTATCCTCACTTTTATCAAAAGAAAAAATGTCATGAATAAGAATATAATCATAAAAAAAAAATTAAGTAAAACTAAAATATTAAAAAAATAATAATAAGTTACCTCGCCAGCAGTCATGAAGCGATCTCTTTCAGTAAATTTATGCACCTCCTCCAAAGGTCTACCCGTGAAAGCAGAATACATCATGTCAATTCTCTACAAAAATAAAAATAAAAATGAAAATTATGCTACATATTTAGCAATTATATTCAAAGATTACTTTAAAAAGTATGCCAAATATATTTTCTAGAGAACTTACAAGACGGTTTTGAATACCAGCGTTCACTTGGTGCTGTGCAACATCTTGAGCACCCTAAGAAATCATTGTGCCAATAGAATTAGAAAAGAAGTGGAGTAAAATTTTGATATCAAGATCAGTATCACTATCACACTAACTAAAAAGAATTGTAATTATTGTCAAAAACCCATTTCTCCATTGATGGCATTGCAACTACAAAAATCTCAGAACAGCAAAGGAAAGTGTTTCTTAAGTTCTCATAAACACAATCAATGCGACAAAATTATAACATAAAAATTTAAACTTACTCATGAAAAAGCTACTTGAAAAAATGAAGCTAGCAGAATCAAAAGAGTAAAGAACATACCACACATCCAGTTTGAGGTTGATGGATCAAAATTCTAGTATTGGGCATTGCATACCGCATCCCCTTCTCACCTCCTGCCAATAAAAGTGCAGCTTGACTAGCAACTGCCCCAAAACCTACTGTACCCACCCTTGGCTTTATCTGTTTTATTTGAAAATTAGAAATAGAATTAAGATGTTTTGCTCTTAATATTGAATTGCTAATTTCATATAATTATGGTTACTGAAATTTAGATCAAGACAAAAAAAGCAACAGTGTACAGATGCTTATTTAAAATTTTCGATATCTGCCAAAATTGCTCTTAATACATACCCATTTCATACAGTCGTAAATTGCAAAAATCGAATAGATACTTCCGCCAACGCTGTTAAGGTAAAGCTAAAAAGAAGAAAATCATTTCAGTTAAACAGACAGAATAACAAAATAGCGGAAATTCTGGTTAGCTGGAGGAGGGTTCAACAGTTCTTTATTGCTATCTTGTTAATAACAAAATTTTATAACCTCATAGTTTGGTCAAAATGAATAGGAGAGAATAGAAAGAAACAGTAACGAGAATAAAATGTGAGTCCACTATTATGTGATTTGAATCTTCATCTAGTATTAAATGCACCCCTGAATTTCAGTTCGAACTAGATACTACTACCACATTAACATTTTCTGCAAAACAAGAAACAGAATCTGGAATCCAGATACATGTTCTACGTATGTTGAGATTGCCAGTTTGATACATAACTTGGTTCAGAGAGAGAGAGAGAGAGAGAGTGAGATGCGCAACTAAGATGTCTGAATCCTCATCAATGGTAGCAAGAGTAATGAGCTGAGAGATAACATGTTGAGCAACTTTATGACTGACAAATTCTCCAATGAAAATAGTGCGGTTTCTGAACAGCACACCAAAGATATCCATCTGGCCAGCTGGGGTCATGACTACTGGCGTTATGGGAGGGTTTTCTTCTGCTACTACTTTTAAACCAGTGCCAACACCTCTTCCATACCTGTCACATGATTAATACCTCAGACCTGTACAAGAAATCTCTCAGCTTGACCTCCAGCTTGGACCTATGTCTCTGATTTAAGGTCCTAGGTTTTGGATATTATAGCATGGATCTTAAGGTGAGAATTTAGGAGTTTAGGATCATAGAGTTTACAATTGACAATTATCACTGCAATTTATGGCTTATTGTTAGGCCTATACTGCTAATATCCCTACACCAAATTTTGGTAATGTACGTGCTCAAAAGTTTTACTACAATATTTCATTAAAATACCAGTCAGGTCACACAGTACTGTTAAGGGCACACCAGCAGCACCATAAGATCATATAATGAAAGAAAAGAAACCATCGACTTGAACAATCTTTTTAGCTCAATAGATCTCCAACAATATTAAATAGAATACGAAGATAAAGAGAAAGAAATGAAATAAAGACTTACACAGAACTTTGACAGAGTAGACTCTTCTCAACCTTCAGAGAAACAGACACATCCCAAGTTTCACCATGAAATCCTGGGTTGTCAATAACTTGAGTTATGATACTGTACTGGGAGAAATTATTTATTACCTGGTCATCAGGTACCATATGATAAGATGGAGAACATTGGGAGGCAAAGACACAAATTTACCTGAATTAATGATTATTTTCTATTTTTGTTTATCCTTTTCCTGACAAAATCAATTCTTATGTACAATTGAGCCTCTGACTAGTTACTCAACATGAATAAGCCGTTAAAAAAATACTGCACAAGCCAGTCAATTTCGGCACAGGAGCAGATTGGCACAATATTGCTACTGCACTGTTATGGCAATTGTCAGAGCGCAGTTATAAAGAAATGTGCCTCTTGCCCTCCATTCACTTAATAATAAAGTAACAAAACCACATCATCCTTCACTACTACAGAAACAGCCTCATGAGTTCCTCAGAAGTTTGAGGCATACCTCCAAATGCAGGCCACCTTAAATTGGCAGGCTTGGAATTGCATCTGAAACTAGAAACAATGAGAAAAAAATTTACATAATTAGGTGCTAGGAAACAACTAACAAGAAATAAATCCGACGTGAATAAAAGTACTGGTATTGTAGCAGTAACCCCCAATTTACTGTTGCTCGATAGTCGATACTTTTCTTGTGAGGTATTGGGCAAAGCTTCATTGTAAATTAGCCACGATTCATTGGTTATCATTCTACAACCACAACCTAAACCTAGAACACCATACATGTGGTTCCAAGAGCAAGTTCAAGAAAAAGCACTTGCCAGGTTTTTCTTCCCACAAACATACACCAAAAATAGGACTGACAGACCAGTTAACAAGAAAACACAAACCTAATAGACGAGGTAGGAAGTGATCGGGTTCGTCTGGAGGCTGGAATGGAACGGAGAGGCGCTGAGGTGGCAATCGGCGCCATGGAGTAGAAAAATGGCGGAGGCAAGCTCAGAGCTAAGCCGAGTACAGATGGAAGTAGAGAGCTCTGAGAATGAGAATTTGATTTGGATTAGATCCGAATTGGGCCGGATCGGGTTTCAATGATTGCATGTGCGAAAAAATGTATTTGGGCTGAACCAAATTCACAAATGACAATGGCTGATCATGGATTAATGGGTTGGGCTGATAGTAGAGGATTTGACTCCTGTTTACAGAGGATTAATCCTCACCGAAACGATATCATCTGCACTCATAAAAAATGAGTGTTCTCTGCATTCACTAATTTGAATCGTCCGATTATATTTGAACGGATATAATTTTATAATATAAAAGCTCCTTGAATTATATAACTGACGGTCAAGCGTCCAAATCTAATCGAACGATCCAAATTAGTATATGCAGAAAACACCCATTTTTTATGGCTGCAGAGGATATAGGTCCAATCGTCACTTGGATCTTGGAATCAAAGGCAGTTGATTCTTTCACGAACATTCTCAACTCGGCTACTATTTGTATTTGTTGTTCTTTCACTTACACGTGGGATTTCAATCATGAATATTCTCAACTCGGCTACTATGTTTTATATATTTGATGAGTAAACTAAATTTAAGAAGGGATTGACTAATTTTATTCTAATTATTATATTTTGTCGGAGTATTTCAATTAATTTTTAAAAAATGAAAAGTAAAACAGTCAAAGCGAAAAAACTGAACAGTTGGACTGCGCGCATTATTCTGAATGTTTTCGTCTTACACATTATTAAGAAAACTTTTCATAGAATGCGTGGGTGCAGACTACATAAAACATGTGTTCAGACTAAATAAAACATATGTTCAGACTAGTTATTTTAGGTCTGTTTTTTGCATTGCTTGAAGTATCTGCACAAAAATGAGGTACAGACTAAATAAAAAAAGGTGTACAGACTAAATTGATGTCCATACTAATTCCTCAAGTGGTGATACTATCACCTTTGATGTTGATACTAATTCTTTTGTTGTTGATATCGATGCTCAAGTGGTGATACTACCAGATTTTGTTGTTGATACTAATTTCTTTGGTGTTGATTGTTAGAATGTAATGAGGGTTTATGCTAATGCGCAAGACTAAGGTCAATTCAATATGCGGAAGCGATTTCAATTCAAATTAAATCTTTTAGATTTTAATGAATATTTCAAGAAGTAATTGAGCAAATCACAAAAACTAAGATCGAAGAGCTAAAAAGAGAGAGAAAGTGAAGAGAGAGCAATCGAGAACTAGTGAACACGCCATGTAACGTCCACGGGTCTCCCGGAATAAATCTTCTTTTCGGGTCGTTGAGTGCTTGTAGTCTTGTCCTTTGGTTGAGTTGTTGTCTTTTGCGCTTGATCATCCACTTTAGCAAGACTCAAAGGTTTCTCGATTTGCTTGTCACCATCCTTCGTTGCAAGTGATGGAGGTTGCTCTATCTTTTTATTGAGGACCACTCTTAGAAATTTACCTCTCATTAGAGCCTCTTCTTGTTCTTTTGCATAATCGTCCTTAGCTTGAGCCATTTTCTTCAACATACAAATCTTCTCCGGATCCGTTATCCCTTGTTCCTTTATAATATCAAGCATGATCTCCAAGCATGTCCTTGGTTTCTTCTCGATGAGAGCTAACTTGTTGTCTACATCTCCTCCTCCGAGATTTACTTCTTCTTCTTCATCTTCACTTTCTTCGGATTCACTTATCCAAATTGCTTGCATAACTTTCTGGTTAGTTTTTTCCAAATCGCCCTTCTTGTGGTCTTCTTCTTTGAAGAAATATCACATAGCAATTTTGAATGCTCTGACCTTACTTGTTGCAAGATAGACATATAATATTTTTTCCTTGAGTTAGTCTCTCTTCATTCACCTTCCTTTCGAATTATATTCCTTCTTTCACTAGCTTGGTAAGAAGGTCCTTGTCTTTTGAGAGAACTTTGTGAAGATTTTGGTATATGACTTGGCTTGACTCGAACTTATAAGGTGGATTAAATGAAGATTGAGCTGACAATGCCAATGTTTTGGTTGAGATTGAGGTTGTGCTCTTGACTTCTTTGTGATTCTCCTCGTGTGAGCAAAGTTGAGCGTATACCTCTTCGGATTGATAAGTAAGTCCTTTAGCTTGTAGGGCTTCAATAAAGCTCACTACGCCATCCCAACCGGACTTTTTTGGACACCATCCTCAAGAGTTTACCTACAAAATCTTCATCACAAATGTTAGATCCTACTTCAACAAATTCATTTATCAAAGATACGAGTCTATGGTAGAGACTATCAAAGGACTCGTTATCTTCAAACTTCATATTTTCTAACTTTGCGGCTAATCCGACCTTTCAAATCTTTTTCATATGTTTATTCCCTTCATACCTAAGGACTAGTGCATTCCATATTTCCTTAGCATTAGAGGAATGTGTGAGATATAAGACAATTGTCTCATGTTGTCACACCCCAGAAATATTAAGTAGCTTAAGGGTGTTAATCCCGCCACGTGTACTTGTTTACAAGTACACGAAATGCTTGATTTATTATTATAGAAACAAAATGATCTTAACAAACTTTATATAAATAGAGGAACAACACACACAGTGAACACAATACAAGAACATCCAACAACCAAATATATATATATATATATATATATATATATATATATATATACGGTGCCCTTTACAAAATTTATAGCAGAAGCTAAAGAAATATAAAATACATACACAAAGATCGGTCTCACCAAAGGACGTGAGATCGGTCCTCGCTAACCTACTACAAACTACTCATAATCAAACGAAATAAAAGAAACAAATCAGACTAAAGGTCTACAAAACGGAAGGCACCGGGACTCCATCCTAGCGCTCTCATCTTGGACTTCAAAATAGCTCCTGCTCCTTACCTGGACCCCACAACCAACCGTGGAACGTGAGATAAAAATCTCAGTGTGGATTAAGGTCCAGCCTTTGGGTTTATATCCGATTCGAGTTGGACCAAATCACCTTTTAAAGAACTTAACTCATAATTTAAGTTACTACACCTAAATTTGTACATATGAACCATAATATCCTTTAATTATTTTAACTTATAAAAGGAGTCGATACGCAAATAAACCCAAAAGTTGTATGAGGAATAATAGTATGTACCTAATAGTATGAAAGTTGTCAAAGCTCCCAGACAAAGGATCAAAGTGTCCGAATTGAAATTCCGGTCGTAGGACATCATGATTTGCCCCTTAGGTGTGGGGCACTATACAGCAGCCCTCGTAACCTAAGGTTTTGTTTTAAGCGTGGGGCACTATACAGCAGCCCTCGTGACCTAAAACGAATTTCGAGTTTCCATGAACGAAACGCTCTGGTAAAATAGAGCGGCTACAGAAAGCACACACTCGGTCAAAGAGCGAACCGAGATGCTTACCCTTACCAAAATAGAAAATAGGGCAATAAATACTCGGTCTCAGCCGTCATATCGAAATAAGGAACCGACTACCCGTTTGAAAAGAATATAATAAAATGGGAACTCCCTATACTAACTAAGGGCCAAAGGGGAGCCCCAGACTTCATTTGTACCAACCAGGGGCCAAAGGAGGAAGTCCTTCGAATATTAGGAGATCCCGAAATATCGGCTAATAGAAAATATATATAAAGAACGAAATAGCTCCAATGCATCACATATGACACGCATACTCTAAACTGAGAAACCGAACCTTAATCACTCAATTGAGGAGATATTATAGTACTAATCACTATTAAGGATAGTGAAAAGAAAAACTCTCTAGCTGGCACTACGAGCCATCAAATGATGGACATCGTTGGTGAGAAGTGATCGAATGTCCTTAAAGACATCCCGACGAGTGGATCCCACGGGCATTGAGCTTGCGTATGTAATCCAACTGTCACGATGCCCCCAGACTACACTCAATCTAAATCTCACCGGCCCGACACTCATCACTCCCAACGAAATACATATAGTATTGAAATACGCATTCTACCTATAAGTATTCTAATAGCATATACGATCCGTATATCGGATCTTACATGCAATTATGAGATGCACATGACATGCAATGCAGGTTGGTCTCAATTTATGGTACAGTTACCGGTATACAATTATGACAGTTCAAGTTCTACGAGCATGATTATTAGTTAATGGTAATTTTGGTACCGCAGTTCAGTTTAGGTAGGTCTGGTAGGTCCTAATTATAAAAGAAAGGGATATAAACCCCAGGAACCACACCTGAGATAGCTGGAGCGATATGCAAGGTCGACTCTACTTCGGGGGCAGCTCTGAAGCGTCCGCGCCTATATCAGCGTCGACAGCGTCAGTAACGGCCTCGTCTCCCGCGAGTGGATACGAGTCGGCTAAATCTCCTAATTTAGTGATCAGGTCGTATTTAGTTAGATTGAACATTTGAGTTTAAGAATCTAGGCGTTTGAGACGTCCTTGATGCTCCTAACCCAATTCACTTGTTATTTTTACTTGATCAGATTTCCGTGCAGTGTCCTTGCTGCACGATGAGTATATGAAACATAGATTTTCCTTACTTAGTTTAATTTATGTGTTAATCCAGGTGTGTTACTAATCCCATTAGTTATTTGTCGACATGACGATAAGGTACAGAATATTAAATAAAGAACAACACGGAGAAAACATGTTATAAATCCAAACACTTTTAGTTAGACTTTTAATTTAAACTAAGCAAAGAAGAAACAAATATCCTAATAATTATAGGTGTGTATTAGTATTAGAGTTGTGCTTACAGAGGAATTGATAAATATATATATATTATTTTATTTAATAACTACTTTGTCATATCGTGTGTTGTATTTCACCTGTAATTGGTTGTACTTTGTATTCGATATGATATAGAGAAATTGATCAATATATATATTAATATATATAATATTACTTGGTCCAAATTCCGTTGGTGGTGGGTGACAATTTCTTATTATGTGTATATTACATCTAATAGGTGTTATGTGTATATTACATCTAATTACTCTGGTTATTAATCTTACTAGCCACTTAATTATTCTATATAAGTTGTTGCTTATAATGTAATATAATATGTATATATATATGTGTGTGTGTGTCATATTTAAATAGTTGATAACTAATCATCTTATTATCCTTAATCAAATACATGGTTATTTTATTTATATCGTTGCGTATAATTCAACCTTGACGTTCTTTGCTAACTAACGTTTTCGCACTTTAACCAAACTATCCTAGCTATATAACTACGTCGTATAATACACGCTTAAGTATTGTGCTACATATAGTATAGAAAGGATATAGAAAATATATATATAAAAATACAAAGAAACACAAGTTGGTCCCTTTTTAAATTTACATTTTATTTTTGATGTTAATCCTGTGGGATCAGAAGTTCGTACTCGTGCGTCATAGCCGTAGCTCATGCTGCACAGACTTTTACTCGTCATTTTCCATTTTAATACCTTTCTCGGTCCTTAATCCCCGTGGGTCTAGTTACTAAGTATTATGGGTAGGGCCACTGTTGCGTAATATCTGTTATACCCAAATCGGCCAAACAGGGCCCAAGCCCAAAATTACTTAGAACCTTTATTTAATTATGGACCTTTTCATTTATTCCTGTAGTATCTGTTTGGGTTTATTTTAAGGGTCCATTTGCTCAAAAGCCCAAAGGTGCATTTATTTCTTTTAAAGGTCCAATTAAGGCCTAATATACTTGCTTTTAGTGAAATAACCTTTACTAGGCCAGTCATCACTTCTGGCCCAGACCCTCTCTCGGTGGTTCACAAATCAAATCAGCAAGCAACACCACAAGCCAGAAAAACAGGAAAATCAGTACCCTATCAGTACACTAAGCAAGCACAACACAGAAGGCTCGATGGGTTGGGGTCTGGTACAAGGTGAACCTAAACTAGACAGTCAATAGATAGGGGTTCGTACCAGTTCAATAACAAGGCTAGTAAGGGTGCAAGAATACCAGTCATACATCAATCTCATCCCAACCCCATACCAGTAAGGGCACCAATACCCAGTTGACAATCCAACTGGTGTCATAAAACAAGGTCATAAGTCACATATCAAGCCACCGAACTGGTAAAGCACAATAATCACCACCCTAGTTCAGGATTTTGGCAACCCATTCAACAACAGATAGAACAAGGTACAAGAGTCACAAAACAAGCGACAATTTCACATCCGCATCACAGGTATCACAGAACAAGCAAGAAAAGAAACATAGCACAAGAAGCAAAGAAATTCAGGCACTAGCAAGGCAATTAAGGCGTTTGTTTAGAGTTTCATAATGTTTACCAGTGATCAAGCACAGGATCTGGCACGGGACGTAAACACGGGCTTCTTCCTCATTCCCGTTCGCTTTCGTTTCAATGTCCTGGCCTTGCTTTACCTCTCTCTCTTTTTACAAAAATATCGCAGCCACGAACTAATACGAAATCAGAAACAAAAGAAATGGCTAAGTTCTTAGCACATGAGCGTTGTTCCAAAGAGAGGTAAATGCAGGACAGACGGGGGTTTTATAGAGGGGAGGAGGGATGTGGGGTTTCAAGGGGGAGTCGCGCGTGTCTGTAAGGCCATTGGCCAGTCAGATCTCGAGCCAGAGGTGGACAATAACAAGTACAAACACGACATCATTAGTGGTACGAAGCGGTGCGTACTAGGGTGCCTCAAGTTGGATCTCGAGAGGTAGAGTGAATGGGTGTTCATATCGGCCAATAATGGTCTTCAGAGAGAGACAAGATAAGATACAGACGACCTTAGTGGCAGGGAGTACGAGCAGAGAGTCGACGAGTACGAGGAGGGAAAAAGGACGAGAAGAAGAGGTGACAGAAAAAAGGGAGAGGAGATAGAAAGGCAGCCAGAGAGAAAAGTCGCGAGAAAGAAGAAAGACAAAGGAGAAAAAAGGGAGTCAGAGAGAGGAGTTGGATGGGAGAGGCATTTAATGCCAGGAGTGAGAGAGGTGCAGTGCTATTAATGCGCAAGGAGAGAGAGTACACAGGCGAGAAAAACAAGAAAAGAAAAGGGAGAGAAATCGGGAAGGTGAAAAGGTGGGATTTAGTGGCTTCCACGTGGCACCTCCGTATTGGCTGGAACCCAAAATCATGGGCGAAAATCATGATCCGGAAATGGTTTTGGGGGATTACCAAGGCGGTTTCAGCCTTGTTGGGTCGCATGGGGGAAGGCAGGAATCAAGCCTTGGTAAGGGAAATTGGGAGGTCTTCTAGGTGTGTGGGATTAATCGTGGCGAATTTCTCTTGTGAACAATTCATGTGCTACCCATTATTTAACTTATGTGACTCGTTACATCTACATGCACCAAGGGTGTGGCAATGGATCAAGGCAGATGAGGGATGTCGCTGGAACCCCTCTGCCCATGTCAGTTTGGCTCGGTTGTGGCGCTATCCGAGTAACCTTTGGTGTGGTGAACTATTGTTAAGGATTGTAAACGACCCGTTGGGTTTAAACGATTCGTCTGTTCTCTCCTTTTAGTACATAAATCTCGGCTCCAATTGTTTTGTGGTTGCAATTATGTGCGTCTTAGTGTTGTAAGAAGTTTTGAAATTGGGCAGGTTGAGTGATCCGTTATATAAGCTTAAGAAGTAGAACTTTGGTATTTGAATCATAACATGTTCCAAATTGCTGAACTTATTCTAAGAGTTCGAATTTTGTTATGAGATATTTTGTAGTTTTATTTCATATATTTTTATTTTCAGTATAAGAATTCGGAACTTTTACTTGTGCGCTTGTCCTATATTGATCGATTATAATACTCCATATGAATTTTAGATATGTTCATGTGAATAAGTGTGAGTATAAATGTATGAAACTTTATTTGTTTTACTTATATGTATATTTGCAAAGATTTATTTATTGTGTTCAATATTTATTAACGGTTAATTGTGTGTGCCTAATTAATTATTTGTCTATCGCGTTTGTCAAATTAACATTACACTTTGTTAGTTTAGTTAGCATTTGGGAATTAATTTATTAACACGTAAAATTTTATTGGAGTTTAATTAGGTTAATCAGGTTCAAAATTTTATGGGTTTTACACATGTATTGAACATAAGATGGTATTCATAGCATTGTCATTAGTGTACTTAAGTTCTTTTGATTCTTTGGTAAGGATAATGTCATCTAACTCATATTTTGGTAAGTAACCATCTTCAACTATTTTCCAAAGTTCAAGTAAGGTTAGATAGTTCACCATACATCTTTTCTAATATGAAAAGTTCTTGCAACCTACTCCAAAGATCGAGGGTTCTTTTACAAATTTCAATTGGGCCATATTTCACAAAATTAAGAACTAACAAGAATTTGGTGCTTAGTTAGGTATGAATCCGTGGGCTCTGATACCAATTGTTAGAATGTAATGGGGGTTTATGCTAATGCGCAAGATTAAGGTCAATTCAATGCGAAAGTGATTTCAATTCAAATTAAATCTTTTAGACCTCAATCACCTAGCCAAGTAATAAAGCAAGCAATTTCAAGAATTAATTGAGCAAATCACAAAAACTAAGATCAAAGAGCTAAATAGAGATAGAGTGAAGAGAGAGCAATCAAGAACAAGTAAACACACTATGTAACGTGGTTCGGCCTATCAAAAGAAATTAGGCCTACGTCCATGGGTCTCTCGGAATAAATCTTCGTTTCACCATAATTAAATATCTTTTACAAATGGGCAAAGACAATCTTTGACTTCTTCTAACACAAGTAAGCCAATCTTCTTCTCCTAACTCGATGCACGAGACAACACCTCAATACACCGCAATAAGGTTCGATTGACAACACAATCTAGGACAAGGATGCACCACTTGACAACACAAATGTGGTGCACCAAAGGCTAAACAATTAGCTAAAGTTTATGTTCTCGAATAGACAATAAGAGAATAATAGCTATCCTAATTGCTCTCTAGGTTAGGTAGCTGGAGGAGACTTGAATCAGGCTCTCTTTAGTGCTCAATTGATGCTGGAAAGCTTGTGAGAATGTTTTGATAATCTTCTGGTTCGTTTATGCATCACTTATATAGGTTGAGCACTTCTTGGGATCTTGGATCTGTGAAAATACACCATAGCTTTACATGATCTCCCATAACGAGTTAGGAAGGCGTTATAACACCTTGAGCATATTCCTTCTTTGCCCTTCTGCTGCTGACTTGTGGGCCAAATCTTTAGGAATTCGTTATAACGCTTGGCTAATGCATTATAACGGATGGCAACTCGTTGTGACGCCTTGCTAGAGCGTTACAGTAACGCTTGTCTCGGAAAAATTCAGCATTTGCTCCTTCTCTCTCCTCCTGAGGTGTTATGACGCATTGGGCACCCGTTATAACGCCTTAGGGACTCGTTATAACGGGTCATCAAGCGTTATGGTAACGCTATGCTCTATCTTGAGCCTTGAAGCCTTTCCTTGATGCTTTGACCATGTCTTGACTTGTCCAGGGCATGTTTGAGCATGTTTGATATTGGTTTGTACCTGTTTTAACCTGCATATTCACCAAAACTCAATGTGCAAGGTTAGTCCTTTATTTATTTTGCAAATTGTCAAATAAGAGATGAGTTTAATCCAACATTGATGTCGCTGCCTCAAGTGCAGATACTATCACCTTTAGTGTTGATACTAATACATTTTATGTTGATATCACTGTCTCAAATGGTGATACTAGCAACTCTGGTGTTGATACTAATTCCTTTTCTCTTGTTATTGTTGCTAATTCTGGGTCCCACTTGTAAGGTTTAATGAGACACAATCTTCCGACCTATTTTCTTTTGTTTTGAATAGACTTGGATCACATGAGCTAGAGACTTGATTCTTATCACCTAGAATCACGTACGCCTAGCGTAGATCTGAAATTCAAAAATGGAAATTTGTTTGTCTTATGTGGGGTATGGATATGGGGTACAAGACTCTGAGTACTGAAATAATTTCTCAATTATAAATTACAGAGGTGACAACAATATGTTTTTCAAATCTGGAACCCTGGATTAAAATGTGTTTTTCTCACAAATGGTTAACTATTTTCTGTATATCTTTGTACATCTACAAAGAATGATTAAATCTAGGTTTCAAAAATGTATGGCTTGAATTTTAATTCGAAAGATACATTTTTTGACATAGAAAACACTGACTGCTGCGCAGCAGGTTGAAACTGGAGATGGTTCCTGAAATTTCATTTTTGTGAAATTAATTGTTGCACAATGATTTGTTTTGTAAAAACTATTGTGTTAGAACTCATCCAAGTATGATTGAAAGTGATAAAATTAAAAACTAAAAATTTTACTTAACAATAATGATGATTAGGAACAAATAATTCAATTTATGTTTTCTAAAAGTCACTAGTGAACATTGGAGATTCTTGAATGAATCATATAGAATAACATTTAAATGATAAATGTTTGTTCTATTGAATAATTGACTTTCTAAAAGAGCAATCAAGCATGACTTATTTTGTTATTAGGCCATAAGTGAGCGAGAGTTGTGTGAGACACTTCTCTTTGCTCGCCATGTGGGAATAACTTAAAAATTATAAGAAATGACATTCAATTGATAAATGTTTATTCTATTGAGATTATTTTTGGAATTTAAAATAATTTAGATGGAATAATAACTTGAGAGATATGGACTTAACTAAATAAGATTGAATAGTGCAGTGAAATTACACTTGCATACTAACTCTTTTTTGCAGGAGGATTGTGGGTTTGTATGGCTCAAGATTTCCAATGCCTTGTGTGTTGTAATGAATGATGTGTATGAATTTGTGTAATTGCGGTCTAAGGTGCCAATATTAATTAATTGTAATAATTAAATTATGGCAATGATGTTAGGTTGTCATTCATGTATTAATTCATTCTTGGCTTCCATACCGCATAGGATTTTGAATTAGGGTCATTCTAGATGTACTTTTCATTTTGCTTTAGAATAGCTTCAAAAGTAGATTGAAAATTGGGTGAGTTTTAGTAGCTTAGATGTATTCCTTTTGAAGATGATTGATGAAGCTACAAGAATGCAAGCGGGAGCCATACAACCCACGCAACTTATTTGTTTTATTAATATATGAGATAATTTGTATTATTAGGCTAAGTATTATTTGGATAAATACATGTCCTATCAAAATTATTAAATTCATATTTTCACTATGTCCATGATAAATATAAGAGTATCTTTCCTTCTCATTTTATCCACTTTAAGCTTGTAATCAGGGATACGCATGAGTGTGACTCTTATTACTAGAAATCGTGGAACTTGCATGAATTAGTTATTGAGCCAAAAATGAGTGGAGTTGTGTGAGGCATAATTTTTTGCTCATTATGTGGAAATAACTCATTCATTCTTGTTATCAACTAAAATGAGTTTTCTTAACAAATCACCAAGATCTAGGCTTGGATTTTGAGAAAGAGAGTTTTATTAAGAAATTGAATTATTCTTTCTCAATGAAAATGACAAGAGTCATAAAGTTAAGTTTTACTTAAAAATTTATGATTAGTAAATGATTATCTACATTAACAGATATTTGGATGAGGTCTATTTATTTGAAAAGAGTCTTGTGTGACTAACAAAACGGACAAACTTAAATATCTTGTTAGTATAAATTCTTTTTCATGAACAACGATATACCCTTAATAAATTTTATAGCTATCTATATCTCCTAATTATTGTTTTCTATCGTTATAAAACATCCCCTTGCTAATGACATAAAAAGACAAATAAGAAATATGTCTTAACCATCGTGTCAAAAAGCAAGATGATTGTCAAGAACACAAGTAATAGAAAGAGCAAGACAAGTAAGACGCATCTCTTACTCAAAGACAAAGGATAAAGGAGCTCAAGATATCACATCCAAGAGAAGTAAGAAGAAGAACTCTCCAAACTATAACATAGAGCGCTTCTATTGCCACAAGAAGAGACATTTCAAAATGAATTGTCCCAAGTACAAGAATGACTTAGGTAGAGGCAAAGGTTGAAAGCAAGCATCCTAAATGCATACTTGTTATTGAACTAAATTTAAATTTATCCATGATGATCCAAGATTTGATAATGATACTGAATCATATGCTCACTTAGTTTATACTGAACCGCATATACAAACTCATTACAAAGTACTGACTAATAGATCATATCCAATAGCAAATAAAATGATTGATCAATCCTCAGCAGCATTTTACAAGAACATATATATCTTGGACAATATTGTTGCTGGTGAAATTGTACATGATACCAGAAGGAAAAAAGAAAAAGGTGTGGTTCTAAAGATTGATTTTGAAAAAGCATATGATAGGATTAATTGGCAACTATTATTAGATATGCTTTTAGCTAGAGGTTTCTCTGAGTTATGGGTTCAATGGATAAAATCCCTGCTAGTTGGTGGGGAATTGTGTATAATTCTGAATGGTGTCCCTACTACATATTTTGAGAATAAAAGAAGTCTTAAACAAGGAGATTCCTTGTCTCCAATTATATTCAATTATGTTGCAGATGTTTTAAATCATATTATCAAGAGGACTAAAGAGGCTGGATTGATTAAAAGGCTAAGACCTAAGCTAGTTGATGGATACCAAATAACAAATTTGCAATTTGCAAACGATACAATATTGTTCTGTCAGGCTGATGAGAGGATGCTAGAGATTATCAAGTGGATTTTCATTGGCTATGAGGCCATGTCAAGTATGAAAGTCAACTATGAAAACGTGAGCTATATTCTATAAATGTAGATAAAGACTACAACAATAGGTTAGAAGCAAGATTTGAATGCAAAGTTGCAGTTTCGCCATTGTTGTACTTGGGGATGCCTCTACATTGAAGAAAAACTAGAGAAAAAATTGAGACAGGGTGTTGGAATGATTTCAACATAAACTACAGGATTGGAAGGGTAATTTACTTTCAATGGGGGAGGAGGGGGGAGTCATACTTCTTAATAGTGTGCTATCCTCATTACCCCTTTACTTGATGAGTTTTCATTACTAGTGAAAGTGAGGAAAAAGATGGATAAGATTAGAAGTAATTTCCTTTGGGATTCTGGCGAACACAAAAAAATGCATATGATAAGTTGGTTAGATGTGTGTAGACCAAGCAATTTGGAAGGATAGGTTTGTTGAATTTAAAAGAAATGAATATTTCACTTCTATGTAGATGGGCATGAAGATTAAATGACCCTCAATGCATAGGATGGTGGAAGGAAATATTGTTGACAAAATATCAAGATTGTGCTAATTATAAAATTAGATCAGTGTTTTGGAAAAACATAAAACAAGTTGAAGCCATTATCCTCATTAATAGACTTATGGTCGTTCAAGATGGACAAGTATACTGTTTTGGTTAGATAAATGGCAGGAGGAAGTAACTTTCTGTATTGAGTTTAATTCACTTTTTAAAATATGCTTGGATGGCTTGATTACTGCTAGAGAGGTATTTCAACAAGGTATTGGGGTGTTGCAATTTAGAAGAAACATGTCTGAGGTCCAAAGGCAAATGTTATGTCATATTCAATACAAATTAGCTCAAGTTGATCCTCTTAGTGCAGGTGCAGATATGGCAATTTGACAAGGAAACAAAGATGCAAATTTTAAGACTAGAGAATCATATATTGGAAATGGGCGTTTGAGATCCAGAGCAACGACTCAAGTCTTAGTGATTTATGTGTGCTTATTTCTAGTACTAAGATAGAAATCTTGGGTATTATTGCAACTACTGTATTATGGTCATGTTGGTTGGCCAGAAATAAGTTGTTTTAATAATAAAAAGCAATGCTCAGTGACTACTCTATGCATGAATACTAAAAGTTTGCTTATTTATTGGGCAACAACGATGAATGAAAATGATGCAAGGAGCAGTTCTCAACTGGGTGCAGGGCAAAACCAATGGGATGTTGCTGCTAACAGACAACGGGAACAAAGCTATGAAAGGAGATGATATGCCATCTCATTGTGGACTAGTGAGAGAGATAACTAGCTTTGAAGCAGATGAGATGCGAGTGTGAGGCAGGGATCCACTCTCGTAAAATGAAGATTCCCATACATGCAATACATTTTATTTTGTGTTTTTTTAAGATTAACATGGTTGTTTTGAAGTAGGGCTGGGCAAAAAACTCGTAACTCGTGAGTTGCTCGAACTCGACTCGAGAAAAACTCGGTTCTAACTCGAGTTGATAGAACTTGAGCTGAGCCAACTCGATTGACTCACGAGTTGAGTTCGGGTTGCCCTCAACTCGCTCAGTCCAACTCGCGAGTTGTATTATATAAATAATTTGTACTTATTTGAACTGAAAGTTGTTTTATATTTGAATTATTTGTATTTATTGGAACTTATTTTCACTTATTTGCATTTATTTAACAAACATTAGTAGAAAAAACATACTTTCTATTTGATAAACACATAGAAATTAGAAATAAAACATGCTTTTTATGCTATATGTTATAATTTTCGAGTTGGCAGTCGAGTCACGAGCCAACTCGAGTTGTGGCGAGTTGAGTTCGAGTTGGTTCAGAAAACTCGAAATTATTGTATGTAACGAGCCGAGCCAACTCGAGTTGCGGCGAGCTCGAGTTCGAGTTGAGTCTGACTCGCTCAAACTCAGCTCATATACAACCCTATTTTGAAGATATGTCATTGGGCTTGTATTTTGAACAGTTTAGGGGTTGTTTGCAATTTACAAGCAAATGATGTTAGGATGGAGGGAGATTCAAAACTGGTGGTTGGGATGGCTTCGATAGCGCTATGGCATCAGTATCGTTCTTGGATACCGATGTCTTATAATTCGTGATTGGTTAGCTGTTTATTTTGTCCAGCTTTTAGGATATGGATGTTTAGAGTAGGACTTTTGATGTTTTGAACTTTGTAATCTTCGTTTCGTGTCAATTAAATGAAGAGGTGGTGTTTCACCACTTATTTAAAAAAAAAATACCAAGTTTAAATTGTTTAGACGTCGTTTGAATTACTTAAACTTTCTATGTTAAATAAAAAACTCTGTTTAAGTCATTTAGTGATCAGTTCATTTTGTTTAAATCTTTAATCAGTAAAATTGTTGTCTTATAGTTAAGAGCTGTGAAATGTTATTTAAAAACTTCGTTAATGCGAACTGTAAAACTGTTGAGCTTTTCTAAAAGACTCAAGTGCCGTGCGAGTCGCAACGTGTAATTATTTATTCTCCTCCGGTTCGAAATGCAAGTTTCGCTTAAAATTTAATCCGTCTATTGCAGAAACATAAATACATTTAGTTCTCTTCGTTGGGCCAATCGTAGGCCCATAATTGCCCATTTCATGAGATGCTATAGCACAATCCGTTTTAAATTTGAACGGGCCTTGTATTATTCGCTATTGAAAATTCAGGGGAAAAAAGAACAAATAAAAAAATATTTTCTGTTGCTTCTGTCGGTTCTCTAATTGATCGCTCTAATAATGAGAGAACTTTCGAGGTTCAGGTTCTCTCCCTCCCCAAACCCTAACCTCGACTGTTAGTTTGTTATCCCCAGAAACCCTGAAGCTCCTATACGCTGTCGCAAACTTCCAATCCATTTCCTGTTGGTTATTGCTTAACGTATCCATGGCATCGGGGAAAAGGGAGAACGGCGCTGCTAGTAATGGCATCCTCGATCAGAAAGAGCAGGTCAGAGTTCTTAATTTTGGTGAATTTGTTTTGTACCAATTTTGCAATTTATGAGTTAAAAGGATCCTCAAAGGAAGAATTATACTTGTGAAAGATATGTATGCCTTTTGGGTTTCTAAGATGTTCCCCTTGTAACAAATATAGAAACCAAATAGTATTGAATGTGTTATAAACTATTTTGCCTCCTATCACTAAATGGTTTGAAGCAAACCATTTGTTATATGAAGATACATCGGTTATAAATTTATCCAATTTGAAACATTATTGCCATTCTTAACAGCATAACAAAATCTACAAGGGCAACATGGTAGCAAAGCACGTCTTTTTGGTGTACCTAGCCTGGATGATTATTGTATTTTTTTGGCCTTGATTTTGATTTATCATTGGAGATCATCAATTACATATTAATATATTAAGTCATTGAAACTGAAGTATATATCCTAAAAAATCTACTGTCGAACTCACATGTTTTGTAGTTTAATACTTTAATTGCTTAACTGAGGTGAGGTGCAGTAATGTATGGTAACACTTTTGCTGTAACCCGTCCTCATCAGTTCTTTACATTTTAGTGCAATTCTTTTGCCTCCTAGTTCTATTTATCAATTTCTAACTAGCTCAGATAAATGCCAGGTTGATGTCGTTGCCCTTCAGTACCAGAACCAGAAGCTTGTACAACAACTGGAAGCTCAAAAGGCTGAGATGCATGCACTAGAGAACAAATTCAATGAGCTGAGGGACATGCAGAGTTCCTATGACTTGGCCATGATTTCCCTCAATAAAATGTGGAACCAGGTATTAACAACGTTTAGTGTGAGTTTTTGTGGCACCTGATGACACTTGTTAATATTTCAGTTTTAACTTTGAGAACCAATGCAAACATTATGTACAAAATATTTACACGCAAAAGATGCCTGTTTGTTATACTCTTTTGTTTATTTAAAATTTAAATTTGATTGAAATGCCTAGAGTTGATGACAGCCAGTTCCAAAAGTTACTAAAACTGATTCCACCTTAGATTCGTGCCTGATCTGAATTTTGCATTTTCTATGCTATTGAATGTTTCAGTTGGTTAACGAGTTGGTGCTTGTCGGGATACGGGCTGGTCTTGAATCTTTGGAAGCCTTAAACCATGAAGATTTGTCTGCAGGTACTTAATTGAGTGTCTTTGTGTACTACTTTTGTGCGTACATCTTTGACACTAGCTATTCACACCTGTGCCTATATACCCTGCATATGTACATCTTAAATATTTTTTCATAGCTGAATGCCAGAGCCAGTATTACAGTGAACTTTACACATTATCATAGTTCCTTCATTTTTTCAAATAACAACAATCTGAACATATTTTTATTGGTTTGCACATGGCGCTTCAAAAAATAAGGATAAGGATAAAAAATTGTAGTCGCAACCGGGGATGTGTGGTATGGGGTGGTATGTTATGATGGGAAGCTCAAATTGAGGTCAACTTTCTCAGAGCTTGTATGCGTGCGCATGGTGAAAAACGGGGGAGAAAGAGATGGCAGGGATAGTCGTATGCTTGTATTATGCTTGTATTTTTTTTTTTTTAATTTGTCATACTTTTAAGAGGAGGGTTGTGATAGGCTTGGTGAGCCAACGTAAAAATTCAGCCAATCTTATGGAAATGAAATCTAATATGGACTTCATTTCTAGCCTACCTCAACTTGTTTGGGACAAAAGGCTTTGTTCTTGTTGTTGTTGTCATACTTTGGGGTTGGGTCCCTTGGTAACTTTGAAATGACTGGCAATGAATTGTTCTTTTATTGGAAAACAAACAAAATTGCAAATATTTCTACATGTGCAGCAATCAATGGTTTTAATGTGCTTCTTTCTAGCCCTATATTTTCAAAGTCTAGGTTGGAGTTTTAAGATAAAAAAAATTGTAATAATATTCAGGGTACAAAACACACAGCCCATAGACTCGAAGAAATGATGAAAAAAGGTTAAAACAAAACCAGGCTGAATTTGCCATAGATAACAAGAAACCCTATTTTTTCTCGTTAGCCCTTTTTTTTTTGTCACTTATCATTTATTTCCTTGCCCCCTTTCGACCAGAAGATGAAACTTTACAATACTTGCCATCTGCCTTTTGGCAATCCAGTTCCAAGGTTTTTGTGATTCGAACCGGCTGTTTTGAGGCACCACCTGTTCTCCTTTCTTCCCAGATTGTTTTTCTACTCTTTGCAGGGAGCTCTTGGAAAAACTGGGGTTTACCTTTCTAGAGATCTCATAAGTTGGTTAATCACAGTCCAGTCTGTGTATGTTTTGAAACATGGTTTGAAACATGGGATGGGGTACCAAAATCTGACTAATAAGGTAAAACGTGCAAATGACTGAATGGATTGTATCATTTATAACTCAATCAATATCTTGATACTTTTCATATAGACTATGATAGCTTGATCCTATGAGGGGCAAAAGGAAATAAAACTGTTGTGAAACTGTTTCTGATAAGCCAAATAATATATCAGTTCGTTTTATTTGCATATATCCGAAGAAAATTGGATTTATTGCAAATATAACAAGTGCTGGGTTTTATTTTGTATGCAGTAATGCACATAAATGACTTTTTGTTATTTGTGAAAAATCTTATTGTCTATTCTTGTTGTTAAATTATTGTTCTGTTTCTATCTTGCAGATGAACTCGAGCTATGTCCATCTGAGGAAATATTTCTCTTAAGGCTTCTAAAATCTGGCCCAATAGAGAGAACAGTAGCTAGTGAACCATTGAAATATGCCAAGGAGGCACTGTCTTTCCGCCTGTCATTGATGATGGATTTGGTGAAAAATCTACAAGATAATATAGATGCACTGTGGTCTAGAAATGAATGCTTAAAGTTAGCTCTGAATTCAAAGCTATCCTCAGAAGGTATGTCTCTTTACCAGTCCTTTATAGGATGGTAGGATGATGATTTTAATTGAATCCTACTTCTACCATGAACTCCAATTAACTACAAAACAAAGCAGATTGTCTCTAAATGATATCTGATTGTATGGTTCTGGTACCAGGCCGGATGATCATGCTTCTGAGGTTAAGAATCAAATAGTGGCATCTTAGATTGCAATATCTGTCTGTAGTATGCCAGTACAGGCTTCATTGTGGCGCCACTCTTGACAAGTGTGGTACCAACAGTGACTAGCAATTGTACCTTCTAATGGCCTTGGGAGTAGTGCATTAAAAAGTGTGTTAGCTCCTTTTTGCTCCTGCTTGTTGTGTACATTTATTAGTTTTATTTATTTATTTTGTTAGATGCTCTTGTACAGCTCGAAAACCACAATGAATACATAAGAGGGGTGGTTCAAAACATGAATTATGCACTAGATCTTCTTCATCAGAGGCACCAAAGTTACACTCGTGAAATTGAAGCTAATTCTGGAATCAGTTCAGCAGAAGTATCTGAAATTAAACGGCTTAGAGGTACCAATATGCCAAAAACACTCTTTGTTACTGGAAAGGAAATTTGGAAGTAGAAATCTGTCAAAATGTACCTAATATTAGGCATCACACCATGAATTTTAACAAATTATCCAAAATATTTCAGCAGTCTGTTGGTTTTGTTTAATTATTTCACAACTACCAAAACAAAACGAAAAACAAGTATTTTGTTTGTCCAATTTCAAACAATGTAGCACTAAATTTGCAGCTGATGAGTTTGTAGAAAGGTAATTGTGGTGGTAACTCAATATATGTTGATGTAGGTGATTTGGAAGAAAGCATGGCTGACCTGGAAGAGAGCAGGAGAAAATTAGCAGTTCTGCAAATGAAAAAACATGGCACCTCTGTCTTTAATGTTCCGTCTGTTACCAGTATGGTTAACGGAAGTGTTTTGCCGGATAAGGTGTCAGAATATGATAATGATAATAATAATAATAATAATAATAATAAATCTATGGATTGGAAGGAGCTACAGGAAGCTGTGGACGAGGCTAAGGTTCCAAGATTCTGATACATCTCTATATTTCCTTATGTTTCTTTTATTTATCAGGTTTTGAGGACTGTGTGTTATTTTGGAATTTGATTGTTTCCATCTCAAAAGATTTAAAAGAATAATGATTAGATGTCCATTATGATAGCAAATACTCTGCCACATGGCAGACATATAATAACCAACAACTGCTAATATCAGACTTCTTTTATCTTTTTTGAAGAAAATGCAGATGTTCTGCTTGAATCACTGTATGTAGTTGATATATTGAAAGTCAATTATTATGGCAGTATTAGTTTATCATCATTCTAAGTCCAATTATTATGGCAGTATTTGTTATCACCATTCTAAGTCGATTCTATAAATATTTACAATATAAGGTATGTCATAGTTGAAGGCACTTCTAGTACTTAAAAAGGGGGAAACAAAAAAAGAAAAGGCATTATGAATGTATAATTAGGGTTGGGGGGGGGGGGGGGGGGGGGAGCAGGAGGGGGATGGGGAAATCCCGCATATGAAAGAATGTTGTTAATTTTTTGTTTTGACATTTGTTTACGCTTTAAAAATCTGTCAGACATTGGCGACAAACCGCCTGTTCGAGCTTCATGAGGCACAAGAAGACAATCTGATCCTATCTAAGCAGTTGGAAGATCTTCAAGTTAGTAATTAATTAATTTTTTTTCTGAATTTTTCTTTTTCCTTTTTAAGTGTTCCTCAAATATAATAGATTTTAATTTATCCTGTTATGGTAGAGTTACAATTCTTGCAGTAGGTTGTATTTCAAAAGGATGCACTGTATAAGATGGTTGATACACTGTTCAGTTTCAGTAATCGCCAGCTAAAAATGAGATGTTGTTGAAAAAGATGTGAAACCTTTCTACCATAACTTCAAGATTGCATGAAACTCAACTTTATTTTTATCCTTTTTGGGTCACTCAACTTGAGTTATCTGATCATAGCAACAGGGCTTTAATTTTTATCCAAATTGGATCACCACCTCCATTTCGAATTCAAATTTTTATACAAATTGTTAGCCATTTTGTTCTCGATAGTTGGTTTTGTTGAACTTCACCATGCAAAGCAGATAATCTCATGTTGTCATTTTTGTATTGATTTCTGAAATGTTTGCCATATTTTCAAAACCAATACAGAGTGGTTCATAAATTGATCTCAATTTTCAATTTAAGAATGGCAATAATGTTTCAATTTGGATAAAAGCTGAGCTTCAGTCACTACAATTGGATACATTGAAGTTCAGTGACCAGGAATGGACAGAGAGTGAAGTCAAGCAACATCCATGAGATTTCCAAATTACAGATACTTCTATATTTTCAAACTTGTAAAAAAAAGTACCAGCTAACAGTAATAATAATGAGAAGGAGAGGTAGACCATGTGGGAGTTGAGAGCACGAAGGAGAAAAATCGGCTTCATAGGAATTCAAGTTTCAAGAGAATGTATTGAAGTGGAGCATTATGAAGAAATGGAAGGCAAGGAAGAGTGAACTAAGAGGAAAATAATCTGGTTTGTTTCTCTAATTAACACAGAGAGGGGTATGTGAATATTTTCTTCCTGGAATGGAAGGGAAAATAGATGAAATGGACGAGTGCACTGACAGCAGAAATTAATTTGAGTAGTTTTTCTAATTTTCAATGATGAATGATTTGGAATTGGAGGCATATTGGACCCTCCTCATTTTTGGGTTATGGGCATATGTCACTCAATGGACCTAACTTTTTCAATTAGATCGATTTGCAACTAAGAATATTATCCGTCTCCTTTTCCCTAAATCTGGAAGTATTGGCACTGTTAATACTTAACACCTCAATACAGCAGTTCTGGTGAATATGATGATTAGCTACTTACTAGCATGTTATATTGATTCGAAGGAATGAATCATGTAATAAAAAATACAACATTTTTTGTGCACAGGATAAATTAAAGGATGAAAAGTATGTCACATCATCGAAACTGTACATCCTTCTAGAAGATCGGCTGAGGCATATTAATACAGAACTCGAGCGGTACAAGGGATTAGTTAACTCCTTGCAGGTATTGTGCTTACATGCTCACGATCTTTGGTAAATCTAGCCTATGATATTCCTCAATTGCATATCACTTTACTCTTGTTGTAAATAATTAATATGAGCTGTTGCTTAATAAATTTTAAAAGTATTCTCAAAAAAAAAAAAAAAATTTTAAAAGTACCTATGAGATATTCTACTGTTGCATATTGTGCTTATTGTTGCTTTTTTCTCCTTTTTCCCATATCACTTGAAATTCTGTAGAGTGAGAAAGGCTTGTTCCTACAACGAGAAAAGGATTTGAATGCAAAAGCAGAATTGTTTGACAACCTTAAAGCATCCATCAGCAAGTATGAATCTAGGATTGTGGAACTGGAGCATCAAATCAAAGACTTCGTTGCTGAGCGAAATGAGCTGGAGATGAAACTGGAAGAAACCTTGCAGGATTCAGGTAAGGACTCTTCCCAACCCCACACACCCAACAAAAAAATAAAAAATAAATAAAGCATACATCCGTTTCAGGTACTATCTTATATGGTGATGTTTGTCTGTATGAAATATCAGTCCAAACTAGGTACTTGTGGATGTGCTAATTTGAGGAGTCGCAATAGTTTGGCTGACATTTATACGATTAATAGCATAACAAATGCACAGCCCCCGTTCTCCTGTTATATGAGAAAATTGCTATGATTTTATGCAATTGTGAAGGATCCTTAATATTCTCTACAAAGGATGCACACTGTTACATGAAGGATGCTAATTATTTTTGTCATACAATTTTCAAGGAAAAGGGGACTTCAAGGATGAAATTGGTGTTATGGCATCAGCTCTAACAAAAGAAATGGAGATGTTGGAGAATCAGTTGAATAAATCGAAAGCTGCTGCCGCTGAGACATCTTCCTTAAGGGATGAAGCTGATTCATTAAAAACTAAATTGGCACAAAAGGTAGACCTCCAAATATTTTGCTTCATTCAGCTATTGGTTACTTTTCAGTGTTTTAAGATATCGCTTATCATTTTAGGTTGATGAGCACAAGGCTCTCTCTTGTAGATGCACCGAACAAGATATTGAGATCAAGACACTTAAATCATTGGTATGATGGCTTCTAATACTTGGGTTATTTATTGGACACACTGAAGGAAAGGTAGTCACAGAAGTACCTTCCAACAGTCATTTTTGGAATGTTTAATCCAGTTTTGCTGGAATTTTGTTGGATTTTTCTTCTTTTAATTTTTTAGATGTGGTTTATGGGTATTTAATGGTATTGTCAGGGCAAATAGGAATTATTCGTTATATCTGCAGATTGAGCATTTGGAGATGGAAAGGCAGGTTGCACAGATAATGTTGGATATGTACAGTCAGGAAAGTCCTGAATCTAGGTAAGCAGTGTTTCTTTTGCTATTGAGCTAAAAAAAGGTAACAAAAAGTATTTCTGAGTTGTTCTTGTTAGCCTTTTATCACTTTCAAACCCCCTAAGAAACAAAAGGAAAGTATAGTATGTCAGAGAAGTTATATCTGCAAAGAGTTAGAATATATCATAATAGAACAGTGAACACCTAGGTAATATCAGATAGAAAGTATATCAGAAGAGGATGTTTGTTGTACATAGGAGTGTTCTGCCAAGTTAAGCTGGTACACATAGATGAACAAAAGAACAAAGAACTTTTAGGCGACAGTTATCACTAACTATTTTCAAATTTGCTTGTGTGCAGGACAATAGAGGAGATGAAAGAATCTGAAAGTAGAGCAATTGAGCAAGCTGAGCTTTTGAGAAGTGGTCTGGAGGAACACAACCTTGAGCTCAGAGTTAAAGCTGCGAAAGAAGCTGAGGCTGCATGCAAGTTGAGGCTGTCTACTGCTGAAGCTGAGATAGTTGACTTGAGGTCACAGTTAGACGCTTCAGAGAGGTACACCTGATATGAGATACGTGTGAAAATCATGCATTCAAAGGTCACTTTGGTATAACTAGAGGGGATTTGAGGGGTACATGATGGTTTTGGGTATGATGATAGGACCAAGAAGGATCACCTTGAAACTTTGTTGTAGCCTATGATCTCATTTTAGTTAACACCTTATCCAGAAAGAGAATCCCAAATCCGATTTAGTTACGTTCAGCAGGTCGACACTCTAGCCAGACCGTATTTCTTACTAGAGGAGAAGACAAACAAGCTTGCGCAGATTGGAAGGTTTGTGTGTCATCCCACAATATGAGAGTAGGATAGGTGTTGATATGAAACTGAAGTTGTGGAGATTGACTTAAGAATTGAAAGATTTAGACTTAGTAAGATTAAAATCGAGTATATGAGGTACGAGTTTAGTGGTTTTTGGTTAGAGGATGGAGATGTTAGTTTGAACGGATAAGTAGTGCTTTTCTAGGACACCTTTTAATATTTGAGATTGATGCTACATATGATGGCGAGATTAATTAAGATGTTAGGTATAGAATAAGAGCAGTGAGTGAAATGGTGATAAACATCTGGCATCTTTTGTGATAGATAAGTCTTACAAAAGCATAAATTTAAGTTCTACAAGATGACGATTAGGCATGTGATGTTGTATGACATATGACACAAAATGTTGGATACTAAAGGACAACACGTCCAAAAGATGTCTAGTAGAATGTGTATGTTGTGGTGGATATGTGATCTAGTTAGAAATGATGATATATATGGTTCATGTAGCATCGATTGAAGAGAACGTCTAATATCACTTGAGATGGTATGGATACATCCAAGGAGACCTGAAGAATCCCTGTGTAATCAAATTCTGTTGAGATTTGATGTGTTTTAGAGTCAATTGTATTGTTTTGGTGTTATGTAGGGACTTATGTGCAAATAGGTTATTACGGGATAGTTTAGAGAGTTAAGTGCAAAAGTGTTGTATGACTATATAAGTATGTCCAAGAGCTACTCAATAAAATTAACTTTTTTCTTGCTCTACTTGGTATCAGGGCACAAGTTAGATCTAGGGTTTAGCCATCGATCAAATTAAAAAATAAAAAGAAGGGGGGAGCAGGAAGGCAGGTAGCTCACCGTCACTACTCGCTTGGGACTCGCGAAGGAAAGGAGGTTAGCAGACAACTCCCTTGAGTTGTGTCGCTAGGGTTCCAGAGTCGGCTCCAGGCCACTTCAGGTCACAGCCACCCACTTAGGGTTTTGCTCTTATGTGGTTGATTAAGCCGACGTGGGGGGCCGACACCCCATGTTACCTTAAGGAGGGTGGATCGGGCATGAATCTCGGTGATAGCTGATTAGATTGAGATTAGATCACAGGAAAAGAAGAAGAAAGGGGAGTCAGATCGATGACAAAGGACACATCAAACATGGACAAGAATCCTACGGAGATCTTGGGGAACCGAGTGCATCAGAGGTTTCGATCTTGATGAGAGCGTTTAGCATGGCTGTGAGTGAGAGTTCAACAAAGCCATCTCCTAAGATAAAACTTCCACTGGTAAATATGGAACTCGAGGGCCCAACATTGTATGAGTTGTATCATCGGGTGAGATACTAGAGGGGAAGAACCTAGAGGGGTTTTTGACTAGTGAAAAGGTCGAACCAGCTGAGAGTTCATTGGAGAAGAGTGAGTGGAAGTCTACACACATGATTGTAAATTTGTCTTCTGAAATCACTGTCTCTGTTTGTTGCATCCATAGTGGATGGCATAGGGCGAGTCTAGGAATTTTTGGAAGAAGCTCAAGGGGATTTGTGATGGAGTGGGGAACAACATGAGGATTTACCAGATCAAGAGGAAGATCTCAGCGACAGTTCAGGGTGAGATGACGGTGCAGTTCAAGGTGAGATGACTGTGGGAGTATGGCACAGAGCTATAGCGCTTGTGGCTAGATCACGAGTGCATAGGCAGGCGAGCCAGTTGATAAAGATACCACAAATTGGTGGGCTAACTAATCTATTTGAGTCGCACTCATCCAGATATATCCTTTGCAATGAGTGTGGTGAGTCGTTACATGCATGATCCCATGAAGGGTCATATGGATGTAGTGTACCACATTCTTAGATACCTGAAAAGTGCATCAAGAAAAATGTTTTTCGAGAGAAATGGATACTTGAATACTGAGGGCTATTGTAATTCAGATTGTCTAGCTGTGCTGATGACAGGAGGTCCATATCTGGATATTGCATGTTTGTAGAAGGCAATTTGGTTTCATAAAAGAGCAAGAAACAACATGTGGTTGCGAGGTCTACTGCTGAGGAAGAGTGCAGGGCCATAGCATTAGGAGTTGCATAGATGTTATGGTTGAGAGCCTTGTTAATGGAGCTCAAGATCGACCAAGGAGCCTCAATGAAGTTATGGTGTGACAACATGGCTGCAATTAGTATTGCAAACAACCTCGTGCAACATGACAAAATCAAGCATGGAGAGAGTGATAGATTGCTCATCAAGGATAAATTGAATAGTGAATTATTGGAATTGAGACGCGTAGTCATTAAGAAGCAAGTGGCTGACTGCCTCATTAAAGGGTTCAGTTCACTAGACATGACTAGATGTGACAAGATGGGCTTGTGGATATCTTTCGCCCATTTTCAGGGAGAGTGTTGAGATTTGATGTTTCTTAGAATCAATTGTATTGTTTTGGTGTTATGTAGGAATCTATGAGCAAATAGATTATTACGATATAATTTAGAGAATTAAGTGCAAAAGTGTTGTATGACTATATAAACTCAAGAGCTGCTTAATAAAATTAATTTTTTCCTTGCTCAAATTTCTATTAATTCTAAATAATTCGAAAGCATAAGGACATGAAATGTATTAAAGAGTTGATTTTACATAGAAGTGCGTGAAATTAACGATCCACAAACCAGAACTTTTACCTGAGAGTTACATTTCAGGGTAGTATTATATCATTCGGAAGCATAAGGAGAGACATGAATGGATTAAAGAGTTGATTTTACATAGAAGTGCGTGAAATTAACGATCTACATACCAGACCTTTTACATGAGTTACATTTCAGGGTAGTATTATTATAGGCTTTGTTTCTTAGGTTTTTAGTTCGGAACTAGAAACGTAGCGGTAGGTTTAGAGTCCTATAAAACTGTTGTTACTATTATCAGTGTTATTACTATTATTATAGATACTATATTACATTTATTATTATTATATTATTATTATTATTATTATTATCTACATTGGTTTTTATTATTATTTAGGTCCGAGTTTCATCTCTAGACTATTTCAACTTGTATGGGACTAATGGTTTTGTTGTTGTTGTTGTTGTTATTGTTGCATTTACCGTTGAGGAGGATTTATATATGGTTATGTACTTGTGTTTGACCTGAACTTCTATTCAGAATGAATTATGGCAACTCAAGGTCATTCATATCTTTATAAAGTTTATATACAAACAGGGTTTTTATACTATTGACCTTTGCACAGTCTAGAAGCATAATCTGTAAAACCTATTAGCTAGTTTGGATACCCTTCAAGGGGCAATTCTCTTAGTTAATCTAGCTGTCTATACTGTAGGGAATATCTTCTTCTGTACTGTAAGAAAGTTTGTATATAAATTGTTAAATTAAGGTACGTATAATATTTGTTTGTACATTGTACTTTTCATTTTTTTAGGGATGTTATGGAGGTTAGAGAGGCTATAAAAATTAAGGATGCTGAGGGAGAGTCTTACATCTCGGAAATTGAGGTTAGGTTGACTCTTGGATATATAAACTTTCTTGTAGGTTTTGAGTACTCGTATGCTCATCAAGGAATAATTTTGTTCTATTGTCATGATACGTGACCTGGATTGGTGTAAATCTTTTGGAATACAGACAATTGGTCAAGCTTATGAAGACATGCAAACACAGAACCAGCATTTGCTGCAACTAGTTGCGAGCAGAGACGATTATAATATGAAGGTTCATTCATTGTCTCCCTTGATTTTTTTTACATGATCTAAAATAAATATGAGTTGTTGTTGATAGTTCCTTTCTCTTATAAGGGCAGTTAGTTTCAGATAGTGTGAAGATGAAGCAGAGTCAGGGGTCTCTTCTGTCAGAAAAGCAATTATTGATTAAACAACTCCAACAAGTCAATACCTCCATTGAGCCATACAAATCTAAAATCACACGTGGAGAAGAGCAGGTGATTTGTGCTGCTATGAACCCAGTATTTGTTTTTCAACTGTGCAAATTGTCAGTGTCCAAGAGTTATTAAAGATTAGAAATGAAACAGATGAAAGCAACCACAGTACAAGCTACTAAGACATTGTCAGAGAACCGACATTTGGTTTTGAGCCTAGAAAAAACCATGTCGGAGCTGTCAGATGCAGAGAAAGAGATGAAGTGGCTAAGGTCCTTTGTGGGGACCAATCAGAAGGATTTTGAAGAAAATCAGAAAAGAGTTGCTGAGTTAAGTTTGGAGCTAGAACAAGAAAGGTACATTCACTGATCTAGAGTTTTAGATCTTATTCTTTTTTCAAACTCCTTTTTTTTGGAAGATTACCATACCATGAGTTACTTCCACTGCTCGTATGGTGTTGCTATGGAACATTATCTGCAGATTACAGGTGCTAGTGTACTGTTGGTGTGATACTGATTCAGAATTTTCTTATTGGGTTTCTGGGATGCTGGAATCACAAGAAATGCCAAAACTATTAATCCTAATTTAGTTATTATTTCTGTCAAATCCAGAAATGATAGAAAGAAGTTGGACGATGAACTTGAAGAAGTGAGGAATGAATTGGCAGAGTTGAGTTCAGAAAATGAAGAGGCTACTATTAAAAAGCTGGAGGAAGAGATCAGGGAGTGCAAGGCTATTCTCAAATGCGGTGTATGCTTTGATCGTCCAAAGGAGGTAATATAAAACATTTGCACACTGCACCACATGTATTACCCTATTTAGAAATTGCACCTAGGATGTTTGAAATAGATTTGTTTAAGTACCAAAAATCACATCATTTTGTATGTTGTGGTAAGAAGGGGTATCTTTCATCCAATGTTGAAAATTGTCCTTCTTATAATGACACATTTTTATTGTATCAAATTAAATCAAAGCAATGCAAAGTTTGGATGAAGTATTGAAGCTTCCTCTTCTTGCAGTCTTTTATTTATACAATGCCCCTCCTTTGACCCCCAAAAAATTCTAGCACTTGCTACAGTGGAAAATACAATACGGGACAAGTTTTGGTTATTGGATGGAAAATGTTTCTACACCATTTTAATTTTAAATAAAGCGGTATATTTGATAATTTTATTTTGCAAGTCACTAAATAGACCTGCATTTTTGTAGTTTGTTTGTAGATCCTTTTAAGAATTAACACTTTGTTTTTCAGGTTGTGATAACAAAGTGCTTCCACCTATTTTGTTCACCATGCATCCAAAGAAATCTTGAGATTCGTCACCGCAAGTGCCCGGGTTGTGGAACCCCCTTCGGCCAAAATGATGTTAGAGAGGTGAAAATTTGAGTCTGGTTGAACATGTTCCATGAAAGCTATTTTGTTTGCGTCTTGTCCGCAGTGCTGGCTCATGTCTAATTTCGTTTCTGAATTAGATCAATTGTTTAGACATTTAAATACGACTATATTTAACATATAATTATAAAACATAGCAGTCTAACTTAATAATTGAATTTAGATGTCTCTAAATCCAACGTCTCACTTGGGGGCGATATGTGACTTTTTAATTATATGTTTTGAACTAATGTGCATGTATATAACTCGTATTTCTAAAAATGTCGTTCATCAATTATATAAGCAAAATATAAAGTAGTTGTTACATTTATATTTATAACTAAACTAGCATAGATCACATAGCCAACACAATTGAATGACATGAAACTGATATAAATGTGTAGCATAAAAATTACACAAAAATGTGATCTCAACGTGCAAGTAAATAGAGAACTTTAGAGGGAGAATGATAAACTGAAACTAAATGCAACTTGTACATTCCTTAAAAAATGATGTTCAATTTCTACGTAGCCTAAACATCTCTAATGGAAGCGACGTGTATGCTACCAATGTGCTCATGAGACAACAACTAAATGGTTCAATTGGAAAATTTATATCACCTAACTATATCTCCATTTGATAGTGCTAACGAGCACAATGTTAGATCTACCTGCTCTCAAAGAAATTTCTTGTTAGAGCAGAATCAGAATCAGAATCAGAAATGATCGATAAGGGGAGCTCTTCTATTATTGATTTGTTTCTGTAATAACATATTGAAGAACATGCCAGATTTCAATTGAAATAAGTTGCTATTACTTCGGCCAAAACGTCTAGTTAATTATTACATAATAATCCTTCATATTTGTCTTTTTTGTTGAAAGTAAATTAGGATAATTATATAAGTATGAACATCAATTTTCAGAGTAAATATATCGTTCCCCACTATTCGCCCCCCTCTCGTGCTCCCTCATTTAATGAACCGCATCTACGATTCCTATTAGACGAATTTTCTCATTTTTGGTAAACTCCATTTCCAAATTCCGATTAAATCCCAAACATAGTAAAAAATCCACCGGCATTTCCCTTCTTAGAACACTGGTGACTCTTCTCTTTATCTTCGCTCTTGATTTGACGGTGATGTTCTGTCCTTCGACGAGTCTCCTCCAAATTTTTCAGTTCTAAAACCATGAAATTGACCAATCTTTGTCTTCGCTCTTTGTCTTTTGCATTTTTGTAGCATACTTCTCTTTTACAGATTAACTATTCTTAAAGACCTACCAGTATCTTTTTTATGTAAGTTATCTAAACGAAATTATTAGTAAATGAGAAAAATTGTAAAGTTATTTTTATTAAGAGTTGCCATTTTTTCTAATCATTGTCCAAATATCACATCTACTAAGATAAATAAGATTGGGTTACATTATTTTCTCAATAGTTCACTTTAAAGTAGAAAACTTCTTTTCTAAAATATTCAAGATATCAAATATGTTGAGGCTTTCACAATTTCGTTTATTAGTAATAAGCACACATAAATATTTTTCAATTACACTAATGATGTGTCGAGAGGAAGGTCAACTGACAGTATATGTTGTAGCCACACGAATTATTAACTGAACAATTCTAAATCAAGTATAATGAAGAATGTGTGTGAAATATAGTTAATTATTATCAAATAAATACACAAAAAGGTGCTAGCAATGAAAGTTTTGGTTTCGTTTTTTATATTGGAATATGGTTTCATTAAATTGAACGGGAAACTTTTCTAAAATGCTTAAATGAAGAGAGGATATGAGGTATGATGGAAAAGAATAGATAAAGAGCAACATTGATTTTAGAAGAGACATGAGCGAATCAATTGCAATCGTATGTACTTTGTAGATAGCATCGAACGGTTGATAAAAAGGAGAAGAAGAATTAGGAATTCACTTGCAACAAATCAACCTTGTTTTGCTTCTGATATATCCTCCTTTAGGAATTTTTAGTATCCTTTATCTCACCATGCAAGGATATTGAATATAAAGGGAGTGGTGACAATTAGGTTAAGGAGCACCAATACTGGTACAGCTGAATTTGTACTAGATTTTTTTTTACCGATTGATTGTGTGGAAATTGAAGAAGAGAATGCTTTGCTCAATTCTTTGTCTACCACAGTGCAAAAGGCTTGTCAGACATTACGTGTTGTGAAAGAGAGAGACAAAATTGAGGATCAAGGTTTAATTAAGGAGGTCTGCACCTCTGGTGGTTCCACCATGCCTACATCCTGATCCTACGTCATTGTGAAGTACTAAGTTTTTCTTAATCATTTCACGATATTTCTTGTTTTTTTGAATTAGAAGACGAATATATCGGAAGAAGATGAACATAGGATATGGAAGATCCATACATTATTGATTAATTCTCCAATGTCTCAATTACTTTCACAATGAGTAGATATTATTTTTCCTTCAATACTGATGAAATAAATTCAAGAAATCTCTACGAACACCGGCGGATCCAATGTATGGCAGGGTATGACACTTGCCCTATCCTGGAGTTGGCAAAAGAATTAAAAAATATACTTATAATTTGCGAAAATTCAAAAAATATGTCCTATCTTGATTTTTTTTTTAGAAATGTACCTCTAATACTAAAATAAAAAATAAAAAAATATATGTACGACTCAAAATAATTACAATAATATGTATCATACCAAAATTTTGTTCTATTCTATCTAAAATTCTGAATCTGCTTCTATGTCTACAAATCTATATAAATAGAAAAAAAACACATAATATAGAGTGCATAATTATTTGAAGTGGTCAGACCACACCATAAGTACGTAGTCATCAAAATTAGATCACACATAGAATGCATAAAGTATTTGAAGTGGTTAGATCACACAAAAACGTTTCTAGTAGTTCCAATACCTCATAAAAAATTTGAGTGCTCTACTAACTGGGTACATCTAGGTACTTCTGCTAGTGGTGATTGGTGGAATTGAATTTTGAAAATTGAAAAAGTGAAACTATTATATATTATTATAAGGTAAATTGTATGTGATTGGTGGAGTTTGGTGCACTGGATACTCCGATGGAGTATGCAAATCTTTGCCATAATTTAATACTGATTTATTTATAGCTATCCCGCTAATTTACTTTCAGGAATTGTTTAGTAAGAGCGAAAACATTGTTCACGCTATTCAAAAAGCGTGGACAGTAATTTGGCCCTTAAAATCATTATCTACACGTAAAAATTAATGATATTTTTAAAGGAGATGAATAGTAGTTTTCACCATTTAAAATTAGACAAATTTTGTTATGAATCAAAATTAACTTGATTGCATATTTATTGATGTAAAATCAATTTGACTGCACATTTATTGATAGATATGAATGATTGTAACTAACTTGCAATGATTTGCATTTAAAATTTTTTGTCCATAGCAATGATCAAGCTCTTGATCTAGTGGTTAAGAGCAATGATCTCTCAAAGAGAGGTCGCAGGCTCGAAATTCAGCTCTGAAGAATTTTAAGTCAAAATTTGAATCAGACACAGAACAAAGACTCCACTTCTAAAAAATATATTATTACTTTTTTTTCCTAATGATCTTCATTTCAGAACTTTGGCTGAGACCTTTTAAATTATTTTGAAGAAAGTGAACAGTATTCTCGTCATTGTTAAACAATTGAATCGCAAATTATCAATATAAGAGCATCTTTATTTCTGAACTCTTGGAGGTTATAAATAATAGTCATATTAGTTTTAGTAATTTAATATTTCTTTAATTTCTAAATCTTCTATTCCTGAAACTAAAAAAATTAGAGTTTTTTAATTGTCACATCAGCAAATACTATCAGTGATGTTGAAGACCGATCAATTTTAGCCAATGATTAAGTCATGTCAGAGTTTATAAACTCTTGAGGAAAATTGCTAAATAAGAAACACTGGAGCAAAATTGCTAAATAAAAAACTCATCTACAT
>CAXKVX010000722.1:0-48849 GCA_964058865.1 Eleocharis quinqueflora
CATCATTTACGGGTGATAATCTTACACTAAAACACCACGAAGAAGCATAGAATACCACTCTATGTGCTTCATGTCCGAGTACTTCAATTATGGGTGGTAGCCAATCAAGAAAACACTACAGAGCATCTTATCCTACCATGAGAAGTGTTTCTGATCCGAGTACTTCAATTATTGGTAACATTTCTTGTAAACTCCAAAAAGCTACATAGCCTACTACGAGAAGTATTTCTTCTTCGAGTTCTTCATTTAAGGGTGGTAATCATTCACTAAAAAATCACGAAGAAGCATATAATACCACTCTAGATGCTTCATGTTCTAGTACATAATTTATGTGTAGTAAACAATCAAGATAACATCAAAAAGCATAAAATCCTATTGCGAGAAGTGTTTCTTATCTGAGTACTTTATTTATGGGTGGTAATCATTAAAATAAATATTTCAAAGCATCTTATCCTACTAAAAGAAATGTTTATGATTAGAATACTTCATTTATTATGATTGGTAACCGTTAAAGAAAACACCACAAAGTATATTATCCTACTAAGAGAAGTGAGGTAACCATTCACTAAGACACAACGAAGAAGCATAGAATACAACTTGAAGTGCTTCATGTCTTAGTACTCAATTTCTGGGTGGTAAACATTGAAGAAAACTACATAACTCATCTTATCCTACTAGGAGAAGTGTCTCTTATCTGAGTACTTCATTTATGGGTAGTAACAACTAAAGAAAACATCACAAAACATCTTATCATACTACGAGAATTGTTTATGATAAGAGTACTTCATTTTTGGGTGGCAAGCATTAAAGAAAATACTATAAAGCATCTAATTCTACTACGACAAGTGTTTCAGATGCCAATATTTAAGTTACGTGTAATAATCTTTCATTAAAACAACACGAAGGATCATAGATCACTCTAAGTGCTTCATGTCCGAGTACTTCATTTAAGTGTGGTAACCATTAAAGAAAACACGACAGAGCATATTATCCTACTACAATAAGTGTTTCAGATCAGATTACTTTATTTATGGGTGGTAACGTTTCAAGAAAACTCTACAAAGCCTCATATCCTACTACAACAAGTGTTTCTTCTTCGAGTCGTTTTTTTAATGGTGGCAACCATTCACAAAACCCACAAAGAAGTATAACACGCCACTCTACGTTCTTCACGTTCGAGTACTTCATTTATGGGTGGTAAACAATCATGAAAACACCACAAATCATCTTATCCTACTACGAGAAGTGTTTCTTCTACGGGTACTTCATTTAAGTGTGGTAACCATTCATTAAGACACAATAAAAAAGTACAGAATACCACTCTATGTGCTTCATGTTTGAGAACTCCATTTATGAGTGGTAAACAATCAAGAAAACACCATAGATAATCTTATTCTACTACGAGAAGTGTTTCTTATCTGAGTACTTAATTTATGGGAGGTAACCTGTAAAGAAAACACCATAAAGCATCTTATCCTACTACGAGAACTGTTTATGATCAGAGTACTTCTTTTATGGGTGGTAAGCATTAAAGAAAATACTACCAAGCATCTTATCTACTACGACAAATGTTTCAGATGAGAATACTTCATTTACGGGTGATAACCTTACACTAAAACACGACGAAGAAGCATAGAATACACTCTATGTGCTTCATGTCCGAGTACTTTAATTATGGGTGGTAGCCAATCAATAAAACACTACAGAGCAACTATCCTACCATGAGAAGTGTTTCTGATCCGAGTACTTCATTTATGGGTAACCTTTCTTGTAAACTCCAAAAGGCTTCATAGCCTACTACGAGAAGTGTTCTTCTTCGAGTACTTCATTTAAGGGTGGTAATCATTCACTAAAACAACACGAAGAAGCATATAATACCACTCTAGGTGCTTCATGTCCTAGTACATAATTTATGGGCAGTAAACAATCAAGAAAACACCAAAAAGCATACAATCGTACTGCAAGAAGTGTTTCATATCTGAGTTCTTCATTTATGATTGGTAACAATTAAAATAAACATCACAAAGCTTCTTATCCTACTACGAGAAATGCTTATGATCAGAATACTTCATTTATGAGTGGTAACCATTGAAGAAAACACCACAAAGCAAATTATCCTACTACGAGAAGTGTTTCTTCTACGAGTACTTCATTTAAGTGTGGTAACCATTTAGTAAACACAATAAAAAAGCATAGAATACCACTCTAAGTTCCTCATGTTTGAGAACTCCATTTATTTGTGGTAAACAATAAAGAAAACACCATAAATCATCTTATCCTACTACGAGAAGTGTTTCTTATCGGAGTACTTAATTTATGGGTGGTAACCACTAAAGAAAACACCATAAAGCATCTTATCCTACTACGACAAGTGTTTCAGATACGAATAATTCATTTATGGGAGGTAACCTTTCACTAAAACACCACGAAGGAGCAAAGATTATCACTCTAAGTGCTTCTTGTCCGAGTACTTTATTTAAGGGTGGAAACTATTAAAGAAAACACCACAAAGCATCATATCCTACTACGAGAATTGTTTCAGATCGGATTAATTCTTTTATGGGTGGTAACATTTCATGAAACTCCAAAAAACCTCATATCCTACTACGAGAAGTGTTTCTTATTCGAGTCCCTCTTTTAATGGTGGTAAGCATTCACTATAACCCACGAAGAAGTATAGCACACCACTCTAAGTTCTTCATGGTCGAATACTTCAATTATGGGTGGTAAACAATCATGGAAAGACCACAAATCATCTTGTCCTACTACAAGAAGTGTTTATGATATGAGTACTTCTTTTATGGGTGGAAACCATTCAAGAAAACACCGAAAAGCATCTTATCCTACTACGAGAAGTGTTTTTATCAGGGTACTTCATTTATAGGTGGTAACAATTAAAGAAAACACCACAAAGTATAATATCCTACTATGAGAAGAGTTTTTTCTCCGAGTACTTCATTTAAGTGTGGTAACCATTCACTAAGACACAATAAATAATCATAGAATACCACTCTAAGTGCTTCATGTCTGAGTATACCATTTATGGGTGGTAAACAATCAAGAAAACACCACAACTCAACTATCCTACTACGACAAATGTTTCTTATCCGAGTACTTCATTTATGGGTGGTAACAACTGAAAAACACCACAAAACATCTTATCTTACTACGAGAATTGTTTATGATAAGAGTACTTCGTTTCTGGGTGGTAATCATTAAATAAAACACAACAAAATATCTTATCCTACAACGACAAGAGTTTCAGAAGCGAATAATTCATTTATGGGAGGTAACATTTCACTAAAACACAACGAAGGAGCATATGTCCGAGTACTTCATTTAAGGATGGTAGCCATTGAAGAAAACACCACAAAACATCATATCCTACTACAAGAAGTCTTTTTGATCAGATTAATTCATTTATGGGAGGTAGCATTTCAAAAAACTCCAAAAAACGTCACATCCTACTACGAGAAGTGTTTCTTCTTCGAGTCCTGCTTTTAATGATGGTAACTATTCACTAAACCCTAACAAAGAAGTATCTTATCCTACTACAATAAGTGTTTCTGATCAGAGTACATCATTTACGGAGGTAACCTTTAAAGAAATCTCCAGAAAGCATCCTATCCTACAACGAGAAGTGTTTCTTCTACGAGTGCTTCATTTAAGCGTGGTAACCATTCGCTAAGACACAATGAAGAAGCATATAATACCAGTTGAAGTGCTTTATGTCTTAGTACTCAATTTCTGAGTGGTAAACAATGAATAAAACTCGATAACTCATCTTATCCTAATAGGAGAAGTGTTTCTTATTTAAGTACTTCATTTATGAGTTGTAACAACTAAAAAAAACACCACAAAACATCTTATCATACTACTACGGGTACTTCATTTATGTGTGGTAACATTCATTAAGACACAATAAAAAAACATAGAATACCAATCTAAGTGCTTCATATTTGAGAACTCCATTTATGGGTGGTAAACAATCAAGAAAAAATCATAAATCATCTTATACTACTATGAGAAGTGTTTCTTATCTGAGTACTTAATTTATGGGTGGTAACCAGTAAAGAAAACACCATAAAGCATCTTATCCTACTACGAGAACTGTTTACGATGAGAGTTCTTTATTTATGGGTGGTAAGCATTAAAACAAATACTACAAAGTATCTTATCCTACCACGACAAGTGTTTCAGATGCGAATACATCATTTACGGGTGATAATCTTACACTAAAACACCACGAAGAAGCATAGAATACCACTCTATGTGCTTCATGTCCGAGTACTTCAATTATGGGTGGTAGCCAATCAAGAAAACACTACAGAGCATCTTATCCTACCATGAGAAGTGTTTCTGATCCGAGTACTTCAATTATTGGTAACATTTCTTGTAAACTCCAAAAAGCTACATAGCCTACTACGAGAAGTATTTCTTCTTCGAGTTCTTCATTTAAGGGTGGTAATCATTCACTAAAAAATCACGAAGAAGCATATAATACCACTCTAGATGCTTCATGTTCTAGTACATAATTTATGTGTAGTAAACAATCAAGATAACATCAAAAAGCATACAATCCTATTGCGAGAAGTGTTTTTATCTGAGTACTTTATTTATGGGTGGTAATCATTAAAATAAATATTGCAAAGCATCTTATCCTACTAAAAGAAATGTTTATGATTAGAATACTTCATTTATTATGAGTGGCAACCGTTAAAGAAAACACCACAAAGTATATTATCCTACTAAGAGAAGTGAGGTAACCATTCACTAAGACACAACGAAGAAGCATAGAATACAACTTGAAGTGCTTCATGTCTTAGTACTCAATTTATGGGTGGTAAACAATGAAGAAAACTACATAACTCATATTATCCTACTAGGAGAAGTGTCTCTTATCTGAGTACTTCATTTATGGGTAGTAACAACTAAAGAAAACATCACAAAACATCTTATCATACTACGAGAATTGTTTATGATAAGAGTACTTCATTTTTGGGTGGCAAGCATTAAAGAAAATACTATAAAGCATCTAATTCTACTACGACAAGTGTTTCAGATGCCAATATTTAAGTTACGTGTGATAATCTTTCATTAAAACAACACGAAGGATCATAGATCACTCTAAGTGCTTAATGTCCGAGTACATCATTTAAGTGTGGTAACCATTAAAGAAAACACGACAGAGCATATTATCCTACTACAATAAGTGTTTCAGATCAGATTACTTTATTTATGGGTGGTAACGTTTCAAGAAAACTCTACAAAGCCTCATATCCTACTACAACAAGTGTTTCTTCTTCGAGTCGTTTTTTTAATGGTGGCAACCATTCACAAAACCCACAAAGAAGTATAACACGCCACTCTACGTTCTTCACGTTCGAGTACTTCATTTATGGGTGGTAAACAATCATGAAAACACCACAAATCATCTTATCCTACTACGAGAAGTGTTTCTTCTACGGGTACTTCATTTAAGTGTGGTAACCATTCATTAAGACACAATAAAAAAGTACAGAATACCACTCTATGTGCTTCATATTTGAGAACTCCATTTATGAGTGGTAAACAATCAAGAAAACACCATAGATAATCTTATCCTACTACGAGAAGTGTTTCTTATCTGAGTACTTAATTTATGGGAGGTAACCTGTAAAGAAAACACCATAAAGCATCTTATCCTACTACGAGAACTGTTTATGATCAAAGTACTTCTTTTATGGGTGGTAAGCATTAAAGAAAATACTACCAAGCATCTTATCTACTACGACAAATGTTTCAGATGAGAATACTTCATTTACGGGTGATAACCTTACACTAAAACACCACGAAGAAGCATAGAATACACTCTATGTGCTTCATGTCCGAGTACTTTAATTATGGGTGGTAGCCAATCAATAAAACACTACAGAGCATCTATCCTACCATGAGAAGTGTTTTTGATCCGAGTACTTCATTTATGGGTAACCTTTCTTGTAAACTCCAAAAAGCTTCATAGCCTACTACGAGAAGTGTTCGAGTACTTCATTTAAGGGTGGTAATCATTCACTAAAATACCACGAAGAAGCATATAATACCACTCTAGGTGCTTCATGTCCTAGTACATAATTTATGGGCAGTAAACAATCAAGAAAACACCAAAAAGCATACAATCGTACTGCGAGAAGTGTTTCATATCTGAGTACTTCATTTATGATTGGTAACAATTAAAATAAACATCACAAAGCTTCTTATCCTACTACGAGAAATGCTTATGATCAGAATACTTCATTTATGAGTGGTAACCATTGAAGAAAACACCACAAAGCAAATTATCCTACTACGAGAAGTGTTTCTTCTACGAGTACTTCATTTAAGTGTGGTAACCATTTAGTAAACACAATAAAAAAGCATAGAATACCACTCTAAGTTCTTCATGTTTGAGAACTCCATTTATTGGTGGTAAACAATAAAGAAAACACCATAAATCATCTTATCCTACTACGAGAAGAGTTTATGATCAAAGTATTTCATTTATGGGTGGAAAGCATTAAAGAAAATACTTCAAAGCATCTTATCCTACTACGACATGTGTTTCAGATACAAATAATTCATTTATGGGAGGTAACCTTTCACTAAAACACCATGAGGGAGCATAGATTATCACTCTAAGTGCTTCTTGTTCGAGTACTTCATTTAAGGGTGGTAACCATTAAAGAAAACACCACAAAGCATCATATACTACAATGAGAATTGTTTCAGATCAGATTAATTCTTTTATGGGTGGTAACATTTCAAGAAACTCCAAAAAACCTCATATCCTTCTACGAGAAGTGTTTCTTCTTCGAGTCCCTCTTTTAATGGTGGTAAGCATTCACTAAAACCCACGAAGAAGTATAGCACACTACTCTAAGTTCTTCATGGTCGAATACTTCATTTATGGGTGGTAAACAAACATGAAAAGACCACAAATCATCTTGTCCTACTACAAGAAGTGTTTATGATATGAGTACTTCTTTTATGGGTGGAAACCATTCAAGAAAATACCAAAAAGCATCGTATCCTACTACGAGAAGTGTTTTTATCAGGGTACTTTATTTATGGGTGGTAACAATTAAAGAAAACACCAAAAAGCATCATATCCTACTATGAGAAGAGTTTCTTCTCCGAGTACTTCATTTAAGTGTGGTAACTATTCACTAAGACACAATAAATAATCATAGAATACCACTCTAAGTGCTTCATGTCTGAGTATACCATTTATGGGTGGTAAACAATGAAGAAAACACCACAACTCAACTTATCCTACTACGACAAATGTTTCTTATCCGAGTACTTCATTTATGGGTGGTAACAACTGAAAAAACACCACAAAACATCTTATCTTACTACGAGAATTGTTTATGATAAGAGTACTTCATTTCTGGGTGGTAATCATTAAATAAAACACAACAAAATATCTTATCCTACAACGACAAGAGTTTCAGATGCGAATAATTCATTTATGGGAGGTAACCTTTCAATTAAACACCACGAAGGAGCATATGTTCGAGTACTTCATTTAAGGATGGTAGCTATTGAAGAAAATACCACAAAGCATTATATCCTACTACAAGAAGTGTTTCAGATCAGATTAATTATTTTTTGGGAAGTAACGATTCAATATACTCACAAAAAACCTCATATCCTAATACGAGAAGAGTTTCTTCTTCGAGTCCTACTTTTAATGATGGTAACCATTCACTAAACCCTAACAAAGAAGTATCTTATCCTACTACAATAAGAGTTTCTGATCAAAGTACATCATTTATGGATGGTAACCTTTAAAGAAAACTCCAGAAAGCATCATATCATACTACGAGAAGTGTTTCTTTTTCGAGTGCTTCCATTTAGTGTGGTAATCATTCACTAAGACACAATAAAAAAGCATAGAATGCCACTCTATGTGCTTCATGTTTGAGAACTCCATTTATGGGTGGTAAACAATCAAGAAAACACCATAATTCATCTTATCCTACAAGAGAAGTGTCTCTTATCTGAGTACATAATTTATGGGTGATAACCACTAAAGAAAACACCATCTAGCATCTTATCATACTACGTGAACTGTTTATGATGAGAGTACTTTATTTATGGGTGATATGCATTAAAGAAAATACTACAAAGCATCTTATCCTACTACGACCAGTGTTTCAGATGCGAATAATTCATTTATGAGAGGTAGCATTTCACTAAAACACCACGAATGAGCATATATTATCACTCTAAGTGTTTCTTGTCTGAGTACTCCATTTAAGGGTATTAACCATAAAAGAAAACACCACAAAGCATCATATCCTACTACGAGAAGTGTTTCAGATTGGATTAATTCATTTGTGGATGGTAACATTTCAAGAAACTCCAAAAAACCTCATATCCTACTACGAGAAATATTTATGATCAGAATAATTCATTTATGTGTGGTAACCATTAAAGAAAACCCCTCAAAGCATATTATCCTACTACGAGAAGTATTTTTTATCGGAACACTTCATTTATGGGTGGTAACCTTTCAAGAATACTCCACAAAGAATCATATCCTACTAGGCCAAGAGTTTCTTTTCGAGCACTTTATTTAAGTGTGGTAACCATTAACTAAGACACAATAAAGAATCATAGAATATCACTCTAAGTGCTTCATGTCTGAGTACATCATTTATGGGTGGTAAACAATCAACAAAATAGCACAACTCATATTATCCTACTACGAGAAGTGTTTCTTATCCGAATACTTCTTTTATGGGTGGTAACAACTAATGAATACACCACAAAGCATCTTATCTTATTACGAGAATTGTTTATGATAAGAGTACTTCATTTATGAGTGGTAAGCTTTAAAGAAAACACTACAAAACATCTTATCCTACTACGATAAGTGTTTCTGAATCAAATAATTCATTTATGGGAGTTAACCTTTCACTAAAACACCACGAAGGTGCATAGATTACCACTCAAAGTGCTTCTTGTCCGAGTACTTCATTTTGGGGTGGTAGCCATTAAAGAAAATACCACAAAGCATCATATCCTACTACGATAAGTGTTTCATATCGGATTAATTCACTTATTGGTGGTAACGTTTCAAAAACTCCAAGAAACCTTATATCCTACTACGAGAAGTTTTCTTCTTCGAGTCATGCTTTTAATGGTGGTAACCATTCACTAAACCCTAACAAAGAAGCATCTTATTCTACTGTAATAAGTGTTGATCAGAGTACTTCATTTATGAATGGTAATCTTTAAAGAAAACTCCAGAAAGCATCATATCCTACTACGAGAAGTGTTTCTTCTTTGAGTACTTAATTTAAGTATGGTAACCATTCACTAAGACACAATGAAGAAGCATAGAATAACACTTTAATGGGTGGTAAACAATCATGAAAACACCACAAATCATTTTTATCCTACTACGGGTACTTCATTTAAGTGTGGTAACCATTCACTAAGACACAATGAAAAAGCATAGAATACCACTCTAAGTGCTTCATGTTTGAAAACTTCATTTATGATTGGTAAACAATCAAGAAAACACTATAAATCATCTTCTACTACGAGAAGTGTTTCTTATCTGAGTACTTATTTATGGGTAGTAACCACTAAAGAAAATACCATAAAGCATCTTATGCTACTACGAGAATTGTTTATGTTCAAAGTACTTCATTTATGGATGGTAATCATTAAAGAAAATACTACAAAGCATATTATCCTACTACGACAGGTGTTTCAGATGCAAATACTTCATTTACGGGTGATAACCCTTCACTAAAACATAACGAAGAATCATAGAATATCACTCTATCTGCTTCATGTACGAGTACTTTAATTATGGGTGGTAACCAATTAAGAAAACACTACAGAACATCTTATCCTATTATGAGAAGTGTTTCTGATCCGAGTACTTTATTTATGCTAACCTTTCTTGTAAACTCCAAAAAGCTTCATAGCCTACTTCGAAAAGTGTTTCTTCTCGTACTTCGTTTATGGGTGGTAACCAATCACTAAAACACCACGAAGAATTATATAAAATCACTCTAAGTGTTTTATGTCCTAGTACATAATTTATGGGCGATAAACAATCAACAAAACACAAAAAAGCATACAATCCTACTACAAGAAGTGTTTCTTATCTGAGTACTTCATTTATGGGTGGTAACCATTAAAATTAACATCACAAAGCATCTTATCCTACTACGAGAAATGTTTATGATCAGAATACTTCAAAATGGAGCGGTTACCATTAAAGAAAACACCACAAAGCATATTATCCTACTAAGAGAAGTGTTTTTTTTTTTATCAAAACACTTTATTTATAGGTGGTAAGCATTAAAGAAAATACTATAAAGCATCTTATCCTACTATGACAAGTATTTCAGGTGCGAATACTTCATTTACTGGTGGTAACCTTTCATTAAAACACCACAGAGGAGCATAAATTACCACTCTAAGTGCTTGATGTCCGAGTACTTCATTTAAGGGTGATAACCATTAAAGAAAACACCAAACAGCATCTTATCCTATTACAATAAGTATTACAGATTGGATTACTTCATTTATGTGTGGTAATGTTTCAAGAAAATTCCACAAAGCCTCATATCCTACTACAAGAAATGTTTCTTTTTCGAGTCCTTCTTTTAATGGTGGTAACCATTCACTAAAACCCACGAAGAAGTATAGCACACCACTCTATGTTCTTCATGTTCGAGTACTTCATTTATGGGTAGTAAATAATCATGAAAACACCACAAAGACAAATGAAGTGTTTCTTCTACGGGTACATCATTTAAGTGTGGTAACCATTCACTAAGACACAATGAAAAAACATAGAATACCACTCTAAGTGCTTCATGTTTGAGAACTTCATTTATGGGTGGTAAACAATCAAGAAAACCCCATAAATCATCTAATCCTACTACGAGAAGTGTTTCTTAATTTATGAGTGGCAGCCACTAAAGAAAACACCATAAGCCATCTTATCTTACTACGAGTATTGTTCATGATCAGAGTACTTCATTTATGGGTGGTAAGCATTAAAGAAAATACTACAAAACATCTTATCCTACTACGACAAGTGTTTTAGATGCGAATAATTCATTTATGGGAGGTAACCTTTCACTAAAACACCACGAAGGAGCATAGATTATCACTCTAAGTGCTTCTTGTACGTCCGAGTACTTCATTTAAGGGTGGTAGCCATTAAAGAAAACACTACAAAGCATCATATCCTACTACGAGAACTGTTTTAGATTGGATTAATTCATTTCGGGTGGCAACGTTTCAAAAAAACTACAAATAACCTCATATCCTACTACGGAAAATATTTATGATCAGAATACTTTATTTATGAGTGGTAACCTTTAAAGAAAACTCCATAAAGCATATTATCCTACTACGAGAAGTGTTTTTTTTTTCAGAACACTTCATTTATGGGTAGTAACCTTTAAAGAAAACTCCACAAAGCATCATATTCTACTACGACAAGAGTTTCTTCACGAGCGCTTCATTTAAGTGTGGTAACCATTAACTAAGACACAATAAAGAATCATAGAATACCACTCTAAGTGCTTCATGTTTGAGTACACCATTTATGAGTGGTAAACAATAAGGAAAACACCACAACTCATCTTATCCTACTACGAGAATTGTTTCTTATCCGGGTACATCTTTTATTGGTGGTAACAACTAAAGAAAACACCACAAATCATCTTATCTTACTACGAGAATTATTTATGATAAGAGTACTTCATTTATGGTGGTAAGCATTAAAGAAAACATTACAAAACATCTTATCCTACTACGACAAGTGTTTCAGATGGGGATACTTCATTTATGGGAGGTAACCTTTCACTAAAACATCACGAAGGAGCATAGATTACCACTCTAAGTGCTTCTTGTTCGAGTACTTCATTTAAGTGTGGTAGCCATTAAAGCAAACACCACAAAGCATTATATCCTACTACGAGAAGTGTTTTAGATCGGATTAATTCACTTATGGATGGTAACATTTCAAAAAACCCAAAAAACCTCATATCCTACTACAAGAAGTGTTTCTTCTTCGAGTCCTGCTTTTAATGGTGGTAACCTTTCACTAAACCCTAACGAAGAAGCATCTTATCCTACTACAAAAAGTGTTTCTGAAGAGAGTACTTCATTTATGAATGGTAACCTTTAAAGAAAACTCCAAAAAGCATCATATCCTACTACGAGACGAGTTTCTTCTTTGAGTACTTAATTTAAGTATGGTAACCATTCACTAAGACACAATGAAGAAGCATAGAGTACCACTTTAAGTGCTTCATATCTTAGTACTTCATTTATGGGTGGTAATCAATCTAGAAAACAACATAACTCATCTTATCCTACTATGAGAAGTGTTTCTTATCTAAGTACTTCATTTATGGGTAGTAACAACTAAAGAAAACACCACAAAACATCTTATCCGACTACGAGAATTTTTATGGTCAGAGTACACCATTTATGGGTGGTAAGCATTAAAGAAAATACTACAAAGCATTATATCCTACTACGAGAAGAATTTCTTCATTTAAGTGTGGTAACCATTCACTAAGACACAATGATGAAGCATTGAATATCACTCTAAGTGCTTCATGTCTGAGTACTCTGGGTGGTAAACAATCAAGAAAACACAACAAATCATCTTATCCTACTATGAGAATTGTTTATGATCAGAGTACTTCATTTATGGGTGGTAAGCATTAAAGAAAATACTATAAGCATCTTATCCTACTACAACAAGTGTTTAAGATTCAAATACTTCATTTACGGGTGATGACCTTTCATTAAAACACCACGAAGGAGCATAAATTACCACTCTAAGTGCTTCTTGTCCGAGTACTTCATTTAAGGGTGGAAGCCATTAAAGAAAATACCACAAAGAATCATATCCTACAACGAGAAGTGTTTCAGATACGGTTAATTCATTTATGGGTGGTAACGTTTCAAAAAACTCCAAAAAACCTCATATCCTACTACGAGAAATGTTTATGATCAGAATAATTCATTTATGTGAGGTAACCATTAAAGAAAACAACACAAAGCATATTATCCTACGACGAGAAGTATTTTTTAACGAAACACTTCATTTATGGGTGGTAACCTTTAAAGAAAACTCCACAAAACATCATATCCTACTACGACAAGAGTTTCTTTTCGAGCACTTCATTTAAGTTTGGTAACCATTAACTAAAACACAATAAAGAATCATAGAATACCACTCTAAGTGCTTCATGTCTGAGTACATCATTTATGGGTGGTAAACAATCAACAAAATTCCACAACTCATCTTATCCTACTACGAGAAGTGTTTCTTATCCGAATACTTCATTTATGGGTGGTAACAACTAAAGAATACACCACAAAGCATCTTATCTTACTACGAGAATTGTTTATGATAAAAGTACATCATTTATGGGTGGTAAGCATTAAAGAAAACACTACAAAACATCTTATCCAACTACGATAAGTGTTTCTGATGCAAATAATTCATTTATGGGATTTAATCTTTCACTAAAACACCACGAATGTGCATAGATTACCACTCAAAGTGCTTCTTATCTGAGTACTTCATTTTAGGTTGGTAGCCATTAAAGAAAATACCACAAAGCATCATTTATGGGTGGTAACCATTAAAATAAACGTCACAAATCATATTATCCTACTATGAAAAATATGTATGATCAGAATACTTCATTTATGAGTGGTAACCATTAAAGAAAACACCACAAAGCATATTATCCTACTACGAGAAGTGTTTTTTTTATCAGAACACTTCATTTATAGGTGGTAAGCACTAAAGAAAATACAATAAAGCGTCTTATCCTACTATGGCAAGTGTTTTAGATGCGAATACTTCATTTAAAAGTGATAACCTTTCATTAAAACACCACGGAGAAACATAGATTACCACTCTAAGTGCTTCATGCCCGAGTACTTCATTTAAGGGTGGTAACCATCAAAGAAAACACCACAGAGCATCTTATCCTACAAGAAGTATGTCTTCTACGAGTACTTCATTTAAGTGTGGTAACCATTCACTAAGACACAATGAAAAATCATAGAATACCACTCTAAGTGCTTTGCATTTGAGAACTCCAGTTATGGGTGATAAACAATTAAGAAAACAAAATAAATCATCTTATCCTACTACGAGTAGTATTTCTTATCTGAGTACTTAATTTATGGGTGGTAACCACTAAAGAAAACACCATAAAGTATCTTATCTAACTACCAGAATTGTTTATGATCAGAGTACTTCATTTATGGGTGGTAAGCATTATAGAAAATACTATAAAACATCTTATTCTACTATGGCAAGTGTTTCAGATGCGAATACTTCATTTACGGGTGATAACCTTTCATTAAAACACCACAAAAAAACATAGTTCATTCTAAGTGCTTCATGTTCGAGTACTTTATTTAAAGATGGTAACCATTAAAGAAAACACCACAAAGCATCTTATCCTACTACGATAAGTATTTTAAATCGGATTACTTCATTTATGGGTGGTAACGTTTCAAGAAAATACCACAAAGCCACATATCCTACTACAAGAAGTGTTTCATCATTTAAGGGTGGTAATCATTCACTAAAACCCACGAAGAAGTATAGCATACCACTCTATGTTTTTCATGTTCGAGTACTTCATTTATGGGTGGTAAACAATCATGAAAACACCACAAATCATCTTATCCTACTACGAGAAGTGTTTCGGATCTGAGTACTTCTTTTATTGGGTGAAACCATTCAAGAAAATATCAAAAATCATCTTATCCTACTACGAGAAGTGTTTTTTGTAAGAGTACTTCATTTATAGGTGATAACTTTTAAAGAAACACCACAAATCATCACATCCATTCACTAAGACATAATGAAGAAGCCTATAATATCACTCGAAGTACTTCTTGTCTGAGTATTCCGGGTGGTAAACAATCAAGAAAACACCACAAATAATCTAATATCCTACCACGAGAATTATTTTTGATATGAGTACTTCATTTATGGGTGCTAACCACTAAAGAAAATACCACAAAATATCTTATGCTACTACGAGAATTGTTTATGATCAGAGTACTTCATTTATGGGTGGTAAGCATTAAAGAAAACACTACAGTACATATTATCCTACTACGATAAGTGTTTCTGATCGGATACTTCATTTACGGTAATAACCTTTCACTAAAACATCATAAAGAAACATGGATACCACTCTATGTGCTTCGTATCCAAGTACTTCATTTATGCGTGGTAACCAATCAATAAAACACCACAGAGCATCTTATCCTACTATGAGAAGTGTTTCTGATCCGAGTACTTCATTTATGGGTAACCTATCATGAAAACTCCAAAAAGCTTCATAGCCTACTTCGAGAAGTGTTTATTCTTCGAGTACTTCGTTTAAGGATGGTAACCATTCACTAAAACACCACGAAGAAGCATATAGTACCACTCTAAGTGCTTCATGTCCGAGTACATAATTTATGGACGATAAACAATCAAGAAAATACCACAAAGCATATTATCCTACTGCGAGAAGTATTTCTTATCTAAGTACTTCATTTATAGGTGGTAACCATGAAAAAAAAATTAGATAACATCTTATCCTACTACGAGAAATGTTTATGCCAGAATACTTAATTTATGGGTGGTAACCTGTGTTACCCCGGTGCTTTAGATATGCAGTCGAACCCGTATTGGGTGCGGCTCTGGTGCGGCACGGGTACGCACCCGATGCGCCACGTGGCGAACTGAGTTATTTTAATCGGTCAAATTAGCCGATTCGGTCAAGGTACGGGTTGGGTGCGGCTTGCCCGATTCTGTCCAGTTCGACTTAGGCCACAAAAGATCATTTTGCGCAAAAATTCATGCTCCATCCGAGATTCGAACTTGGAACTGTGCTCCTTTCTTCCAAACTCCCATCCACTACACTACACAAGTGTTTGTGTTTATATTGTTATCAATAAAAATATATACACTCAGTTAAGTGATATAAAAAAAGAAAAAAGTTGTGCATTAAAGAAGAACAACTCTTTGGTATTAAAGAACAAATATTTAGTTATACTAAAAAAATTTATTATGATATATTAGATTAATTTTTTCAATTAAAATTTAATATATATGGCCGCACCCGTATTCTCGATATTTTAGAATTGTCATATCGCCGCACCCGTATCGTATCAGATACGTTACCCGCACCCGCACCCGCACTGGTGCAACATAGGTGGTAACCATGAAAGAAAACACTAGAAAGCCTCATATCGTACTAAAAGAAGTGTTTCTTCTTCTAGTCCTGTTGTTAAAGGTGGTAACCATTCACTAAACCCTACCGAAGAAGCAACTTATCTTATTACGAGAAGTGTTTCTCATCTGAGTACATTTATGGGTGGTAACCATTCAAGAAATGACCAAAAAGCATCTTATCCTACTATGAGAAATGTTTTTATCAGAGTACTTTATTTATGGGTGATAACCTTTAAAGAAAACTCCATAAAGCATCATATCCTACTACGAGAAGAGTTTTTTTTTTCCGAGTACTTTATTTAAGTGTGGGAACTCCATTTATGGGTGGTAAGCAATCAAGAAAACACCACAAATCATCTTATCATACTATGAGAAGTGTTTATAATAAGAGTACTTCATTTACGGGTGGTAAGCATTTAAGAAAACAGTACACATCATCTTATCCTATTATAAGAAGTGTTTCTGGTCCGAATACTTCATTTATGGGTAACCTTTCTTGTAAACTTCAAAAAGCTTCAAAGCCTACTACGAGAAGTGTTTATTCTTCGAGTACTTCGTTTATGGGTGGAAACCATTCACTAAAATACCACGAAGAATCATATAATACCACTCTAAGTGCTTTCTGTCCTAGTACATAATTTATGGGCGATAAACAATCAACAAAACACCAAAAAGCATACAATCCAACTACAAGAAGTGTTTCTTATCTGAGTACTTCATTTATGGGTGGTAACCATTATAGAAAACATCACAAAGCATCTTATCCTAATACGAGAAATGTTTTTTTTTTAGGAAAGTAAGCAATGCCTACTTATAAAATTTTATTAAAAAAAGTGAAAAGAGTTTGTACAATATTTACATCCATGGTAATCACGCTAAACCCTAAACCCTTATCAGTGCTATTCTCTAGATTTTAACAATGAGCTACCCATTTTTCTGCTTCCCTAAGTATTTCCATGATCAGGAGGTTGCCCGGTCTTGAAGTTGATGTGAAGATGGTCGGTTGCGTTCTTTCCAGATACTCCAAAGGCCTGAGAACAGCGTTGAGTCCCAGTTTGAAAGCGCAGATGGGGGGAGCGATGCCCTGTTAGCCATCCAAAAAGATGGGATGTTGACTGGCTGTCTGATCGTAGCCCAGGGTGCTATGGTGTGCCAGATATGGGTCGCATAAGCGCATGTCAGGAAGAGGCGTTCTATAGTCTCGAGTGTCCTGTGTCAGGAAGAGGTGCTATGGTGTGCCAGATATGGATCGTGCTAATACGAGAAATGTTTATAATCATAATACTTCATTCATGGTTGGTAACCATGAAAGAAAACACCACAAAGCCTCATATCATACTACAAGAAGTGTTTCTTCTTCGAGTCCTTCTTTTAATGGTGGTAACCATTCACTAAACCCTAACAAAGAAGCATCTTATCCTCTTATGAGAAGTGTTTATGATCTGAGTACTTCATTTATGGGTGGTAACCATTAAGGAAAACAACAAAAACAATATCTTTTCCTACTACGAGAAGTATTTTTTATCAGAGTACTTCATTTATGGGTGGTAACCTTTAAAAAAAACTCCAGAAAGCATCATATCCTATTACGAGAAGTGTTTCTTCACCGAGTACTTCATTTAAGGGTGGTAACCATTCACTAAGACACAGTGAAGAATCATAGAATACCACTCTAAGTGCTTCATGTTTGAGAACTCCATTTATGGGTGGTAAACAATCAAGAAAACACCATAAATCCTGTTATCCTATTACGAGAAGTGTTTCTTATCTGAGTACTTAATTTATGGGTGGTAACCACTAAATAAAACACCATAAAGCATCTTATCCTACTACGAGAATTGTTTATGATCAGAGTACTTCATTTATGGGTGGTAAGCATTAAAGAAGACACAACAAAGCATCTTATCATACTACGAGAATTGTTTATGATAAAAGTACATCATTTATGTGTGGTACAGTTTCAAGAAAACTCCACAAAGCCTCATATCCTACTACAAGAAGTGTTTCTTCTTCGAGCCCTGCTTTTTAATGGTGGTAACAATTCACTAAACCCTAACGAAGAAGCATCTTATCCTACTACGAGAAGTGTTATTGATTTGAGTACTTCATTTATGGGTGGTAACCATTCAAGAAAACATCAAAAATCATCTTATCCTACTACGAGAAATTTTTTTTTTTATCAAAGTACTTCATTTATGGGTGGTAACCTTTAAACAAAACTCCAGAAAGCATCATATCCTATTATGAGAAGTGTTCTTCTATCAGTACTTCATTTAAGTGTGGTAAACATTCAGTAAAACACAATGAAGAAGCATAGAATACAATTCTAAGTGCTTCATGTCTGAGTACTACCTTTATGGGTGATAAACAATCAAGAAAACACCACAAATCATTTTATCATGCTACGAGAAGTGTTATTATATAAGTACTTTATTTATGGATGGTAACCACTAAAGAAAATACCATAAATCATCTTATCCTACTATGAGAATTGTTTATTATCAGAGCTTCATTTATGGGTGGTAAGCATCAAAGAAAACATTACAAAGTATCTTATCATACTACGACAAGTATTTCAGATGCAAATTACTTCATTGACGGGTGGTAACCTTTCACTAAAACACCACGAAGGAGCATAGATTACCACTCTAAGTGCTTAATGTCTGAGTACTTCATTTAAGGATGTTTTCTATGAGAACTGTTTTAGATCGAATTACTTAATTTATGAATGATAACGTTTCAAGAAAACTCTACAAAGCCTCATATCCTACTAGAAGAAGTGTTTTTTGTTCGAGTCCTTTTAATGGTGATAATCATTCACAAAAGTTCGACGAAGAAACATAACATTCCACTGTATGTTCTCCATGTTAGAGTACTTCATTCGTTGGTGGTAAACAAATAAAGTATTTGAATTTTTTTTTGAGATAAGTCCATTCGGTATTGTATTCATTCAGTGTTTAATTGGTTTTTTTTAAAATAAGTAATTTCAGTTAACCGATAAATTGTTTCATTTAACAACTATGACTAATATAATAAGAATAGTAATAATAATAATAAAAACAACAACAACAATAATAATAATAATAATAATAATAATAATAATAATAATAATAATAATAATAATAATAATGTGACTTGTTAATACGTTATGAAAAAGAACATCAAATAAAAAGTAAATACCGAGTCTTGAGTGAACAATATATATGCGGGTGAAAAAAGGCAGTTGTTGCTTTACATACCAACCACACCAAACTTACAGGGCAGACGTGAAACCTCGCTAGCTAGCCTCTAGCATCCAGTTTATCTACTTGTTGACACCACTCTTAGTTCCCTGGTGTGCTGGTGCGTCATAAGACACATGCTCATGATATTTATTTATACTGTGGGCGCATCAATTTAATTAATTAACTGTTTGGAAGCGTTTGGACTTGAGATTTGTTAAAGTATGCAACGTTATGTATATAGAGTAGCTTGCTAGCTATATATTATAATCAATAAATATTCCCATCATGCATCACATTCACACCGACTGAACAACCAGGTGTGCCTGACATTTACCAGTTAAGGTACAAGGGAATAATGTAATTATACAACTTTCACTGCTATAAAAAAGAGCATTAACAACGGCCTTCTAACGTCTATTATAGCGGTTTTGAGGTCGGTATAATAGAAGGGACTGCTAAAGAGTCATGAGGCCCGCTATAATAAACAAACCTATTATAACGGACTTTAATCGAATACCGCTATAATAGATGTCTATTATAGCGGCCTTTATGGGTAAGCTGCTATAATAAATGTCTATTATAGCGGGCATGATGGGTAAGCCGCTATAATAGATGTTTATTATAGCGGACTGAATGGTAAATCTGCTATAATAAATAACCTATTATAGCGGCATTATGGTAAATCTGCTATAAATTGTTTTGGAAATTAAAAAAATTGCTGCATCGCGCCAACTGTTGCATTAAATGCGAAATTGATTGTGGATCATTGGATCTTCAATCATCATGTTGGCACGAATCACAAAGTGTGATCTAATGGTCCACAATCGCAAAGCACGTGCTTTGAAAAACATAATAGCATTTCTCTATTTATATTTATATATATTTATATATATGTATATATATATGTATATTTGTAGGACGAAAGCTGAATGAGGTAAGAATATTTCTGCGTGAAAAAGGAAAAATGAGGGAAGAATATTTATGTGTGAAGAAAAAAGAATGATGGAAAATTTTAGTGAAGGGAGAATGACAGAGAGTTGATATTTATTTAGAGAAGGAAAAATTTTGGAAAGAAAATCTGTCATAATCCGTGGGACTGTGAAATTTTGGAGTATTGGATTGACATGTATCAACGGTTGGATTGAAATTTTATAGTGATCCGTAGAACACCCCATAAATATAGCGGATGTTTTGTGCCTATTATAGCGGACATTGGTGTCATCCCCTATAATAGATCTATTATAGCGGATGTTTTGTGCTTTCCGCTATAATAGATAAGTTATTAAAGCGGATTTTCAATATGATTCGCTATAATAGATCTATTATAGCGGATGACACTAATGTCCGCTATAATAGGGGACTATAATAATCCCTTTCTGTAGTAGTGTTTAAAGAACTAATGCATGCAAAAAGGTTGTCTCACAAAGTAAAGTACCAGTGATTCTAGTAACTTTAAAGCGCTTTAATTAAAACCAAAATTAAGGTGATTTAAGATGGAATAAAATTATATAATATATATATATATATAGAGAGAGAGAGAGAGGAGGAATCCGTAGCTGTCAAACTTCCAACCGCTCGCAACCGCTTCATGGTAGCAAATATAAATGGCCGATCCGGACCTTTGAAAATATTCTCCATATTAAATATAGACTTGAAAACCAAATTTTACATTTTTTTTACTATTAAAAACAATCCAATTTAATATTAAAAAACATGATCTTTTCAAGACTGTTTTTAAAAAATATTTAAAATATAGCTAGAAAACTCTAAAAATCACGAAATTTGATTTCCTACAAAATTTTGATATGAAGAATTTATTGAGCAACTTAAATTTAAATTTTGACCATAAAAAATTGGCTAATGTAAAACTTTTGCACTGGAAACGGCCGATCCGAACCGTTGTATATATATATATATATATGAAGGAGGAATAAAATAAATCATGCATTAAATTCTTTAACTTAAGCACAATTTATGTTCACTACTTTTTTTTTGCTGCTAAAGTGCTAGTAGATAAAAACGTACATAAAGACATTTGGTCTTTTATTTGATGCTAATCCTTCTAATTACTACATTATTATGAAATATTAATACCTTATAGTAATTCAGAATTTATTTCACGTTAATTTAATTTCACTTGCTAAACACAAAAAATAATGAAAACTAGGTTCATTGTAATATAACATAATTACCCTTATTGTTAAATTATAGAAATGTTGTTCAGCTGAAAGGAGCATGCTCTTTAGAGAAGAAAATGCGTACTTCTTTGTCACCAAAAGTATATATACTTCATTAATTAAAAAGAAAACAACATTTCGTTTTCGTTATATTTTCCAGTATTATCAAAATACATTATTGGAGAGACGTAACTAACTAACTAAGTATGTTATATAATCGAAACTAGCTAAATTGATCGAACTAACTAGCTATATATTAATGTTTAGGTGTTTCAGTATGTGTGCATGTATGTATATATCATATGACAAGGCAACGAAGACAAAAGAATATGCCTTTTTATTGACCACCTACTTAAGGTGGAACAAAATAAGTCAATGCTTAAACTAAACCACATAATTAAAACTAACCACACACAATTAATATTAATTATTATTTTAATTAATCCCTCTAACCAATCCCAAAATCTCTAGCCTATATATATGTAAACCCCTCTTTCATCACGTAATATATGTCTACCTTCACAAATTATATCAACCCCACCATAAGTTAGAGGGGAGAAAGATCAAACTAATTTCAATACATGGCATCCAAAACCTTTGTGGCATTGTGTCGCCTCCTAGTAAGGAAGCTGAAATCCTTCTCTTACTACCATAGAAAAATATCAAAGTTTCAAAAGTTCCATCCTAGCCCCACAATAGTCCATGAAAAACTAGAGCAAACACAAAAATATCAAGACAAAACCCTAGTTCTAGATTTGGAAGGAGCACTACTTAGATCCAACTCAACCTTTCCATACTTCATGATTATTGCACTAGAGGCAGGGGGGTTTCTTAGAGGCCTTATTCTCTTATGTGTGTATCCTTTTATATGTTTCTTGAACCACAATATGGCAATACGGGTTTTGACAATAATCTCTTTTTGTGGGTTGAAAGAGGAGGAGGTAACTAGGGTTGGAAGGGCAGTTTTGCCCAAGCACTTGTTAGAGGATGTAGGAATGGAGGGGTTAGAGATTGTTACATATAAGATGCAGCCACGTGCCATCATTTGTGTGACAAGAATGCCACGTGTTATGATAGAAACATTTGTGAGGGAGTACGTAAGGGGAGTTGAAGGGGTCGTGGGAAAAGAGGTAAAAACTATGAGTGGATATTACACTGGATTTGTAATGGAGGGGAGAATGCATGGTAAATTAGGATTACATTTTGGTGAGTTTGTAGGGTTTGGATGCTCTGGCATTGCATATCAGCACCAACATTTCTCTCTTTGCAAGGTGAAGTACAACATTCTCATGTTTTGGTTCGAAAATTTAAGTTTTTAATTTCATTTAATATTTTTAAATACAATTGCATTATAAGAGTTGATAAATTGATCATAAAATTTGAATTAAGGTAGAGGTAGAATGTTTTTTTCTGACAGGATTCATAATTCTTTTATAATTTTATAATATTAAAAATTTAATATTGAAATGCTAAGGGAAACAAGACGAGCTAAGTAGCTATATATGCGCTATTCAGTACATTGATTATATTTGTCCATCTTCATTTTGTTACATTTCCAACGGAAAGGTCACGATCGAGCTACTGATCGAAATGCAAGACAATATGAAGTATCCAATGTAAAAATTCTGCATCATGAAAGATATATGGCTCATGAGTTCCATATATTGAAGAGCTCGGATAATAATCAATGAACAAGTTAGTACATGTACAGTTTTATACAAATTTTATTTGACATTTTTAATATTCCCAGGATTTTCACTTTGTTGATGATGCTGAGAAGAATAAATGGCATGCATTGCAAAGAGAAAAGTACCCCAAACCCCTTGTTTTCCATGATGGTCGATTGGCTTTCAGACCAACCCCATTTGCTGCACTAGCCATGTACATGTGGCTCCCACTTGGCATGCTCCTAAGCCTCTTTAGAAGCCTTGCTTTTGTCTGCTTACCATACAATACATCAAGACTAATTGAGGCAATTTTTGGAATAAGAAGTAAGGTTTTATTTCAGGCGCCGATTAACCAATGCAACATGGCTGATGTAAAATGCGGCGGCAATTCAGGCAGGCTGTTTATTTGCAACCACAGAACCCTTCTGGATCCCATCTACATTGCAGCGGTACTGAATAAACACAATATATCAGCTGTAACATACAGTGTAAGCAAAATCACAGAAAAACTTTCACCGATCAAGACAGTTAGGCTGACTAGGAACCGAGAGGAGGACAAAAGAAAGATGGAGGCACTGTTAAAACAAGGCGACTTGGTCGTTTGCCCGGAGGGAACCACGTGTCGGGAGCCATACCTTCTGAGGTTTAGCTCGCTATTTACTGAGGTGGCAGACGAGGTTTATCCCGTGGCACTAACGGCCAATGTAGGGATGTTTTATGGCACATCAACAGGTTTCTTCAAGTTTTTGGACCACTTCTATTTTCTGATGAATCCTTGGCCTGAGTACGAGGTGAAGTTCTTGGCGAAGATGTCGACTCGGTCGATTGATGGGAGGGTATGCACAAGTTTTGAGGCAGCAAATCATGTGCAAAGTGAGATCGGTCGGGTGCTCGGGTTTGGCCTGACTAATCTAACAAGGAAAGACAAGTATCTGATGCTAGCTGGAAATGAAGGATATGTGTGAAATAGAAAACCAATTTGTATGTTCATATATAATATAACAAAGTCTTGGATACTTAATTATATATATATATGTAACTCATGTTCATATACAAAGAGTAATTTACTGTTTTTATTTGAATAGAAAACCCTTAATTAATTTGAGGGAGAGGAATAATTTTATTTAGAGGATAAATTATGAAGCGGGTTCGGATTCATAAAATTAAAGCCCAATTTTAGTATCTGAAGGCCCACTCTGTTGATCCAGAAAGAGAAACAACCAAACTGGGCCTACCTAACCAATTTTCTCCGTTTTTCAGTACTGATTTCAAATCCAACCCTTAATTAAAGGATATACTAAATTAACCTAGGTATAAATATAGTACACTGTTTACCAGAAAAGTATGTACTCAAGCAATCACTTCTGCAAAGTCCCTAAATATTCTTGTATAAAAAAATACGGAAAATGTTCTGAAAACATAAGAAATTAAATGTTGCTGCTTGTTCCAATTTTCTCTGGTCCTTTGAACGACTTTTCATTCAACTGAGTCAGAATTATGCAGAAAAGTTGCTGGATACTGACAACGAATTGCGTTGTCAAAATGTTACGTACCTTTCATACATGTATATCAGTATATATGATCCAGGTATATTCTCTTGATTGTTCGATTTTTTTATGAACCTTGGAAAGTCATGAGTCCTTTCCGGTACGTCATGTTTGAAAAATCGATTGAGAAAATTCCTCCGTGATATTTAAACTTAGAAATTTAATTTCACTTTTATCAAAACAAATTAACATTAAATAATCTCGGTTGCGAGCGGTTGAAAGTTTGGCGGTTACCATGGAGCGGTTGCTACGGATCCGTAGCCGCCAAACTTTCAACCGCTTGCAACCGCTCCATGGTAGCAATTGTAAATGACGGATCCGGACCGTTGAAAACATTCTCCATATTAATATGACTTGAAAACCAAATTTTATATTTTTTTATTTTTTTACTATTTTATCGGATGGATTGAAAATTTATTTATCTAACGATTTACAAACATCCAATTTCCAACCCTTCCGATAAAATAGTAAAAAAATTCCAAAAAATATAAAATTTGGTCTCCAAATCTACATTAGTATGGAGAATATTTTCAACGTCTGGATCGACGATTTACACTTGGTATGATGGAGCGGTTGCGAGCGGCTACGAAATGGATGGCGGCTACGGATCCCTCCTCTATATATATATATATGAGGGCTCAGATCTTACTGTTGGCTTCTTCCTCAATGCAATTACGTTCTTGTTGTTAAAATTCTATCGAGACTATATTTGTTTCACCTTTTCAGTTCACTCGATGGTTTTTTGACAACATGAATATAGCTGCATATATATGAGGCTACATTTTTTATATGAGGGCTCAGATCTGAACGAAAAGCTTATTTCTCAATGCAGCTACGTTCTTACTGTTAAAATTCCATCGAGGCTAAATTTGTTAAACTTTTCAGTTCACTCGATGGATTTTTGACAGTATGAACATAACTGCATATATATGAGGGCTAAATTTGTTTATATTTCGGCACTGTTGAAATTATGGGTTGAGATAAGGTTTAAATGTTGAAATAAGTTATTTTGTTCATTTTTTCAGGTTTCAAGTCGAAGATCTCGTGAATTTGAAGTCTATGTCGCTGCATCTATTACTCGCTGGTTCAATTTGTGAATGTATTTTTTCTGGTAGAACTGTGTGTAAATTTATTTGAAGACTAGATTTGTGAATTTATTTTGTTTGGTGTAAATTTTGTGTAAATAATTTTGTACAAATGTGTATTTATATTGTTTGTTGTAATTAATTAACTATGTACATTTTAAATAAATGGGAATTTATATTGTTTGGTGTAACTGCGTGCACAATTTTGCAATATAGGTGAAGTAATTTATTTGTCGTACATTCTTCAGTTTTTTATTTTCTGTAATATAGAAATAAGTATTTATCAGCGGACAACTAAAACAATCTGGTATTAACAGCATAATAATAAACATTATTTATCACTGAATTGAATTAAAGGACGATTATAAATGTGGCAATTATCATCGAATTTTGTTAAAACCGGTGAGAACTCCTATACCTTTATCACCGGACCTTAATTTTATTTAGCACCACCCCCCTTTAACTCCAGCTCAAAATCCGGCGATAAATCAAATCAAAAACTGGTGATAAACCCCAAATTTGTTATATTGTTTATATATATATATAGTAAGGCTATAGTGCTTGGCCAAGCGCAGAGCCGCCCGTGCTTGGGCTTCAAATCTCACAAAAATGGCTAAAATTTCGATTTATCATGCTCAATAATTTCTTTATATCAAAATCTCCTCGGATACAAAATTTTTCCAATTTTAGAATTTTTTAAGTACGTGTTTCAAATTTTTGAAGGTGTCTTATTTTTATGCATAAACACTGATTATTTTATTACTATTTTGGGGTTCTATTAAAAAATCTGAAACACATAGTTAAATAACTCTAAAAATAGAAAATTTTTAGCCGCATGACTCATGACGCCTGTCGCATGACGCACGCCGCACGCTGCATGCCTCCTGTCACATGACGCACGCCGCATGCTGCGTGCCGCAAGACGCAAGACGCGTGACGAATGACGCAAGACGCAAGACGCGTGACGCATGCTGCAAGACTCATGACGCATGCCGCATGTCGCTTGACGCATGCCGCATGCCGCATGCCGCGTGACGTATGAAGCATTCCGCATGCTGCATGACGCAATCCGCATGCTGCATGACGCATTCCGCACGCCGCACGCCGCATGCCCCAAGCTGCACGCCGCATAGCGCATGACTCATGACGCATAACAAGACGCATGTCGCACGCCGCACAACGCATGCCGCTTGCTGCGTGTCGCATGCCGCATGACCTTGCGGCATAGCGATGGACGATGTACGACATATGACGCATGAACCAAGAAGCATGACGACTCATGACGCATGCCGCATCACGCATGCCGCATAATGCATGACGCATGATGACGCTTGACGCTTCACGCAAGATGACACATGACGCATGACGTATTACACACAACATATGACAAATCACCCATGTCGCATGATGCATTACGCATGGCGCATGACGCATGCCGCATTGCTCCTTACGCATGTCGCATGACGTACTACGAATAACGCATGAACCAAGAAGCTTGCCGCATGTCGCATGCGTCATGCCGCAAGATGCATGTCGCATGCGTCATGACGCAAGACGCATGACGCAAGCCGCAGGACACATGACGCATCAATCTTACATAACGCATGACGCATGAATCATGACGTCCCATGACTCATTACGCATAACGCATGACGTATTACGCACAACACAAGACAAATCACGTATGACGAATGAAGCATGAACCCATGCCGCATGATGCATTATGCATGTTGCATAACGTATAATTAATTAATTTGGAGATTTGAAATTAATTAATAAATTACTTAGTTTTCTGATTTATAATTAACTAATAAATAAATAAATACAAAGTAATAATATGGAGATTTGAAATTACCACAATTTTTAATCTTGTTTAGCAGCAAAGAAATATAACGCAATCAATAAATTTACTTCCATATCATATAGTCAATTTCCAGTCAATCACATAGATATACAAAGGACAAGATATGTAAGTATAGTATATAACGCAACAAATGCCAATTTCGAATGACAAATCAATTGCCAATATATTTCTAATCATGTCAAAGGAAAGGTCTGATGAAACATATTTTCAATATTATACTTGGGAATTGAACAATTTGGGTATCGATTTGAGAAATAATATTGGCTAGTCTTCTTCACGATAAAGGACAAAATCAAATACTCTCTTTCTTATGTTAAGTTTCATTTCTTAGCAAATGTGCTTCTAGCATTTTTATCTTTAGTTTTTTATTTTAGTATCTTTGAAGCATACTAAATAATTAAGCTCATGTGATAATTCTGATTGTGACACTTTATTTGTTTTTTTTTTTATTTTACTTGTGTGTTATTTTGTAAGTTGTTTGGATCAGTTTCTTTCTTATATTTATGTTGACAACACATCGGCGATACCTAGAACACTTATCAAATTCAAAGTGGATTCGACCCCAGAAACGCTCTGACATGATCGATTTTTCATAAGGATATCATCGTCTAAATGAAATTGTTGTGCATTGCATGTATATGTTATATAGTTGAAAGATAAATATGCGTGAAAAATTGTAAAAGCACTTCTCCAAGCATTTATTTTTTAATACAACTAATTGACAAGAACACAAAATTTTGAATATGTGTGTCGAATAATTCACAAAAATGTGATACACGCAAAAATAGTATTTGATCAACACACAATTTAAATGATTATTTTTAGTTCATAATGTCTCATGTTGCTTTGCACGGGTACGATTACTAGTAACACATAAAATATATAATTCATATATATAACGGAAAAAACTTATGTACTTTATTTGTAGATACACTGAGTACTGATTATTACGAAATGTTTGATCTTGCTGCATAGTACGAAATTAATGTGTCAAATGGTATGCTGTAATGCAGGAGCGGATGTAGAGTATACCAGGGGGGCAAGTGCTTTTAGAAAAAAATTTGAAAAATAATTTAGTGTATTTTTACAATTTGTCAATTTTTTTTGCAAAATAATCATGTATGTTTGAAAATTTGTGTTATTTTTCCATCCTGAAAAAAATTATAAATCTTGCCTCTCTCAGATCAAAATTCTGAATCTGCCTCTGCAGTAATCAGATGTATGTGTGTACCTAGAAATAGAAATGGCGTACCTACGTTTTTTTTCATGTATAATATATGCTACAAATAGTGCACAAAAATAAGCAAAATTTTTGCGTTCGAAACACATTTGGATTTAGAATCTGAGACCTAATTATTCCTTGTTAACAATATTCGAATATAGGAATTCAAGAATTGGTTTTGTTTAAATTTGTCCTTTTCATTCAGTCATTTTACTTGGAAGACTTGGAGTAAACCACCACATGTTTCCTATCTTTACAATTCAACAGACTCGCATTCTCCACAAAAAAAAAAAATCTTACAAAAGAAAGTGATAGTACATTTTCATCACCTCGTTTCTTTTTATTGTTCTTTATTTTGCAATGTTCCTACTTATTATGGCTTAATAAAGTTCTCATATTTATTATTTAATATTATTATTATAGGACGTTGGTATTTCTAGTGTGTGTAAGGACGTCCTATAGGAAATTTTGTTATAGGACGACATATAATATTAAAAACCGACATAAACATTCAACCAACGTCCTATATATAGCTAACTAGGAATCATGAATGTTTTAAATTATTATTTTTAATTATTATTATTATTATTATTATTATTATTATTTAGACAATAAGGTTTAGAGATGTGTCATTACGGAATCCATATCTACTGCTCTTTTGGGTCAAGTGCAGGACTCTGCTTTTATAATTTGAACCGTCAAATCTAAAACGGACCGTCAGATGTGAAGTATCGCAGTTGTATATTATATAAGATTTCATACTTGAATTTTTAAATATCTGAATCACAAGAGCAGAGCCCTTCTCTTGCCAAATAAGAACAGCAGATATGATTCCGTCATTACGAAAGATCAGTGATACTGTAATTGCTGGAGAGGAGAACTTGATATTCAAAATAAATATCGAATCTAGTCTCCTATATAAAAGATGACTTTAACTTTAAAAAAAGAATACGGTTTAGAGAGTTCATTTACATTTATTTGAGCTTCGCAATCTTATAAATAAATTGAAACTTGGATTTGAAAAGAGTTGAGAGTTTGAGAGCGGTGAAGGCCTATAATCAATATCATATATAAAGTTTGTTAAGTGTCGGCGTGTTCGATTTTTCTGACACTCCGACACTTTATTTTGCTATTTAAATTGCATCTTACGTGTGTCCATGTTATCGGACACGCGATACGTCATTAATGAGACACGTTATTAATTTCACGTCATTAGTTTCAGTAGGTATAAGTCATTAATAATATTAATTTCACGTCATTAATGTTCACACCTTCTTCATTTCATATAAATCATCTTGCTTTCAAAAGACCTTAAGAAACATGTATATATATATATATATATATATATATATATATATATATTTGTTATTACATCTCTAATTTCAGTAAAACATATTTAACGAAAAGGTTCAAGTTAATATAATTGTACTGTTTATTTTTTTTAATACAAAATGTTTCTTCTTAAAAAATAAGAAGCGGCGTACGGCCGCGATGCAATTTCTAGTGTTAATAAATATTAATAGGATAATGTTTCGTAGATACCACATTTGATACCAACTATTGATACCAATTTTATTATGCACATTTAGTTGAGTTATCCTGCACGTTATTTGAGTTATTATGCATGTTATACCATAACTATTTCAGTACAAAAAAAAATAACATGTATAGGTACTATCAATACAAAAAATAACGTGCATAATAACTCAAATAATGTGCATAATAACTCCACTAAAGATACATAATAAAATCGATAACATGTATAACTATTTTGGTACAAAAAAATAGAATGCATATATAATAACTCAAATAAGGTGCAGGATAACTCAATTAAATGTGCATAATAAAATCGATATCAATAGTTGATATCAAATATGGTATCTAAATCCAACAGTAACTATTAATTGATGAAATTCTTTATTTGGAAATGACTATCAATTGACCGAATTACTAACTTTTATATGGACTCCATTTTATGGCGACCTTTCGCCTCTTATCTGTAATTTCTCTTGTGTGTTCAGTCTTGCCATGAGAGAAATAATTCACAAAACAAGAAATAGACACTCTCTAATTTCTATAATCACCAACGATCTTTCATTTTGTAAGTTGAATCAGTAAGAAATTCTAAATATAAAGTTACAACAATATAATAAAATTTAATTTAAAATAAATAGAAAACACTAACCTCCATTTTAATGATCAATATTGTAAAATATATTTAAACTTGTATTAGCACAAATCATATATAATTATAGAGTAGTGTTTCTATGGATCATTTTTTTCAAAAAAAAAAAAATCAATTACAATGGTTGATTGTCATCTAGACTTGAAAAAGGTTCGATCTAGACTTTTTTAAATTTAAATTTAGTCTCACCATAAATTTAAATTTAGTTAAAAGTGTAGAATATCAATTTGCGAGTTAATTTTCTTCATATTTCTTAAGGAACGCTCAAGCAAGTAGAAGGGAGAAATAGCTAGCACAACATTCCAGTATAACGCTCAAGCAAGAAAAAATCTAATTAATTTGTGGAGTTCTATACTTGATGATATTGAATATTTGAATCGTCAACTTAATTGAAGGCTCCAAATGATGCCATTGTTGTTGTCATAAGCATTTACCTTGATACTGAAATATTCCAAACTAAGCGTGCTTGACCCGGCGAGTTACAATCAATTAGAATTTTATTAATTTCCAACACTGACTTTTCTTAATCCATCACTATACTGTAAAACGATATTTGATGACCTTTCTAAGTGTAATATCACACAGCTTACTTTGCCAAGTCTATAAATTTGCTAGCAAGCGAGTGATTTATTTAAAAGACAATTAGCTCTGAAAACTAATTCTGAGAGCCAAAAGGAAAAAAAACATGAAGTTGTTTCTTACCATTCTTCTCTATCTCCTCTTTACAATAACGAGTCCTTTCATAGCAAACGGGTGCTTTGAAGCTGAGAGGAATGCACTTCTTGCCTTCAAAACTGGCCTACATGATCCCGGCAACCTTATGTCTTCATGGCACAATCGGGACTGTTGCAATTGGAGTGGTGTCACGTGTGATCTCATTACTGGGCATGTTGTGAAGCTCAACCTTACAAACCCATATGATGTTCTGAATGATTTCTACTTTGATTGGGCATCTCATGCCTTGACCGGAGAGATAAGTTCATCTTTACTTTCTCTAAAGCATCTGACTCATCTTGATATTATTAAGCACGATTTCTCAAATTCGAGTATTCCGAAATTCTTGGGTTCTTTTAAAAATTTGGTTTATCTGAACCTCTCATTTTGTGGATTCCATGGTGTCATACCTTATCAACTCGGGAACCTTTCACGACTTCAATTTCTTGACCTAAGTTATAATTTTGACTTAACTGGTTTGGTACCGCAACAAATTGGGAACCTCTCTCAACTCCAATTTTTAAGCTTACATTATTCTTTATACTCATCAACCATTGGCAATATGTCTTGGCTTTATCGTTTATCTAACATTAGATATCTCGATTTGTCATTAGTTGACTTAAATAATAGATTTGATTGGTTAGAAATTAATAAGTTGCAAATGTTACAAACTTTGATTTTGTCCGAATGTCATCTTTCTGAAATACCAAGAGATTTATCTCCTGTCAATTTAACATCATTACGAAAGCTTGATCTTTCAAACAATCTATTTAATGACACACTACCTAATTGGTTGGGGAGCATCAGTACCCTTCTGTATCTAGATCTAGGAGGATCTGAATTCTACGGAAGCATTTCGAGTACTCTTACCAATTTGACTTCGTTAAATTACCTCAGTATAGGCTGGAATAACTTTGAACCTATCATTCTTGAACCGATCAGTAAATTGAATAATCTAAGAAGTCTGGACTTAAGTTCATTGGAAATAAGAGGAGATATTGGCAAATTGATCAAGAGTTTGGGTTCCATGTGGTATAATTTAGAGATTGTGCGATTGGGGGGAAACAACATTTCCGGTAATCTGTCAAGCAGGATAATAGCACAGATGAAAAATCTCTCAATTCTTGATTTGGGCTATAATTCTCTTTCTGGCCGAATAACACGCGGGATAGGAATGCTCGCACAACTGAAAGAGTTATATCTGGATAATAATTTTCTATATGGAGTCATCACCGAAGATCATTTTCTTAACCTTTCAAAATTAGAGGTCTTAGATCTTTCCCGCAATATGTTAATAATAAAATTAAATGACAAAAGGGTGCCACGGTTTCAACTTCGAAGTCTTTCTTTAGACTCGTGCAAGGTTGGGCCTAGATTTCCCAAATGGCTTCAGTGGCAAACACAACTTTTTGATTTGAGCTTATCTAATGTAAGCATTGCAAGTATCATTCCCACCTGGTTTTGGAACATGTCCATAAAATATGTTGACTTGTCATACAACAATATCATGGGCAATCTACCAACATCTTTTGAGTGGGGTGATTACATACTTTTGGATCTCTCGAACAATAATATCAGCGGAACCTTTCCAGTGAAACTAGGATTGCCTAATGTAGGGTTTCTTCTTCTCTCAAATAATAAAATTAATGGTAGTATCACATATGGTATATGTGGCATGCAACAACTGCTCGGGTTGGATTTGTCAAATAATGCCATCTCCGGAGAGATTCCCGTTTGCTGGAAGAACATCTCAAATTTGATGTATATTGATTTATCCAATAATCATATTACAGGAAAGCTTCATGACTCAATTGGATCATTACAATACCTTGCCACTTTGCAACTATATAACAACAAGCTCTATGGTAAAATTCCATCAACCTTGCGACAATGCAACCAATTAGTTTTGATTTCCCTTGGCAGGAATAAGTTTTCAGGAAAAATTCCATCGTGGATTGGTAAACAACTGCAAAATCTCGTAGTTTTTCAACTAACGTCTAATAAGTTTAGTGGTTCTATACCTCCAAAGCTTGGAGAGCTTGAAAAATTGCAAATTTTGGATCTTTCTAATAATGCACTTGTTGGTCCTATACCCAAATCTTTTGGTAATTTTTCTAGTATGAAGAATTCATTACAATATTATATTTCGGATTATTCCTACTATAAGGATAGATTATATATAGACATTAATGGCGAACATGTCTATACTTCCATGCCCCTCGAATTTGCCAAAACTATAGATATCTCGGAAAATTATCTGAATGGACAGATTCCGGAAGAAATATGGTCACTCGATGCTGTGATTAATGTAAACTTCTCGAAAAATATTCTGGTAGGAGAAATCCCAGATACCATTGGAGCAATGCGATCTTTAGAATCGTTGGATCTTTCGTTTAACAACCTCTCTGGTACAATTCCACAAGCCTTGTCGGGCTTATCCTCATTGCACAACCTGAACTTATCTTATAATAACTTTTCGGGAAAGATCCCTACGGGAAGGCAACTAGATACTATTAGTGTCCCCTCAATGTATGTTGGCAACTCGTATCTATGCGGACCTCCAATTGACAAGAATTGTTCTGAAAATCGGGCATCTAGAAGCATCAATTTTGTTGGTGGTTACAACAAAAGGGATATGGTATGGTTTTATTTGGCATTGGCTCTAGGTTTTATCTTGGGATTTTGGTCTCTTTGGGGTGTCCTAATTTTTCATAATACTTGGAAGGTTACTTATTTTCAAAAGGTTGATAGCTTCTTTGATAAAATTTATGTGCACGTTGTGCTTGCGATGAGGAGGCTTGGATGGTGGTAGTGCTTCAACATGAGTTAGAGAATGATGGTTATTGCATGTGTCATATAATTTCATGTGTTCAGGTGTGGCAGTGAATGTTTCTTGCATTAGTTAGCAAATAAAATTTGTAGTTTAATGTGTTTGTGTTGTGAAAATCTATAATACTAATTTCTATGTTATGATAAAGAGTTGAGATGTATAATGTTTGCTATATTATTTAATAGAGGAATACCACTTACCGATGTTTCTCCAATGAGAAGCAACAGTTTTATTATTCAGTGTATTTTTTTTTGGAAAAAAAAAAAGAATTTCTGCAATGTGGTGATGTCAAGCAACATGTACCATTCCATTACCTTTTTCAATTTGAGAAAAATAATCAAGTGGCATGGTTAGACTAATGTTATCTATCAAAATCACAGTTTTTTCTGAAATTGTCCCTATCACCAATACTATTTTTATGTAACAAGTGAGTCTTTGAATTTGATAGCAAAAGTGGTGGTGCAATTTAGAATTAGGTAAGAGTCAATTAATTATTTCGATTCTGATTTACACAATTTTATTGAAACTCAGCGCAATAAATAAAATAAATAGAAATGGCGGAACCGAAAACTTACTATATATCTTCTAAGCCTCCCTTCTTTTGCCTCTCAAGCAACTTCAAAAAGTCGGTGAAGACGATCTAGCGAGTTCTTCCATGTAATTCCCAGTGTCTTATCATTTTCTCTTAGGTCACACATTTCCTATAGATAATATCTTTAATGGAGAAAAAATGTAGGCTAATCACAGCACATGTGCTCTGAAAATAATACCGATAATGCTTGGAGACCCGATGCCTTTTATACTGGTGCAAAATATATCTTGAAAAGATATTGAAATTAATAGCAAATATTTTTTGAAATATTTGATATCCTATTCTACAAAACCTTTGCAAATTGTGTTATATACTGTTGTAAACACACAAGATTTGATGTTATTTGAAGCACAAGTCAACAGAAAATAAGACAAGGAATTATGCCTTTCGAACTTAATGTTTGCGACCGCAACAAGGATTTATTGCGGCAGCAATTGACTTGGGCTGAAGTTTGGCAGAAAATCTGCTAAGTTTCTTGCGGCCGCAAATGAACTATTTGAAATTGAACAGATTTATTGCCTAAGTTAGTCATAGTCATTTGCGACCGCAAAGTGGCTCTTTTGTTTGAGCTTCGATCCAAATTAATTGAGTTTAGCTCAAACAATATTTCTGACTTTACATTAACACTAGCATTAGTTATATTAATCATAATTGATCCATCAATAATTATAATTAAATCACTTGCAATTTTATATGTATTCGTATACAAAATCTTAGCGAGATAGGTATTATATCATTATATTAGTTAATCACATTTATGACATATCTTATATTACTTCTCAAAATATTAGTGAAAGTATGCATGTAATATATTAATCATATAAGACGTAGTTCAAAATTTATTTATTGAATTTTTATGTCTCAATTCCAACAACAAGAACATCTAAGCTAGAGAGCTTTAGCGAAAAAATCGTGTGAATGACATTTTGAGAAGCATATTAAAAAAATAATTGAAGACCTTGAGCCAATTTTCGGATTGGATTAGGACTTCATTAATGATATCATTTATTGTTAAGTTATACTTTTGCATTTGAGTCTTATCGGAGATTGAACGATTAAATTTGAATAGCGTGAATGTGGAGTGATAAATAGTCCTGCAAATTAAGCATCGGTTGCTCTCTAATAATAATAATAATAATAATAATAATAATAATAATAATCATAATAATCATAATGATAATGATGATGATGATGATGTGAATAAGGAAGGGTAGGTTGCAGCAACAAATGAACGAATGAAATCAAGTAGTTTGCATGCATTTGCATTTGCATTGAAGCCACTTCTTCGTACAAGATTTTCATTTCCAGTAAATAAACATTGGCATATCAGGTCCTTAATTACAAACGCAACCCTCATCATTCGACTAACATGCTTGTGACACTCGCTCCATAATTATCGTTTTCAATTTGAAAGTATAGTAGGTTATTCAACCTGATTGAAGGGGCTAGAGAACTGCCTAAGCTGTGTGTTCTTTACTGAAATTGTCACTGCCATGTGAACAATAGTAATTCGGATGTCAATCAGTTATTGAATTTGATAGCAAAAGAAGAGAAAATAGAGTGCTTTAAAGAAGGGGAAAAATATTATCTTGCAAAAGTCACATTGTCTCATTAAATAGAACAAATTTGGGATTGACAGGATCACAAATTAACGACGAAATATCAATCGCACGATCTTAACTGTCATTTAAAATTGTACAAATTTTGCCAAAATAAAAGTGGAGCAGCTCAGTCAGTTAGAGCGATATTTAGCTTTTTTTAATTTGTCATTTCATTTTCTTATTAAAAGGCCATTCTTGGTAAAATAAATAAAATATATTTGTAAGTATTTTACTCATATATGAGATATATTCATTCAGCCCTGTGCTTTATCAAATTTTAGATCAATTCTAAATTTGGAATTTAGATCAATTTTTTTAATTTGGAATCGAGGTAGCTAGAACACCCAAATTCGGCCATCCAATCCGTAATTCAAATATCACCAAATTTGATTTTCTTCTCTTTTCTATCTAGTGTAGAGTAGCTACAATTAGCAAGATAACTAAAATCTTGTAAGAGGCCCTGTTTGACAAGGGGTATTTTCTTTCGAAAATTTAGGAAATAAGTTTTGTATCCTTATATTCAATTTGCAAGTTCAATGACTAAAATAAATAATTCATTGTTCAGTGATCAAATATGAATTTAATACAAAGTTTAGTGACATTTCATAAATAATGGACAAAATTGGCCCAATGCAATAGGTAAAAAGTTTGCAACTTTGTTGAGGTGATCCTTAAGGCATCCAGACCATTTATATAGTTATATGTTATTTTCAGGTAGGGATGATAAAATAATAACAAACAGATTAAAGAAGTGCAAAAAGGAAAAGAAATGAAAGAATCAAAGCAAAATAATTACTTAATTTGCAATTAAGATAGAATTTCTTAATTAGATCGGACAAAGAAAGAAGAGAGATTGCTTAGAAAAGCAGTTTTTTATTAACTCAAAAAAGATTACAATGGTTTTTCTCTCTTATTTTTCTCTACTATACACCCCTATTTGTATTAAAATATATAATCATTACAAAATACCAAAGTCTACAGCTATTATCATATCTTATAGTAGCTCATTAATGTCACGATAACAAAACTATTTGCATCTAATGTGCTATCTCTGACTTTGGTGGCTATTGTCAGACTGTACCTCTACTCATGTCAACTCGGTCTGTCAACTCGAGCTGTCTTCGTGAGTGACTTCGGGTTGTTTGTTTCGAGTCCTCTTTGGCTTAAAACTTTTCGAGATCTTCTATCTCGGTATGCTCTCGAACTCTTCGAGTTTCACCTTTCGGGTGTTTTGCATCTCTCGAGCTCTTTTCACTACCAGATCACTACTTACTACCCGAGCACTGTCTCGAGTCTTGTTGTTGTCCTTCAGGTTCAAGCTCTGACGCGAGAATTGGAGACTACAATTTCCAGCATCCTCCATTAAGCTCAAGTCTCGAATATTCATCATTCCGAGCATCTGCTTGTAGTTCTCGAACAAAAGCTCCGACATAGGTTTGGTGAAGATGTCTGCAGTTTGGTCATTACTTTGCACATGAACCACGCGAACTTCTTCATCTTGATGTGTTCTCAAATCGAGTGAAATCTCATATCAATATGTGTGCTGCTCAATTTTTGTAATAAGAGATGAAGATAACCATTGGTTCAATATATTTTCTGGCAAGGCATAAATGTCTGATTCAATGTAATTTTAGTTGATACATATACACTCATGTTTGTCTTAATTGAATTTTTCTTATTTTTCTTCATCTTCTTTCTTATTTGTCTTAATTCGAATGGCCTTGCCATGTCACAACATCCAGTAAAACATGAGACTGCACCTACTTCACAAAATTTCCAAACGCCCTCGGAAAAAATGGTTCAATAATTTCTCGTATTATCAAAACTCCCATACTAGTCAAAACTGTGTCAAAATTTTCTACGATCAAAACCAATACCAGAAGGCTGCCCGTCACAGCTTGCCTGGTATGGCTCCAAAGCAAGCAACACTTGTCAAAACTGCCTCCCCTCCTAAGCTGGCTGGCACAACAAATTCAAACCACATGTTGCCGCCAAGTTTGTCCTCATCAGAGCAGAAGGGCTTATTGAGAGCAGGATTGAAACTGGCGAGAAAAAGATGGAATAAAAGGAGACTAGTTCTGTTATCAGTAAGTAGAAAGGAACAATTGTATTGCAGTCTCGGGCTGGAACTGTCTCCCTATTCATCTCCGGAAACGGAACCACTTGAAAGCACCTCCTGCTCCTTGCAGGTTTCAAGAGTGAGACCTGTAGAATATCCCACCAGAATTATCAAGGTAAGAATATTATCTATGTATGTTTTGTTTTGCTCTGAAATAATTTCTTAGTTCGTTTCTTTTCCTCCAAATGAAAATTGAGCTGCCATAGCCGGTTTCCTTCAACGATACAGAGTTAAGAACATAACTTCTATGTATGATGTCTGGTTGGATCTATTTTATGGTTCTTTTTTTTGTTGTGTATTGACTGAGCTGCTGGCACACTAACTGTGCAGCTCATACAATGGTACTCCATTTACTGTAAAAATATATCAAGTTCCAGTCCTCCCAAATTTTTTTATTGTGTTGTATTTCTTAAGCAATCACTGTTGCAATTTCCCAAACAACAAAAACTATGTCAGAGTTGTTGTATTACTTGATCTCCCCTCCCAAAAGTGGAATATCAAACTTGCTTAAAAGGAGATCTTATCAAATGATATCAACTGTTGGCATCGATCAGTCCTTCTAGAGTCTAGAATAACCTCCCATGGCCTCTCTTCTCTTGCAAAGCTCTATTGGTAGTGATAGGACACAACATCAGAGGGCTGGAAGTGGGAGGCTGAGACGATCATTTGCTCATTCCAAATTTGTTATTATTGTTAGCATCCTGTGAATATTTCTCTTTTACTCTGCTCATATGAAATGATTTGGATATGTCAATATGCTAACATATTCTATTATTGTAGGTGAGGCGCGCACCTTCCGATACCAATTTGCCTCTATTACTGTAACAGTATAATACAAATTGTAGAATACCATGTCATTGTTCACTTTATTATTTGTCATCAATTGTACATATATTAAATGCACTTGTTCTGTTTTGCCCAATTTTAACATAAGTTTTGTGTAATTCTTTTGTGATATGTTTCTTTGTTATTTTTTACGAGAAGTGGTTTTAGACTTTTAGTCAGTTGTGCCGCATGAATGAAAGAACCATAAAGCTTAGAGAATTTTGTACAATTGTATTTTTCTTCATGAACGCTTTACTGATATCTCTAATGCTTAAGTTCCGATGTGAGGTGGTGGCCTTTTCTTGTTTCCTGGCTTGGCTCGGCTTTCTCTCTTTGTGGTTTTCTCATATTAATGGTACATACTGCTATTTGGTTATTTTCTCGTTTAAGGGCTGAGCCCTGTCGGTTTCATGTGTTGCTGATTTTATGAGGCTGAGCTTCTTTGTGCTTGATGAATGCGGGATGGGGCTATGCGTTTGTAATTCCTTTGTGTCGGCGGATCTTGTTTTTTGCTATTGTTTGGTTTTTGCATTGACAACACTTGTATGCTTGCTGCAATCAGTACTGGTATAATTTGAAAATCTGTCAAAACTTCTCAGCATTATATGAAAACTAACTCATTTATATTGCTTAACAATGGTTTTTATTTTTTTGCTTTTGGAATAAAGGAATGCTTGTGCAGATTTATTGAAGGTACTTGAACAAATTAAGAATTTACCAAAAGAATGCTTGTGCATATATCTATGGCTTAACAATGAGTTTTTGCTCTGAGATATTGCTTATATAGGCATTTTCGTATTGTAGTTTACGGTGGAAATAAATATATGTGCATTTTTAATTCGGTTCACATGTAAAATATGAAGATTTTGAACTTTATAAGATGTAAATTGGTTTTTAATATGCTGTTAAGTGGTTTCTAATTTCTGGTGCAATATTTAATACATTTTTATTAAATATAAAAGAACATTCCAAATTGATGAAAATTATTAAATGAGAACAAAAGGAATGATGTTCCAGCTTCATCTATCACAAGCGTCAACAAAACAATGATTATTTTCCATTATCATTTTCCGTGAATGATTATCTTTGTGAAGAAATTAGTGGATTGCATCAGTGGAATCATTTTGTATTAAAACTTTTTTGGCGGATAACCACGGGAATGACCTTTTTCAATGTGTAAAATATCCCTCATGTAAATAAATCAACTCTAGAAGACTCCAAATGATCCCACTTCAGTGCATTCACACCTTGACACTGAAATATTCCAAATTGTGGACCTGAAACTAGGTGTGCTTGACCCGGCGATTTACATCAATGAGAATTTTTGTGGAAATAATTTCCAACACGGCTTAGTCAAGTCTATAAATTTGCTAGCGAGTGATTTATTTAAAAGGCAATTAGCTCTGAAAACTAATTCTGAGAGCCAAAAGGAAAAAAAAAACATGAAGTTGTTTCTTACCATTCTTCTCTATCTTCACTTTGCAATAACTAGTTCTTTCATAGCAAACGGGTGCTTTGAAGCTGAGAGGAATGCACTTCTTGCCTTCAAAACTGACCTACATGATCCCGGCAACCTTATGTCTTCATGGCACAATCGAGACTGTTGCAATTGGAGTGGTGTCACATGTGATCTCATTACTGGGCATGTTTTGAAGCTCAACCTTACAAACCCATATAAGTTGTATGGTAATTTCTATTATTATATTGGTGATCGGGATAATGATATCTACTTTAATGATTGGGCATCCCATGCCTTGATAGGAGAAATAAGTCCAGCTTTACTTTCTCTATGGCATTTGACTCATCTTGATCTTAGCAACCACAATTTCTTAAATTCGAGTATTTCGAAATTCTTGGGTTCTTTTAAAAATTTGGTTTATCTGAACCTCTCATTTTGTGGTTTCCATGGTGTCATACCTTATCAACTCGGGAACCTTTCACGACTTCAATTTCTTGACCTAAGTTATAATAACTTAACTGGTTTGGTACCGCATCAAATTGGAAATCTCTCTCAACTCCAATATCTAAGCTTAAGTTATTCTACATACTCATCAACCATTCACAGTATGTCTTGGCTTCATCGTTTATCAAACATTAGATATCTCGATCTGTCATCACTTGACTTAAATAATAGATTTGATTGGTTAGAAATTAATAAATTGCAAATGTTACAAACCTTGATTTTTTCCGATTGTTATCTTTCTGAAATACCAAGAGATTTATCTCCTGTCAATTTAACATCATTAGAAAAGCTTGATCTTTCATACAATTCATTTAATGACACACTACCTAATTGGTTGGGGAGCCTTAGTACCCTTCTGTATCTAGATCTAGGAGGATCTCAATTCTACGGAAGCATTTCGAGTACTCTTACAAATTTGACTTCGTTAAATTACCTTAATATAGGTTGGAATAACTTTGAACCTATCATTCTTGAACCGATCAGTAAATTGAATAATCTAAGAATTTTGGACTTAAGTTCGTTGGAAATAGGAGGAGATATTGGCAAATTGATCAAGAGTTTGGGTTCCATGTGGTATAATTTAGAGATTGTGGGATTGCAGGAAAACAACATTTCCGGTAATATGTCAAGCAGGTTAATAGCACAGATGAAAAATCTCTCCATTATTGATTTGGGCCGAAATTCTCTTTCAGGCCAGATAACAAGTGAGATAGGAATGCTCGCACAACTGAAAGAGTTATATCTGGATCATAATTTTCTATATGGAGTCATCACCGAAGATCATTTTCTTAACCTTTCAAAATTAGAGGTATTAGATCTTTCCTACAATATGTTAACAATAAAACTAAATGACGAATGGGTGCCACCGTTTCAACTTCGAGAACTTTATTTAGAATCGTGCAAGGTTGGGCCTAAATTTCCCGGGTGGCTTCAGTGGCAAACACAACTTTTCGATGTGAGCTTATCTAATGTAAGCATTGCAAGTATCATTCCCACCTGGTTTTGGAACATGTCCATAAAATATGTTGACTTGTCATACAACAATATCATGGGCAATCTACCAACATCTTTTGAGTGGGGTGATTACATCACATTTTTGGATCTCTCGAACAATAATATCAGCGGACCCTTTCCGGTGAAATTAGGATTGCCTAATGTACTGTTTCTTCTTCTCTCAAATAATAAAATTAATGGTAGTATCACATATGGTATATGTGGCATGCAACAACTGCTCGGGTTGGATTTGTCAAATAATGCCATCTCCGGAGAGATTCCCGTTTGCTGGAAGAACATCTCAAATTTGATGTATATTGATTTATCCAATAATCATATTACAGGAAAGCTTCATGACTCAATTGGATCATTACAATACCTTGCCACTTTGCAACTATATAACAACAAGCTCTATGGTAAAATTCCATCAACCTTGCGACAATGCAACCAATTAGTTTTGATTTCCCTTGGCAGGAATAAGTTTTCAGGAAAAATTCCATCGTGGATTGGAAAACAACTGCAAAATCTTGTAGTTTTTCAACTAACGTCTAATAAGTTTAGTGGTTCTATTCCTCCAGAGCTTGGAGAGCTTGAAAAATTGCAAATTTTGGATCTTTCTAATAATGCACTTGTTGGTCCTATACCGAAATCTTTTGGTAATTTTTCTAGTATGAAGAATTCATCACAATATTATATTTCTGATTATTTCCACTATGAGGATACATTATATATAGACATTAATGGCGAGCATGTCTATACTTCCATGCCCCTCGAATTTGCCAAAACTATAGATATCTCGGAAAATTATCTAAATGGACAGATTCCGGAAGAAATATGGTCACTCGATGCTGTGATTAATGTAAACTTCTCGAAAAATATTCTGGTAGGAGAAATCTCAGATACCATTGGAGCAATGCGATCTTTAGAATCGTTGGATCTTTCGTTTAACAACCTCTCTGGTACAATTCCACAAGCCTTGTCGAACTTATCCTCATTGCACAACCTGAACTTATCTTATAATAACTTTTCGGGAAAAATCCCGACGGGAAGGCAACTAGATACTATTAGCGTCCCCTCAATGTATGTTGGCAACTCATATCTATGCGGACCTCCAATTGACAAGAATTGTTCTGAAAATCGGGCATCTAGAGGCAACAATTTTGTTGGTGGTTACAACGAAAGGGATATGGCATGGTTTTATTTTGCATTGGCTCTAGGTTTTATCTTGGGATTTTGGTCTCTTTGGGGTGTCCTAATTTTTCATAATACTTGGAAGGTTACTTATTTTCAAAAGGTTGATAGCTTCTTTGATAAAATTTATGTGCACGTTGTGCTTGCGATGAGGAGGCTTGGTTGGTGGTAGTGCTTCAACAAGAGTTAGAGAACGATGGTTATTGCATGTGTCATATAATTAATGTGTTCAGGTGTGGCAGTGAATGTTTCTTGCATTAATTAGCAAATAAAATTTGTAGTTTAATGTGTTTGTGTTGTGAAAATCTATAATATTAATTTCTATGTTATGATAAAGAGTTGAGATGTATAATGTTTGTTATATTATTCAACAGAGGAATACCACTTACCGATGTTTCTCTAATGAGAAGCAACAGTTTTATTATTCAGTGTATTTTTTGGAAAAAAAAAAAAGAATTTCTGCAATGTGGTGATGTCAAGCAACATGTACCATTCCATTACCTTTTTCAATTTGAGAAAAATAATCAAGTGGTATGGTTAGACTAATGTTATCTATCAAAATCACAGTTTTTTTTTTGAACCAATTTTGTTTTTTATGTAACAAGCGAGTCCTTGAATTTGATAGCAAAAGTGATGGTGCAATTTAGAATTAGGTTAAGAGTCAATTATTTATTGGGATTCTGATTTACACAATTTTAGTGAAACTCCGCGCAACAAATAAAATAAATAAAAATGACGAAAGCAAAAACTTACTATATATCTTCTAAGCCTCCCTTCTTTTGCCTCTCAAGCAACTTCAAAAAGTCGGTGAAGACGATCTAGCAGAACCTCAAAATGAAATGCTAGCGAGTTCTTCCAAGTAATTCCCAGTGTCTTATCATTTTCTCTTTAGTCACACATTTTCTGTAGATAATATCTTTAATTGAGAAAAAATGTAGGCTATCACAGCACATGTGCTCTGAAAATAATACCGATAATGCTTGGAGACCCAATGTATTTTATACTAGCGAAAATATATCTTGAAAAAATATAAAAAATAATAGCAAATATTCCTTGAAATATTTGATATCCTATTCTCCAAAATATTTGCAAATTGTGTTATATTGCTGTAAACACACAAGATTTGGTGTTATTTGAAGCACAAATCAAAAGGAACTAAGGCAAGAAATTATGCCTTTCGGACATACTGTTTGCAGCCGCAACAAGGACTTATTGCGGCAACAATTGACTTGGGTTGAAGTTTGGTAGAAAATCTGCTAAGTCTAATGCGGTCGTAAAATGTCTCTTTGCGACCGCAAATGAACTGTTTGAAATTGAACAAATTTATTGCCTAAGTTTGTCGTAGTCATTTGAGACCGCAAAGTGGCTCTTTTGCGGCCGCAAGTCACTTGCGAATTTTTCTATTTTGTTTGAGCTTTGATCCAAATTAATTGGGTTTAGCTCAAATAATATTTCTGACTTTACACTAACACTAGCATTAGTTATATTAATCATAATTGGTCCATCAATAATTATAATTAATTCACTTGCAATTATATATGTATTCGTATACAAAATCTTAGCGAGATACGTATTATATTATTATATCAGTTAATCACATTTATGACATATCTTATATTACTTCTCGTAATATTACTGAAAGTATGTAATATATTAATCATATAACACGTAGTTCAAAATTCATTGAATTTTTATGTCTCGATTCCAACAACAAGAACATCTAAGCTAGAGAGCTTTAGCGGAATGTGGAGTGATAAATAGTCCTGCAAATTAAGCATTGGTTGCTCTCTAATAATAATAATAATAATAATAATAATAATAATAATAATAATCATAATCATAATAATAATAATAATAATAATAATAATCATAATAATCATGATGATGATGTGAATAAGGAAGGGTGGGTTGCAGCAACAAATGAACGAATGAAATCAAGTAGTTTGCATGCATTTGCATTGAAGCCACTTCTTCGTACAAGATTTTCATTTCCAGTAAATAAACATTGGCATATCAGGTCCTTAATTACAAACGCAACCCCCATCATTTGACTAATCTACTTGTGACACTCACTCCATAATTATCGTTTTCAATTTGAAAGTATAGTAGGTTATTCAACCTGATTGAAGGGGCTAGAGAACTGCCTAAGATGTGCGTTCTTTACTGCAATTGTCACTGCCATGTGAACAATAGTAATTCGGATGTCGATCAGTTATTGAATTTGATAGCAAAAGAAGAGAAAAATTGAGAGCTTTAAAGAAGGTATTTTCTTTCGGAAATTTAGGAAATAGGTTTTGTATCCTTATATTCAATTTGCAAGGTCAGTGACTAAAATAAATAATTCATTATTCAGTGATAAAAAATGAATTTAATACAAAGTTTAGTGACATTTCATAAAAAATCTCATAAAAAATCTCATATAACTGTGCAGGTAAAGAGTTTGCATCTTTCAAGACGGGATATAATCCCATAAAAAATCTCTTTGTGATAAAAATCCATTTATTCATTTCTTGACTCTCTTCCCCAGTAACACATATATACGATTACAATGTATATTAATTTATAAATAACCCAGAACGATTTGAATTTAAGAATGAATTAGATTTAATTTTTCAAATTAAATAGAACAACTATCTATAATGAAATAAAAAATTGCAAGAGAGAGAGTTTTCAAAAAAAAACTTGTTGTTAAGTCAAATATCAAATTCCTTAGTTTTATTAACTCAAGACTTTTCTTTCTATTATTTCTATTTCTTTGTTTTTTTTATTTCTTTCTCCTTTTTGTGTATTTTTAAATTGAATTTGAATTTAAAATATAGAATAATCTTTTCTTATTCAAGTTTGAAACCCTTCGTGGTCTTCAACCAATTACGTGCTTCAATATAATTACTTGGAGTGAGCGCTATAGCTTGTTTCCAATACTCAGCAGCTTGATTGGACCAAACCTCTGCAATTTCAGAATCGCCCTCTAGAATGGCCTGTTCTCCTCGGTCGGAATAGAAAATTCTTCCCTTTAGAATTGTACTTGAAAGTTTCCTACTTCATACGGCTCAGTAATCTATTCTTTTTTTATATCCTTATTTCTTCTATATTGGCATTGCCTAATTTAATTTTTCTTGATTTTTTTCTATGATGGATAAGGTTAAAAAAAAAATAAGTTGATTACAGTAAGTTTCAAACTCTAATTTCATTAATAATAAATCAGTTTTTTCTTTTCTTCCCACCTTCAGAAGAATAAAATAAAATTATATATTAATTCAAAAAAATATAATTACAGTATATAGCTCATATCATAAATTTTTTGATTTTCTGAGAGGTAACTATCTCCTTTTTCTATTTTATATAAAAAATTGCTATAGAATCTTTGAAAAAGAATTTTCTCAATCAATAAGAAAAAAAACTTACTATCTTTGGGATTTAATACTACACCGCTGCTTAAAATCTTAGTAGATCAACTCTATTGCATAAGTAGATTTCTAACTTAATGCCCCTATTATGACATAAGTAAGCAGTTCTTAACTTTATCGACACAATAGCTCGCTAATTGATCTTTACGGTGCTTCCTCTATCAATTTGATTTTTTATATCCATAGACAAAGTAGAGGATATATCTTTTTTCCTTCCTATTTTGGTTCTCATGAAGTCTCTTTATTTGCTACAGCTTACAAAAATTGTTGTTTTTGACAATTTTTATGTATAAATCCTATTTTCTCTAGTATCTACTAGCTAATTTTTTTTTCTATAGTAGAGATAGTCGCACGTAATGACAGATCACAGCCATATTATTAAAAGCTTGCGGTAAAAAAGGATTTCGTTCTAGTGCTCGAAAATAATATTCCAAAGCTTTTGTATGTTCTCCATTGCTTGTGCGTATAAGGCCTATGTTATAGAGTATATAACTTCGGTCATAAGGATCCATTTCTGATCGCGTAGCTTCATAATAATTCTGTAAAGCTTATGCATAATTTCCTTCGGATTGAGCCAACATTCGTTACGGTCGTTCATTCTATTGAAAAGATCTCCGTTCCAGAATCGTACATGATATTTTCATTTCATACGGCTCCTACTTTCAGTACATAATACTGAGCAAAAAAATCTTTGGAATTTAAATCCAACTATTTTCATCTTTTGTCATCTTTTTATGAACAGAAAGAAGCTAGTATTTTTACAAGAAATCTCTAGTCAACCTTCTCATCAGAGGTTTTTTCTTAACACCAACTCATCATATTACTACATATTAATAATAGATAAAAAAGGTAACTCCAATAATTTCTTTGTTCTTAACGCTTTCTTTTTCTAAGAATTAGTCACTTCAACGATCTTTGATGGTTATATGGGTATCCAAAGTACGAATGAAATGGATGTTTGTTGTCCCAACCATTCTTGCCCGATACCTATAAGGATAAGGAAAAGGGGTATTTCGAACAAAGTTTTTGTTTTGTTGATTTCTTAGTCTAGTGCTTTTTCCTTATACTTAATATGATATGGTATTTAGTAGAGACCCGCAATACGAAGAGACCTATACCTATAGGTCGAATCTTTCGCTAAATGCTCAAATTAACGATTGAAACATCTGAGATTGCATCAATCGAGGATACACGACATAAGGTATTGATTGTTCTACCCCCACAAACTTCACCTTCACTAAGCATAGGTTTCTTTTCATTATTAGGTTTTTTTTATCCCGCAACACATTTAACTATAGGCTAAAAAAAATAAGAAATAAAGAATAAAATCGCACCAGCTCTATAATAAGTAAATGCCTTTTTTTCTTCTG
>CAXKVX010000723.1:0-205000 GCA_964058865.1 Eleocharis quinqueflora
ATAGCCTCTTCAACCTCAAAAAAATATTCGGGAGCATGCCTACGAAATTCATCAACTTGTTCAACTCCTTGAACATCATCACCATCACCATCACCATCACCATCATCATCATCGGGATATGCCTCATCTCCGTCATCATTATCGGCTAACTCATTATTAATACGAGCTTGTTCAAACGTACCTCTCTCTTGAATCACAATCCTACCAACTTCTCCAACCACCGTGGGATGACAAATATTTTCACCACCCTCATTCGTTGGCACATCATTAGTATAAATGCCTTCATCGGGCAACTCATATTGCAAACCAATGTAGTTGTCACCCACATCATCTTCAAAATCAACTTCTTGAACCACATCCTCGGCAATAGCACTACTATCGGCTCCCTTAGAAGTTCTTTCAATGTACAACTCCATTATGGACCAATCTATTTTACCTCCTTGTGTGTTGCGAATTACACTACTCAATGAGTCATTATCGGTAATAGGAACAAGCACAAAAAACAATCTACCCCCTCTACCAGCTTGCAATCTAGCAATTATTATCATGTCGTACATATTCTCTGACCATCCGGTGATAGAGTAAATTCTCCGCTTAAGTTTAGAGAATTTGATTTTTGGATTTTCATGAATCACCTTTGGTTTCGATCCTTCATAGCTATAACCATTAAATCTTGAACTATTTTTCCTCCTAATACAAAAATATTGCAATCGGTTCAGTATTCATATCCTACATAAACAATTGAAGAGATATTCACATATCAATTTGGAGAACATGTATCGATTTTATCACAAATTTCAATACAAATAAATGTTGTAAAATAATTGCAAAATGCAAAATTATGAATTTCATTTTCTAATTTATATATTTAGTTAGCAAATACCATCAATTGAACTCTCAAACATAGAATTTTCTTACCTTTGGTAGTTGCTACAGCGCTCAGCACCTTCCACAAAGTTGCTACAACGCTCAGCACCTTCCGATATATCTGGTCACGAATTGTTTCAGAGAGGAGATGAGGAGTAAGAGGGATTTTTTTTCTATTTTGTTTTCTTAGGGTTTGGACGATTTGGACGAAATTAGAAAAGAGAAAAAGAAAGAGACAGGAAAGAAAGGAAGCGAGAAGAGGCGAGGAGTAAAAATACAATTATTATAGACGAGGAGACAGGGAGAAAGAGAGAGTAAAAATATAATTATTAAAGTATTTTTGCGATGGTAAACGCTGCGTCTAAACACAACGTCCATGTTGAAATCCGCAATCTGGACGTTGTATTTAGACACAGCGTTCAGACGTTCAATTCTGGCGTTCACAACTCTAGGCATATTTTGATATTTTGGGCGGATGACAATGCTGAACGACACGTTTACTCCAAACACCTGAACGCTAACGTTTAGAAAGTAGGACCATGAATGTTAAAATTTTAAAATCAGAGTCAGAAAAAGTGATTTATATAATTTTAGGAATAGACAAAAAAAAATTCATTAAAAATGTCCTAGCTGGTCACCTTTAATATATACAAGCCTTCTAATTGGGCCTAGGCGCATTTCCACTTTTGTTTGAGGCTTTGACCAATTACATTATACATATATAATTTCATGCGTGGGTCCCACCATGGAAAAAAAGAAAAAATGCACTGTTCATTCAGAATGTTGCATAATGATATAGTGTGTGTGTATGTATGTATGTAATAGGTAAGAAAAATTCCTCCTCATCATCTTGTTCTCTTTTCTCAATTTGAATAGCAACCCAGACCAGAGGATGGTAAATGTAGCCCAGCCCAGCCCAGCCAGCCCAGCCCAGCCCAGCCCAGCCCAGCCCAGCCCAGCCCAGCCCAGCCCAATAAAAACAGAGGGAGACGAGCAGGGATGTACTTCCGTATATTTTGTCGTTACTATCCGCTCCGGCTCCGCTATAAAACAGAGAGAGACCCTGCTGCCTGCTATCGCTCTCAGACATCACCTATTTCACCTTTCCATCTCCATTTTCTCTCTTCCCACTTGGATCTTGAGCTTCTCATCTGAAGTTGCCATTTTCAGATCATTTCAATCCTATCATTTCTGACTTTTTCTTCCATTTTCAACAACTTATTTGCTCTTGTACGTAGCCCTCACAAGTAGCTTCTATATTGCATCTTTGCTACGATCTATTATATATTGCATCTTTACCTGTTTAGATTATAGATCACCTTGTATCGCAACTCTGCTCTGGATGTATTCTCTTTCTGTTATTCTTATACATGTTGCTACAGCTTGGTAACATATATATTAGCAGAGATTTATTTTTTGTTAATTAATGGGAAGCAATGATTAATTAATCCCAAGATTAGAGTGGAAACACGAATGGGAATTGAATTTCCGCCACAATGATGATCTTAGAACTCGTCTGAGCTCCTCTTTCCTCTTTTTTGTCTTAAAGCTTTGAAATCTGGAGTTAGTAAGTTCAGATCTTTGAATCTTTCTTAAAACTTTCGATTTGGACCTACTTTCAGATCTGGAGTTCATATTCATCGTTACACTTTTGATTCGATCTAATAGCTAGTTTTTTTTCCTGGACTGGATTGATTATTACTTGTTTGTAATGTTTTTTCTACATTAATTTTGCTGTTTTAGCCTCTATGAAACTGACATTGCTCCAATACTATCTGACATCAGTTATTTAAAGTTTCTTTATTAATTAGTTCTTGTTTATATTTAAATGCGAAGTTGTGGCTGTGATTAAAAAGGAAATTACGAGACTCGAGTGGAATTCCAGTATCTGCGAAGCATATATATTGTTCGTTAATTGTTAGATATGGGATTGATGTACTACACTGAAAATCATATTAATTAGACTGTACTTAATTATGAGCCCCCTTCCAAAATGTTTTTCCTATTTGAGACGTGGAGTTTGTGTTTCCTATCTTGAAATGTTACTAATGATCGATCGATCTAGATCTAATATTATTACTTAATTGCTTTCATGAAGTTATACATTTGGGGTGCAATGATATAAAAACAACGATCAGAGTGGCAGCATATTCTGCCACAGTGTTGGTCTTTTTATCATCAAGTGTAGTCTGAGCTACCTTTTATCAAATAAAAAATGAGCAATTTTCGATGAAATTTAATAATTAGAATATCTGATGAATTGTTTGATCGGGATATGATTGCTGTAAAGGAAAACTTTACTCCATTTCTTGATATATACTACTCTTGATTACTATGTGCAATGATATAAAAACAACTATCAATTGACACAATTTTTCCTTCAGTTTGGCATGTATCACTAGCTTTTTTATTTGAATGTATTCTACATTGCATTCTCTGCATATACATCTTTACTGTTTTAATTCGATCTCTAAATTTTATAATTACCTGGCTTTTAATTTGTTTGTGCTGTTTTTATTTAAAATTGGCATTGGGTCGTGATTAAACAGAGAAAGGAGTTTAGTGGTTCTACCACAATGAAATTACGTGTTATTGCCAATATGAGCCCAATTTTGCTTTGGTTAATCTTTTAGATTTTATGCACATGTTTCTCATGTATGTGTGTACGTATGTGTGTGTGTTAATTTGTATGTGTCCTGATTTCTGGTATAAACTTGTTATGTGTCATTCTTTAATGTTAAAACTTTGTATTTCCTTAATTTGTCACATCACAGCATCAGTTTAATTACATTCATGAAAAATGTATGTGTTTTTCATACAATTACATTTTTGGTGCAATTAACTCAGAGTGGCAGCAAATAAAAGGACTTTTCTGCCACAATTTTGAAATTTCTTTCAGTTGATCCTGCAGTTTTGAGTTCCCTTTTATCGATAGAATGAGCAATTTTCTTTGAAATTTAACAATTAGAATATTTGATGATTTGTTTGATGGGGATATGATGATTGAAATAAGAAGCCTAGACTTGGTCGAGTTATAGTCAAAGGGCATATCTCTTTGTCTGTGTGTGTGTGTGTGTGTTTTCCTATTTATGTCTTTTCTCTTAAAACTGTGAAAGTGGCTATGATTATAAATGGAAATGGCTTGAGTGGTTTAATACCAGTATCTGAAATGGAAGTTATTCTGGTTCTACCACAGTGAAATCCTTTTCTCCACAAAATGTGTCGTGCATTTTGTTATGATTAAATAAAGAAGCCTAGAGTTGCTCTAGTAGTATCCTGAATTATTTCTATAATATATACTGCTTTTCTTATATATCCCACTTCTGATTTAATTTCAATTTATGACGTTTTTGTTTTTTTTACCTTTCATAGAATATATATCACCAATGAAATATTATTTTGTTTGACGGATTACTGCTGCTAGTTGAATGTGAAAGATTTTGGGCTGAGATCGATTAGGCTTGTAAAATATTCTTTTATTATTTGAATTTCTGTTTTGTTTAATTGAGGCATTTCAGTTAGGCCATTGCATGACAGCATGAGCTGAATTAATCAAATTTCTTGAAAATTAGCTTGTTTTAATTTCATTTCTCACATTTATTTCGCAGTGTTTGTATACTGAGAGAATAGTTATTATTTATCACGGTGTATTGGTGTTACAAATCGTTATAAGAAAATTAATGATTCGTCTCTGATATTAGTTGACATACAGGCGTTGAGACAAATAGCAAACTATGAAATGGATTTTACATGTTCCCATTAGTACTTTTCTGTCGAATTTTGTTGGTAAGGATCAAAATCACCACAAGATCATAAGCAGTGTTTTTTAGTTTGTACAAATCTCATATATTCAAACATCAATATATATGTTACCAAGCCTTGCATACAAAATCTTCACAAGCATTACCCTTTGTAAACAACCTCGATCCCTTTCTAACCAAAAAAGAAATAAAATAAAACATCTTGAATACTGGTTCTTAACACAGATTACACTACGACATAGTGTTTTAAGACCAGTAAAAATAAACTTGCTAAACATAATCATGATCACAACAACAAAACATCATCATGTTCTTAAAAACAAAAGAAAGAAACACCCCTAAACAATCACATCATCGATTGCCACCTTCCCTCCTGATTTTGATAACACTCAAACGCTGGAAGGGAGACGTCAAATTCAATAAATAAAGTTTGGATTATATGATTAATATGTCTCATACTCTCACCTATTTTACGAGGAGTAACATCAGAGATGCCATAAATGTGATTAATTTATACATAGGCATAATATGTATTTCGCTAAGATTTTGAGTACGAATACATATAGAACATTAATGTTAATTAATTAATTGTTATGAATCGATTATGATTAATTATACTAATATTAGTGTTAATGTAAAATTATAAATATTATTTGGGTTGAACCCAAAGGTTTTGGATCAAAACCCAAGCAAAACAAAAAATCCGCAATACTCTTACGGTTGCAAGGGTGCCATGTTGCAGCCACAAGAGATCACGAAACACTTGGAAATAATCTGCTGAACAAGAGCCTTTGAAACTCAAATTCAAACTCAAATGATGATTGTTTGGAACCAAACTGAGCTGAACCAGACTTAAAATGACAAATTCAACTGTGCAAATCAAACTAAGGCTAAAGAACATCATGAACATGTTTTGAGAGCTCAAATAGACCAAATGCAAGCTTCAGATTCAATTGAAATCCTTTAAAAATCAAAATCAAAACTTGAAATTCAACATCGAGGTGGTGGTGGAGCTCCTCCATCTCAAGCGAGCTCTGGCTACCAACGGTGGGTGCACTGGACTCCTCTCATCAAGACGATGTCAGAGAGATACTTTAATCAAGCTGTTATGGCTTGAAGCTCACTCAATGAGAGAGGTCAACTCTGAGTCAAACTCGAGGAAGAAGAAGAAGAAGGGAAGAAAGAGAAGAAGAGATCAGTGCCAGATCCAACGGGTTGTATACAAATTTCTGATCAAATCAAACGGATCAAATTAAATCTCTCTGTATTTTGTATCATACATTGACGTAAAAATAGTAAATGAATTCCAAAAATACTGAAATAAATATGCAAAATTCTTCTAAATTTATTCTCTTCATTCCTATGTGATATTTTAATATGGTTTGAGCATTTTATCTTGACACAAAATTTAAAAATCAAATAAATGCTATTTTCGTTATTTTATCAAGAGATTTAAAAATAATAAAAGTATAAATCAAAATGTATAAAATAATGCATTTGTGTCCAAAAATCATAATATCGAATATAAAATCCTTTTTTCTCATAGGTTACCAAGAATAAATGTTAAAAGTTCAAAATTAAATATTTTTAAATAATAAATCTCATGTTAAAATTCTTAAGATATTTTCTATAGATCCAATAATACCTTTTATGCATTAAATATCCTATATGCATAAAAAAAATTAGAATTTCATAAAATTTCCCTTTAAAATAAATAAAGGGTATTTTTCTAAAAGTCTTCTATTTTCCATATGAAAATAAAATAGAGATATGAAATTTGTTTCCTTTATTAATACATTTTCATAAATATAAATATGTATGAAAACTAAAAATGAAATAAAAATTCTTTCTTTTATCATGTATAGGGAAATAGAAAATAAAATAAAATAAATACTTTTACATGTATAAAAAAACATTGCATTAAAATAAATAAAATCCCCTCTTATAAATAAAAAAATATTTTCATAAATAAATGAAAGTGTTAAAAATAATCAAATAAATACAAGATAACAAATAATCAAATAAACATCGAAGAGGAATAACACAAGAACCTAGTTAGTAATATTCTCAAAAAGGCTATTATAAATGATTAAGACTGATGCTTTCAAGTTAAAGTCATTTTAAAAGCATCATTTTGTGTCATTCGATATGCTATTACATCACTTGAGAATAATGGATATTGAGGACTGAAATAATGTCTCATGTAAATAATGACGATACTTGCGCCAGACCATGACTGCATATCGAAGAATCACGCGTGTTTGGGTGCTTAGGAAAAGGGTGCCGACAAACCCCAACTCCTAAAGGATAAAAAGAGAAGTCTACTGAGTAGTAAGTGTAATACATCCTAATAACAACAGGGACTTTAATAACAGAGACTTTGTTATTGGTTGGCACATAAAAATACAATGATTAACATATATTTCATGAATTTGATAGATGAATTCATTAGTGAAGAGCTTAGTGCTAATCGACTCCTTTAGATGGGTTCTTAATTTGCAAAAAATAAGAGTTGCCTTGCCGTTGCCGATGATTATTTGTCAGATTAATCAAAGACAAGACAACGCATCAGATCATTACCCTTTCTACATTTCTACAAGTCTACTTCCCTGTTTCTGTTTGTGATCTCATCTCTCAGTCTCTGAGATCCATCAGATCAATGTTGCTGATCTCCCTCGTCGCAGCGTTCCATCTCATCTCCTTCGGCCTCGCCATTGCCGCCGAGCTACGCCGCAGCACAGTACTCTCTCTCTCTCTACCCCAAAGAAAATGCAATACGAAAGTAACAGCATCCTGCCGATGCACCTTATGACGTATTGTTTTTGTTTTGGTTTGTTAGGCGAATGTGGTGCCAGATGAAGACAAGAACTACAGGTATTGTGTTTACGACTCTGACATCTCCACAGGACTCGGCATCGGTGCTTTCTTGTTTCTTTTGCTCAGCCAGATACTGGTCACGGCCGTTACCAAGTGCTTCTGTTGCGGCACTGCAATGCGGCCTGCTGGATCCCGCTCTTGCGCTCTCCTCCTTTTCCTCTTTGGCTGGTCAGCACTGCTCTCCTTTCATAGATGCGCTTGGATTCATTGCCAATTAGGTCCATTACTAGATTTTCCTTTTTGGGGTTTCTTCTGTTTATTTGAGGGTTAATTGAGGTTTCTTGTGCGCTTAATTGATATCAACAGTGAGATACAGTTCGGCAGGGTTTGAAAAACAGAAGAAAAAACCACCACCTGGTTTGGTACTGTAGCTGCAAGAACTAGTTCAAAGTTTGGCCTTTCAGTTTGATCATTTCCTTGGGTCAATATTGTCAAAAACCAGAGTGCTTATTGAGCTTATTTTAGCACGTCTTCAATTGAAATCATTATCAGAATATTTCAATGCTAGTAAGGGGGTTTTGATTGTTCTCATGGCCTATGTGATTTATCAAATTAGCATGATGATGTATCATGATCAAAACCCCTTTTTCTTTATCTTGCATTTATAGGTTAACATTCTTGATAGCAGAGGCATGCCTTTTAGCTGGAGCAGTGCGAAATGCGTACCACACTCGGTACCACACACTTTTCTTTCTAGACCCACCTACATGCGAGACGGTTAGAAAAGGAGTATTTGCAGCGGGCGCTGCTTTTGTCTTTCTCACAGCAATTCTTACCGAGATTTACTACATCACTTTCTCCAAAACACAGAATGCTGAGGCTTCATCCTATGGAAAGGACAACATTGGCATGAGCACATACTAGTTTAGTATTTTGGTGAAATATGCACAAGTCAGTGATTAGAGTAGCATAATAGCGTATGTTTCTTCTGTTAAACTTCTGGTTTCTCTTCTTGTTTGTTTGTTTGTTTGTTTGTTTGTTTGTTCAAGACCTCATTATGTATAGTAGAGTCACTTACTGGTTTGCCGAGGAATACCATTCAGGATTGTTTGATGATATTGAAATTTTAAATAGTGATTGCTTTAAGGAGCTCATTTCTCAATTTTGTTTTTGCTCCTTTTTGTATTATTTATCTTTATTTGTTTGGTAGGGGCTATTGATTATCCTCACCATGCTATCTTTCATTCAAGTTTTTCAATTCTCTAATAACTTCTCTCCAGCAATCTCTTCAATCAAATTGTATTAGAAGGGACTTACTTCTCGATCTCGATCTGGTCTCTTAACTCTCAGCAGTGATGTCTCTAAAAGTAGGAGGAACCGCAACTCATGAGATGGTTGATTATTTTCTTTTGTTTCCTTCCTATTTCATGGATTCAGACGCAGCAAGGTTAAAAGTAGGTTCCATTTTTTTTAACAGTTCTTAATTCAGAGATGTAGCCAGTATAGTCATATTTGAAATTGTTGTTATTTCCGATCAATTTCATGTGCAAAAACTTCAAAATTACGTATTTTTCCTCTATATTTCGATATTACGTAAAAACTCACAAATCTATCCATTTTATCATTTTTATGTTAAAGCTCATTTAAAATGTGCAAAATACCAATTTCACCCTTCATTAAAAACATTAAAAAAATGTAACGTGTTTAATTAAAAGTACGGTCTTATATTTGATCAGTTTCTGAGGGCAAGTTAGTCGCTTTGTACTCCTGATGTATACACGATGACATTAAAATATACCACTTTTATCCTTAATTAAAAGTGCAAATATAATTTGCTTAATATAATATCGGTCTGATATTTTATCAATTTTCGAGAGACACTGTTCATTTATCTAATTTTTATACATACACAGTATACCTACATGTCACAAGATATATATCAAAAGTACAAAATGACTAATTTTTCCTAAAAAATAGATCAAACATAAGACCGACGCATTAAACAAACTATATTTTTTAATACTTTTAGTGAGGGATAAAATAAGTAGTTTACACATTCAAAATGAGTCCTAATATAAAAAAAGGATAAATTTGTGATTTTTTTTGTATTTTGAGGGGAAAATACGTAATATTCAAATTTAGAGTAAAAAATACATGATTTTGAAGATTTTGAAGAATACACGTGAAAATGAAACCCAATTCCCATTTCTTTGATAGGTTTCATCTCTCTCTCTAGTCCACCTCAATTTGTTTTGTTTGGGACTAAATGTTTTGTTGTTATTGTACTCTACAGCAAGAAGTTAAGGTGCTAAGTTTCGCATTGGCAGTGTAATTCGTCATATTCAACTTCACACTGAGCAAGATAAAATCCAACTTGTGAAACAAATAAGAAAATTGAAGATGATATTTGTTTGACTTGCTCAGATAATTGCATGCATTTTACATTTTTCCCCTAATAACCCAATTAAAACCAAGATTTGCAAAAGTCTATCCAAAAATCACAAATATGCAAAATATGCAAAAGCAATCAGAAGAGCAACAAACATGTTTTCTATTTAGTTAGTTTCATTATTCCATTTAGCTTGTATCTCACATAACCAACATCAAGGAAATACTAGTTCAAGTACTGAAGTTCTTCAAGTGACAACAGTAATAGCAGCTGCAAATACAGGATCATACAAACAACAAACACAGTGCATCTATATGACATATACTGAATACTAACGAAAGCAAGCAATCTCAGTTCAAATTCAATAAAATTCAACAACCTTCGCTGGTTGGTGGCTTTACATCCGGGTCAGCCAACCCGAAAATACTATTGTCCCAGGTACTCCAATTCCCAGTAACAGGCTGTATTGGAGTCGCCATACTGATATCATTTGCTGTACCAGTTTGTGCATACCCAGAAGTAGAAAAGGTATTGTTCAAGCCATTTGGATAAGATCCGAAATTGTTACTGATGATCTCTCTCGGTCCCATAAGACTGTTAGTCATTCCAAAATCAGGCAATACAGCCTGTGATGATGGTGGATGTGATGCCAGTGTGAATGGCGCCTGTTGAGCTGGCTGGAACAGCACGTGACAGAAGATCTCAGGAAATAGGCTACTGCCTGGGTTTCCATTTAGCAGGTACTGAACAACCGAGGTGTTGTTATTGTTGATCACCTCACTCAAATTGCTTGTGCTAGCTGCAGCTGATGTTGTTTGATTGGTTGTGGCAGATTTGGTGCGTTTGTTCTTGCGGCCACCACCAACTGGCACATCACGCAGAGTCCCACCCTGGGTCCAGTGCCGACGACAAGATTTACACAAATAGCGTGGCTGTGATTTGTTGTAGTTGTTGTAGTAGCAGAACTTGGTGTTTGTAGAGTTGCAACGGGGGCATTGTAAAGGTGGGCATGGTTGTTGCTGCTGCAGCAGGTTTCTTGTTGGTTTCGGCATCTCCATTATTCCAAAGCTGCTGTTTGCGGCATACACCTTATTTAGAAGTGTTGAATCAAAGCAAGTTAGTCTTTTAACTAAAGTACACACTATGTATTATCCAAACGAAAAGATTTTTATTGTAAAACTTTGTCCATAAAATGAGCAAGCATGCAGATGCATGCTTAATTAATTTATCAAGTGGAAAGGCAATTGGAAGATATGCAAGACGCTAGAAGTTTAACTACGTCATATAAGTATGTAACCATGATTAACGAGCATGTATTATAATTAAGTTGATTTGAGCAGTGAGCATGATCCAATATTGTTTGTTTTGTAATTAATTAGTTTAACCTCTGTCATGTTGATAGAACTTTCCTGAAAATAGATGGATTAATTATCTTCTTCGAAACAAAATGTACAAAATAGTTAATTAGCCTGCTCCACAGAGAAGAAAAGAATCAAAAGATGAACTTACAAGCTGAGACAAATTGTCAAGTCCGTTGACAGAAGCTTGTAGTGAGCTGACTCCCATATGTGTGTGTGTGTGTGTGTGTGTGTGTGTGTATAGTTATATATATATATCTCCCCTTCTCTACAACAAATAGCTTAGTTGTAATTAAGGTTTATTACGACAGATCAAAAACACAAAGAGGAGAGACAAGCCAACAAGAATTCTATTGAGCCACGGTGCAAGGCGTTGGTCAGAGGGGAGGCGACAAGGAGGAGATCCTTGTAAACTCTCTCTCCTGCGGCCGTGGTTACTGCAACTGATCACGAAGAGAAGCTTGTCGTGCAGAGAGATGTACGGTAAGGATCTGTGCATGTCGGATTGCTAGCTGTTCAGATGATATTCCCTCCCCTCCCTTGTTCGTCGTCTTTCTTTGTGAGTATGGATGGAGCTTTTAGTTGTATAATTTGACCTTGTGTGTTTATGACTTGTAAAGAGGAACTCTTGGTTAAATAATGATTAGAGAAAGATCAGCGTGGCTTTTAGAGTCTAATTAATTTACATAATTTCTTTATAGAAATGTCCAAAAGGAGCTTGTGGGACAGAGAGAGGAACAGGGTTTTGAAGAAGTTACTTAGGCATGAAGCACAAAGTGGAGATCAGTACGACAGTACCGGGTACGCACTTAGATCATTTGAGAAAAGAATCAATGGTTCTAGCTGAACAGGCATATATATATGTACTTCCTCAGAATCAATCTTTCCTTTTCAAATTATATAAGTATATACGGGCATTATATGGTATCTAGATGCATTGCACATATAAACATTTGAATAGTTCTAACGTAAATCCAAAACCAAACATAAATTTGAGAATTAATCAAATTAAAAAAAAATTGTAGATATATTTCTAATTATTTGGGTAGAATGTAATTCAAATTTGAGCCATTTTAGAATTTGATTGGCCATTCACCTTAAAACTGCTAAAATTTCCCAATTAAAAAATGAAATGATATGATGAAAGACCAAATGTTTCTAAGATTGATCCAAATTTGATATATGTTCTATTCCAGTAATGAGTACATCTACAATTAAAATGTTTCATTTGAATATATGTACTGTAAGACATGAATGTAACATAAAAGTGTATGTTAATTGAAGTTATACTAAACATTTAATTAATTATTTTTTAGATTTATTGTTTAGAGTAATTCTAGTGTACATCTATTTATTGTTGTGAATCCAAGTTTTACGTTATATATATTTAATAAATATTATTCATTTCAAAAATTGATATTTCAGATTTTTCCTAAGTATTTAGATACAAAGTGCATTAAATTTGAGTCCATTTCAAATTTAGTTTTCCATAAAGACTCCAAAGATTCCGTCCTTAACAAAAATAAATTGTTTGGTAAAGTCTAAGGCCATGTTTGATTGTGGAGTAACTTTAATCCGGATTAAATTGCTTACTCAAGTTAAGGTGGAGTAAGTTAATCATGTTTGGTGGATTAAGCTAATCCACCTGAAGAGGTGGAGTAAGTTAATCCGAATTAATTTAAATCTTACTCCAATTTACTCCATCAATTTTACTCCACGTTTGATGGATTAAGTGTGGAGTAAGAGAGTTAATCCACCTCTTACTCCACAACCAAACATGGCCTAAATGTTTTTCAGTTGAGATCCAAATTTGAGGAAAACTATATGCAAATAATTGAACGCATTACATCTTTACCTTTTTTTTTTTGTTTTGTTTAAGTGATATCTCTTAAGCATAATAGTTAGATGTACTATCAAAATTGTTCAATACACATCAACTCATCTCTTGTTTGACAATTTGCAAAACACATAAAGTACTAATCTTGCACAACTGAGTTTTGGTGAGATGCAGGTTAAAACAGGTACAACCCAATGTCAAACATGCTCATACATGTCTTGAACAAGTCAAGACATGATCTAAAGCATCAAGAAAAGGCTTCAAGACATAAGACAAAGCACAATGTTATCATAACGCTTGCTCAGGCATTATAATGCATCTACAAGGCATTATAACGAGTCATCAAGGCATCATAACGCCTCAAGAGAAGGCCAAGCTGCTGAAAAATCCCGAGCCATGCGTTATAGTAATGCTCCAGCAAGGCGTCACAACGCCTGGCCATCCGTTATAACGCATCATCAATGCATTATAACGTATTAGGAGTTTTGTGGCCCATTTGTCATCTGCAGAAGGGTAAGAAGGGAAAAGGCCCAAGACGTCATAACGCCTTCCCCAGACGTTATGGCCGCCATTCCTGTAACGCCAGAGGCAATTCTTCACATATCAAGACTCCAAAAAGTGCTCAGCCTATATAAAGATGTCAGATTTGACCCAGAAGGTCATCCAAACACTTAGAAAAAGCTTTCCTTCTGTAATTGAGCACTAAAGAGAGCCTATTTCAAGTCTCCTCAAGCTACCTAAACATGAGAGCACTTAGGATAGCTATATATTGTCTAGTTGTCTATTCGAGATCATTCTTTGCTATTGTTCCTTTGGTGCACCACATTTGTGTTGTCAAGTGGTGCATCACTATCCTTAATTGTTTAGTCAATTGGACCTTTTGTAACGGTGTAGAGTGGTGTTGCCCCTTGCATCGAGTTAGGAGAAGAAAATTAGTTATTTTGTGTTGCAAGAAGCTAAAGATCGTCTCCGCCTCTTTGTAAAAACATTTTATAGTGTAACGGCCCGAAAGACGTTTTATTCCGAGAGATCCGTTGACGTAGGCCTAAGTTTCTTTTGATAAATCAAACCACGTTACATACTGTGTCACTTGTGCTTGATTGCTCTCTCTCTTTAAGCCTTTTGATCTCTATTTGTGATTTGCTGTTAGACTTGCTTGTGAAATTGATTGGCTAGGTGATTAAGGTCTTAAAGATTTGAATTGAATTGTAAACGCTTCCGCACTACTACTTGATCTTTGAATTGCGCATTTTCAGTGAAATCACACTTCACCCCAATTCTAACAAGTATTACTTGCGTCTCTAAAGTATAAAATTTGTTCAGAAAAGTGCACGAGAATTGAAAAAAATGAAAAATTAGGAGCACAAATATTACTTGTGCTCTTGGTCGTTGATGAAACTTTTATGCGAACATAGGCCGCATTTGTTAAAAAATATTTTTCTTTGACATTCTATGAAAATCTTTCTTAAATAAATGAAATGAAAATGTAGAACGCACCATAGTGATCCATCTTTTTTTGAATTTATTCAAAAAAAGGGAATGCGACGGAAAGAATGAATTTTGCGATGTGGAACGCATATTCTATATGCGGTCCACTTTTAAAAAATAGGTTTTTAAAAGGAATATGAGCTTATGGATTGCAGCTAGCAACTGCTATCGTAGTATTTATAGAACTTTGTTTTTTTTTTCATTTTTCTTATAAATTTAATCTTATATAATAATGTCATTATTAAAAAAATCCAGTATTAGCTGCTTTTGACAGTACTCAAGGAACACTCACGTGTTAGTCACAGTTCTTTACTACTCATTTTTTGAATAAATTCAAAAGAAAAAGATGGATCGCAGATGAGATCTATGTTTCACATTTTCATTCCATTTATTTAGGAAGATTTTCATAGAAGATCGGAGAATTTTTTTTTTTTAACAAATACGGCCAATGCTCTCATAAAAATTTCACCAACGATCAAGAGCGCAAGTATTTATCTTTTTTTAATTTATTCAAAAGAAGGAAATGTGAGGGGAAGAATGAATTTTTAATGTGGATGAAGATCTCATCTGCGGTCCATTTTTCAATTTTCTTTTTGAAAAAGGAATATGAGCTTATCGGCCGCAATTAGCAATTGTTGTCGTAGTATTTATAGAATTTTGTTTTTCTTCAATATATTTAATTTTATATAATAATTTTATTATTTAAAAAATTTCGGTACCACTTATTTCTCACTCCTTTTTGAAGCAGTTAGGACAGCTTGTACCAACAATATTGTAGATTGATACAATAGATAGGATATTTTATCGTTAGAAATAACGTGTATATAAGACACTTCTAATATCTATGTAAGAACACAACAAATAATAAAAATTTCTATTATTGTTAACTCAGACTCTCAAATTCAACAGCTTCACTAACAGCAATCGTGTTAAAAAAACTTCCATCTTGCAAAGTTACTTTTATTTGAAAGAAAAAAGAAAGAGACACACTCCTAGCGTCCGTATCTGCTGTTATTCTTGAGGATCACACGATCTTGTTATCCTCTGATCCGACTGTTAGATTTTCACGCTGATGAACGGACGGTCCAGATGGACTGCACGAGACCCAATGTATTATATATATTAACCGTTAGATAAAAAATAGACGATCAGACCTGAGGATAACAGAATCCTGCTATTCTCCAAAATAACAGCAGATATGAATTCGACACTCCTAATACTCATTCTCATTTAACTTTGAACTTATTATTATTTCTTTTTGTTTAAATATTTGAAGTTAGAAGGGTTTGATCTATTTTTCTCTCTCACAAATATACAAATTTTTTATATATAAGAATGGATCTTTTTTTACGATTTCTCTATTAATATTGATCAATATAATAATTATTTCAAAATTGTTATATTCCAACAATAAAGCAGCTGTGAATTTTTATATTTTTATGAAATTCAAATATACATTTTTTGAAAAATATATATATTTAACACTAAAATTAGTACATATGTACAAAAAGTAAAAAAAACAAATATTGAATGACATTGTCTATTTGTCTTCGCACTTGCCACTAGCCATCTCCATTTTCTGTAAATGGGGAGAAGAAGGATCCGATATGTATCGTATTAAGTTGTCGTTACCTAAACATGTGTATTGATTAATTAATTAATTAATACATTGTTTGGCGGCTTCGCGTGCAGAAACTTGGTATATATTATTAATATTAGTGGGATTATGATTAACAGCAGTACCAAACTCTGAGATCATGGAGGCACCTCATTTTTGTCCTGCTTGCCCACGTTTCGAACAATCGTTGCTGCTTTAGATTATAAAAAAAATAGTTTAGATCACTAATCTAGTGAATTATGTTTTCTTCCTTACAATTTATAACGAATTCGCTGCGCTCGTCGGAACTGTGACTAGCTTCTTTTTATCGAAGAAATGAACAATTCAAAATCCAATCTAGCGCAAACTCATGATAAAAAAAATACTAAGTAAGATATAAGTACTGAACAACTCGGGTTTAGCATTATAACGCTATTTTTGGCGTTATAACGCTAGATCAAATTTCAAACGTCACAAAATTTTATTCTGACTTGGGATAGCGTTTACAATGTTATGTTTTACACATAACTTGGCATTATAACGCTAAATTAAAGTTTCACAAAAATACAAATTCAATGTCACAAAATTTTGTCTTCATCCATAATAGCGTTATAAGGCTAAGTTTTCTATAGAATATAGCGTTATAACGCTATGTCTCGAAGACCTAACTTTTTTGCAGAATTCATAAACTATATAAGAGGTCTTCTTCTTTCTTCTCATTATTAGAAACTTAAGCTTTTAAATTAAAACCCAACAACCATTAATAAAGCACTCTAGAGCTTGTTCCCAATTGCTAAAACCTTTACTAATTATTCCAATTTTATTTAGCTAATTCATTCTAGTGATTATTGAGAGTTAGCTTGTGCAATCAATTTAGTGTTTTACCATCTTCTTCTCTATTTTCCATTAGTGAACCGTTTGTGATTAATTAAGGGTCCAATTATCCTACCGGAGTGTGTAAAGAAGGTTGGATTCCAATGTTGTATTTGAAACGATTGTTAGTGAAGCGGATCGGGTTTTTTACCGCAAGAAGCGGAGGCGTCGGGGACTCGGAGACGTAGGCGAGGCCGTCGTGCAAGCCGAACTCTGTAACACTTGACTGAGCATTCTCTTCCCTTATTCTCTTTCAATTCATTGTGTTAATTGCTTGTGCTTGTGCTTGTGCTTGTGAATTGAATTTGTGCTTAAATTGTTCCATTAGGGAATTGGTTGAATTGCTTAGTTAATTGCTCAATTGAATTGTTTTGTGTTAGTTCGAATTGATTGAATTAATCTATTGAGTCATTGTTAATTGAAATTGAGTTGGTGAAATATGCAATTAGGACCTTATAATTATTATTAAGCTGAAAATTAGTATTAACCTAGTCCGCCTAGGTTTACACTAACATGTGAAACAATCACGAAATATGATAGTTTCGTTAACTGTTTTGTTTAATAAACGATTAAAAAATTTCGTTTCGTTAACTGTTTCATTAAAAAATGATCGAAATGATCAGAAAACTATCAAACTCATTGCTTCACTCTTCAACCATCTCCTCCCTCATCTCACTAAACAAATCAGGAATCGGTGAAGAACGATTCTAACCATACACAAGAATCAAATCATTCATCAGTTCATCTCCTATTTCGGACAATCCTTCATCACTTCTCTCAGCATGACCATCTTCTTTGAAATCAAAATAATTCTAACAATATACAGTTACAAACGAAACTACGAAACAATATATTTTCGTCAATTGTTTTGTTATTTGAACGAAAGAGTTTTGTTTAATCGTGATCGTTTCATTTGTCACGAAACAAAATGAAAAATGATTAAACGACCGCCCATTGACGAAACCGTATCCTCTGCACCCATTTTGTATGGTGCCCTCTGCACTCGTTAGTTGGACCGTCCGATTAGATCTGAACGGCTGTCCACCAATTATATGATTCGGAAAGGGATTTTGTATTATAAAATCAAATTCGTTCAAATTTAATCTAACGATTCAGATAAACGAATGCAGAAAACACCCATAAAAAATGAATGGAGAGAGTATCGTTTGCCCATGGACAGTCCTAAACATCAACCAACAAAAAATCTTTATGAGAGAAAATCCGAGAAACGAAATCCCATTGGTTAATTCAGTGCCAACTGGGCTTGGAATGTCTGGCTCGGCTCCTAATAAGTCCTATCATCTTATCTTCTCTTCGAGATCCCTTGTGGCATCTCCAATCTCTGAAACTGTGTGGCGATCAGTTCATTCTCACGTCTCACCTTATTTCCAGTTCTTGCTGCACCTTGTGACCTTGTCCTTGTGTAGCTGTGTAACTATATCCGTAGCAAGCAATCTCAACTCTCAAGTTGGTCTTATTTCTCTCGCCACGCTGTTGCTCCGGCGCTTTATACAGTTTTTCATTTTCATATCCATTTCTCTTATTCTGCTACTGCAAAGTGCAAACTCTACTAATATCTAACTGCATGCCTGCTTGCCGATGCCACTCCAAGCTTCTTTTCTACCTTCAGCTCTCTCTGTTCACAAAGAGGTACGCTTATAAATAAGCTGCATTCGTCTTCATTTGCTTTTTCATTCTTTTCCAGGACCTCTTTGTCTCTTTGATTTTGATTTTTTGAGCTAGTGGAAAGTGCTACTTAATATGATACAAGTTCTAATTGTAGAATAAGCATGCTCTGGTTGTAGGATAATGCATAAAAAATTGCAAATTGGCACATCAATTTGTGGGAATTAGCACCGCTCGTTGTTCCAGACTGATTGTTGTTTTAAGTGAAAGAACAATATTTGTATGACATTGTCCCAAGATTTCTATTAATTAGCAGAAAATCAAGCTGCTTAACCGATGATTTCTCAGTCATCTTCTATAACTTAATATTTGGTGTCAGAATCTTCATTGGTTCTAATAAACATTTCGGCAGAATGAATTTACAACTACAATGGTGGAATGTAGTTGTATATCATTGTTTCATGGCATGTGTATTACAGCTGATAATGCACTTTTTGGATGTCAGGGAAAAGTTAAGGATGCAGCAATCTTTGGCGTTCACTTTTCTGAAAATTTAAAGTCTGATTTTGGTTCTTCCCTTAGAATTAGCAAGAAGGTAAAATGTTTGGTTCAAAAGTAATTTCACAGTTTCCACAAAATCTAAATTGTATTCCTTATCATATTGCTAGATCTAATATTCATCTACAAATCTGCAGAGAAATTATGCCTCACTGGTAATAAGGGCTCAAACAACAGCCACAACTCCATCCCTCAATCAATCAACAACTAATACCAAGAAGACACTCCGCAAGGGCACTGTGATAATTACAGGTGCCTCCTCAGGCTTGGGCTTGGCAACAGCCAAGGCCCTGGCTGAGAGCGGCAAGTGGCACGTTATCATGGCATGTCGCGATTTTCTGAAGGCCCAAAAGGCTGCCAAATCTGCTGGCATGAGCAAGGAGAATTGCACTGTAATACACCTTGACCTTGCATCACTCGACAGTGTCAGGCAATTTGTCCAAAACTTCAGGCAAACTGGGATGAAGCTGGACGTATTGGTTTGTAATGCAGCGACGTATTTGCCGACCGCAAAGGAGCCAACCTACACAGCAGATGGGTTTGAGATGAGTGTTGGTGTGAACCATCTCGGGCATTTTCTCCTTGCAAAGGAGTTGCTCGAGGACTTTAAGGATTCGGATTATCCATCCAAGCGCCTCATCATTGTCGGATCAATTACAGGTAAAATTGAATTAATTAGTTGTTAACTTTTTACATACCCTATGATACAATTATCTCTTGGTTTTTATTTCTTATCTGAATATGAGCTCAAAGTAATAGCAAAAAAGGCAGGAAGAAAGACTAAATGCTTTGCACTATTATCTTCTAATTAAAAAAATATGAATTATATGTATGAAATATCTGTCAATCCTATGATCTATATGACCATGAAGTATGAAATATTTCCCCCACCCAGACCATAAAAATCATCGAAATTATAAGAAAAATCTGCAAGGCAAGCTATTTGTTGATATATCTGTATGACAGAGAAACTTTGACAAAATTTCCTGCAATTTTATCAGGTAACACAAACACACTGGCTGGAAATGTACCACCTAAGGCAAACCTTGGTGACTTGCGTGGCCTAGCCGGTGGCTTGAACAGTCTGAATGGGTCAGCTATGATAGATGGTGGTGAATTTGATGGGGCCAAGGCTTACAAGGACAGCAAAGTTTGCAACATGTTGATGATGCAAGAATTCCACAGGCGGTACCATGAGGAGACTGGCATTACCTTCGCATCACTATATCCAGGCTGCATTGCTACTACCGGTTTGTTTAGAAATCACATACCTCTTTTCAGGACTCTTTTCCCACCGTTTCAGAAGTATATCACTAAGGGATATGTGTCAGAAGAAGAAGCTGGCAAGCGTCTAGCACAGGTAATTTACTTTAAAACCAGTATACATGATGTTTTATACCACTGGAGTCTTTTCTTAACCATTCCTTTTTGCCTACTTATTTGGGTTCAATTGCATCATTGGGACACAAGTTTTTGCAAATGAATCTTATTTGCTGGGATGCGTGCCCAAAATAAATACTGTGTTCATATGATCGTATAATGTTAGTAATTATGGTTCTTTTGAAATTTTCATTATACACCTGCCTTCTTGAAGTTAATATTCTGCTGGTATATTATTCAATTGACATGGTAAAATTAAAATCATTTCAGGTTGTTAGTGATCCAAGCTTGACGAAGTCGGGCGTATACTGGAGCTGGAACAAGAACTCAGCCTCATTTGAGAACCAACTGTCGCAAGAGGCTAGCGATGTTGAGAAAGCTAAAAAAGTGTGGGAGCTTAGTGAAAAGCTCGTAGGGCTAGCCTAATTTATTTCAATTTTACCATTGTGCATGTGTAACTTTGCCAATTGTGGCTTTTTGGTAGTTTTTCTTGTAAAATGTTGAGTTGCTTAGGAAATAAGAGGCAAGCGCTTGGCATTATTAGACTGAAAAAAATGACATGAACTGTTTTCTTTTGGATTCTGATTTGAGTGGAGGAGGGTAATACCCAGAATATAAGTAAAATGTAAAATTGTTTCACTTAATTTATTTTATCATCTGAAAATGATACATCCATTCATGAATAGGAATAATGAGGTAGCAGAAAAGCTACAATCTTAATTTCAAAATGGGTGCTCAGATCAAGGGTAATACCGAAAAAAAAGTAGAATGTAAAATTGATCACTATTTTATTTATTTTATTTTATATTTAAAGATAGCAGCAGATATGAACTTGGAACATCGCCTATATTATATTATCTGTAAATGATATATCATATCAGTTAACGAATAAGAAGAAGAAGAATGCAGCAGAAACAAGTTATGGTCAGTTCAACACACTTGGTAGCCGTTCCTATTATTTTGAAATTTGAATTACTTTTGCGGTGAATCCTGGAATTAAAATCCTAACGTTAACATAAGTGATGGTCATGGAAACGGCCGTTACTTTTTGCATTTCGAAATCAGCCCATGACACGAAATCAGCCCATATAGATGCATGCAGCCCGTTACGACTCTCAATCCTCATCAACTCGAAATGCCAGAATTCAAACTCTGCAAAAATCAGATCGGGTCGGGGTTAATTGGAATTGGAGGACATAAGTGTAAAAGTGATCTAATTAATTAATTTAAACTTTAAAGCAAACTGACACCAAATAATATGAAAATATGACATATATATTATAAGAAGATGAAGATCTAAGTTCTAAACCAAAACCAAAACAAACACACATCCGTTGCCCCAAATTCACCTCGAATGCTGCCTCCAGCCTAGCCTAGCCTAGCCTAGCCTAGCCTAGCCTAGCCTTGCTCCACTTCTCTACGCGCCACCTACTTATACTATGCTCCTACGCACCTACGGTCGCCGGACACGCGGCGCCGATACCGCCGGAGAAGACGGCGGAGGGGGACGCGATGTCTATGTTATCGATTCCGACTCCGCCGATGACGACTCCGACCTCTCTTCTTCCCCTCTCCACCCACCCTCTTTCTCTCAGCCCCAATCCAGCTCGCAAGAAAACCCTAACCCTAGTTTCCTCACCTACTTATCGGCTTTCTCCTCCCAGGATTCGTCCTTCTGGTCGTTGGATCCAGATTCCGTCCCATCTTCCTCTAATAAGGATCGGTTTGAAACAGCTACTCTAATGGAGGCGCAGGAGTTTGGAGAGATGATGGACCACAGTGATCAGGTCGATTTTGCGATTGACGGGTTGCGACCTGGCAAGGCTGTGAATATCCGGCGTGCCAGTCTGATTTCGTTGTTGAATGTTTGTGCGACGCCGCACCAGCGCGACATACTCCGGGCTCATGGGTCAGTTGATAAAATTTCAGTTTCAATTCCATTTTGCATTTTTATTTTTCAGTTTTGAAAACGTTCAATTTTTGTTATTTAGAAGCTTGATTATCCAGATTTTTCAAATTTTGGTACGTTAGTGGTGGTTCTTCCTATCGGTTTATCTGAATGAATAAAGACCGTATCTTGCTATATACATACTGGGGAAAAAAAATTAGAGGCTCAATTTGGTGACACTTGTAACATAAATTGGATTGGTACTCCCTGACATTATATTTTCTCAAGAAATTTTGCTTGTAAATTATCAAGAAACTAGGTTTGGAAGATGCTGATTGTTTTGCAAATAGCTTACTGAATTCTTAAATTTTAATTAGGCTGGCAAAGAGAATTGTTGAAGCTGTCATGTCTTTCAACTTTGATGACCAGCCATGCTGTGCAGCTGCAGCTGCTCTCTTCTTTATCTTAGCAACTGATGTAAGCCTATCTTTCATTCTTTATTAAGTGCAAAAGAAAAATAAGCACTCTTATCCGAACTGGTATTGATCCTGTTGGTAGTATACCAGTGCAGATTTAATGTTATTTTGTCTCTGGTAATAATTAGCTTGAGAAAGGACAAAAAATAATCAAAGGCACATAGATACTGTCTTCTTGTGCTCACGACTGTCACAATAATGATTTTTCTCATTGTAAAGTGATTATTAAGGCTTCCTTGGTGGAAAGATTTATTATAAAAAAATTCTTTAAATGTTATAGGCCCAAGACGATCAGTTACTCAGTTCTCCCTCGTGTATTCGTTTCCTTCTTAAATTATTGAATCCACCGAAAAGCTCTGTCGAGGTGAGAGCACCTTCTGTTGGTGCCAAGCTTCTTGGGTTAAGTAGGATCAAAGCAAGTGCTGGTCCTAACAAAGTGGATATGGACTCAATCTCCAAGGAACTTATGGCGAAAGTTGAAGAAGTCCTTCTAAACTGTAAAGAGATAAAGACAGTTGATGGAGATTCTGAAAAGAGGCCAGAACTCAGCTCCAAGTGGATAGCTTTGTTAACTATGGAGAGGGCATGCTTATCTACCGTTTCACTGGAAGGTACTTGCCTATTATGAGTCGATGACTCTTTTTAAAAGCAATATTAGGTTGAGTTCCAAAAAATGCGGTAACTTGTTTTGTTCTTTTTGTTTTTGGGTTATTTCTAGAGATCTCAGATAAAGTGAGAAAACATGGGGATAGCTTCAAGGAGAGACTGAGAGAGTATGGCGGTATTAATGCAATCTTTGATGTCCTTGTCAGTTGTCAGTATGAGCTTCAGGTGAGCTGAGATATTTATTACACATTCTATGGTATTGTAAAACAAACAAATTCGAGGTGATTTAGATGTCGTAGAATTTCTTTTCAGGTGTATATGAAGAGTAATTCCCCTTCGGCCTCAGCTCTAAAAGATAGTACATTGTTGCAAAGCATTACTCTTCTTTTGAAATGCTTCAAGATAATGGAGAACGCCACATTCCTAAGCAAGGATAATCAGGCAAGATATTGTACTTCCATTTCCGTTAAATAATGTTTTAGTATCAACTGTTCTTCTGTGTTTATATCTTTGTTTCTTTTACAGGATCATTTGCTGAAGATGGGTAGAAGGCTCAGTGCTGAAGCATCTCAGCGATCATTTATTGGGGTTGTATTCAGTGTAATCAAGCACTTGTCAGGTGCATTTTGTTTCAAATCAGCCCTATTTTTCAGTGCAGATATTGTACTCAAGTAGCATGGCAAAGCTTTGACTGTTCCATACCTGTTCCACACTGGTATATGCATTAAATGTAGCCTGGCAGGAGTGTATTGAATGATATTGTAATGCAGATCTTACCCTATCTCAAGATTCCTGCTTTCCACATCCTGAGGAGCTGAAATTTTCAGATGTTGATGTGAAAGAAAACTGCAGAGGTAGCATTTCGTGTGTATCTCCTAGTGATATAAAATTCTAGCGACAAATATTATTTGACATCTATTATTTCATTATCTAGGAAGTAACGGAGCATCTTCATCAACAATGGAACAAACTGAAGGCAACAAATCCACAACTGCAGCCAAAATTTCTGTTTCAAATAAACGTAGAAAGACGTCTCCTTCCCAATCAGATGTGTCTCTTGCCGGATGCCCATCGTCACATTCTTGTAATGGCCCTTCAGGTCGTTCCATTGGTGATAGATTTAAAAAAAGCTCTGTTGTGAAAGTACAAGTTAATACAAGTGGCCTGAAATCTGACTCAAGCAGAATATCAGAGCGGCTGAGCTCCATTAAGTCACTTGGTACCAGAAAAGCTCTTGGTAGTCTTCATAAAGGATCACGTCGCTCCGGTAGTATGAAGAAAGGTTCGAGCATGGAGAGCTTCGATCAATTTGAGTTTGATGAAGACATTACTGAAAATTCAGGGGTTAGTTTGCAAAAGCGATCCAAGAAAACGTGCAAAAAACTTGAAGGGCCTGAAAATCCAGAAAGAAGCTTGACCATGGACAGTTTTGATGAATTTGAATTCGACAAAGACAATCAAGATGCTACACAGAATGTTTTGCTCAGAATTTCCAAGGAATTATGTAAAAATCAGCCTTTGGTTTCTGAACATGCTGATAGGGACTCATCTATTGATAAGTCTGACCCGTTTGAGTTTGATGGAGATGGAGTAGAGCTTTCGAAATGGGAGAAACCGAACTTGAAAAGTGAGCCACTGCAGCATTGTGGGAAAAAAATGACAAAACAAAGAGGCTCGGATGACCAGTTTGACCTTGCAATTGTTCCAAAAGAGAGCAATAACTCAAGTCAACCAATCAATGCAGAAAGTCAATCATTGAGTCAACCTTTGACCCAAGACGAACCTTCCGTTCTCGAGGACTGTCTTTTGGCTTCAGTAAAGGTAATTCCTTGAGATTTACATAAAATCATGTGTCCACCTAAAAGAAAGGGTGGAAACACAAAACAGATTTTTTCCTGATCAAGTCAATTTTTTGCTTCATGTATGGTCGAGACTTATTCTCATTTTTGGCATGTTTACAGACAGGTACATAAGAAATTTCACATTGGCGTCTAGTTCATTTCCAACTGGACTTGCCTGAACTAGACCATTAAAAAAAAAAAAAACGACTTTGTTTATTGCAGTGTGTACATGTTGGCCATTTGCTCATAGTTACGCTAACTTTTAGGTCTATATTTTCTTTTTAAGACTACCATCCCAAGTAATTTTTGTCTATTAATATTTTGGCAGGTACTGATTAACCTGACCAATGATAATTCGATGGGTTGTCAGCAAATTGCGACATGTGGGGGGCTTGACCTCATGGCATCCATGATCATAAAACACTTCCCCATGTTTGAAAAATCCAATCCAAATGATCAGACTAAAGATAACAAACGTTTGAGAGACCATGAATTGGATCTTCTTGTCGCCATTTTGGGCCTGCTTGTGAACCTTGTGGAGAAAGACAATCGAAACAGGTACCTTGTCTTTCTCAAAGTTGAGCTTGATTTATTGGGCTAAGTAACACAAGTGTGTTTGTTTTGTAGGTTGAGGCTTGCATCTCCATGTGTTTCAACTGATCAACCACGAAACTCAGAAAGTATAAGTGGTCAAATGGATCTTATACCATTATTTTGTGCCATATTCTTGGCCAATCAAAGTGCAGAAGATGTTGCTGAAGAGAAAGAAATCATAGCAGTGGTATGCATCTGCCTTGTGCCAAAATTCTAGAAGATGGTTCTGACAATAAGCTAAAATAAAAGTAGTGATTGGTAGTGTTTCTGGCTATTAATTTCTAAATAGCAGAGACAGCTTGAGGTCAACCATAAGCGGGTCTGCTATCAAGGAATCATTACCTTGACCAATCAACCATGGAATTACTTCAGTTAGATGGTTTGACCAGAAAGGTTCGCATTGTCAGAGTCGGAAGCCCTTTTTCATAATGACAAATAGTTGGCTTGTTATTTTGAGCTTTGAAATAGGGTAAGCCCAATTAGACTGAGGTGTGACCTGAGAACTCAAACTCAATTCTACCTGAACAGTAGGCTGATAGATAACTACCTTTAAAACTTAGCAAGACAGGTTTTGTATGTACATGGTAATGCACAATTTATACAGTGGAATATTGAACTCTTTGGTCTCCTGGTAGGTGTAACAGCCCACTTAGAAAAATGTACTAGTGACAGTCTTTACTTTTTGTGATGCAGGATGATGCAGAAGAATACCTGCTGCAAGGGGAGAAGGAAGCTGAGAAAATGATTGTCGAGGCTTATTCAGCTTTATTGCTTGCATTCCTATCAACAGAAAGGTACCAGAACTGCTAGTCTCCTTTGGGATCTTTGCCTAGTATTTATGCTTTGTTTTTTTAAACATACCTTGTATTGTAATCTTCTGATTAAACTCTTGCATGCAGTATGGAGGTGCGTGAGGCCATTGCCAGCTGCCTTCCTAACAACAACTTGTTGACTCTTGTACCAGTCTTGGAAAGATTTGTGGTACGTGTTTCTATCTCAATGCCAGGCAATCGTCATTTGTTTCATGCCAAGCTGATAGTTTAATTCCATACTGGATTCTGAAATTACAAAAAGTTGGTACCTATTATGATAGAATAGAACAATGGAAATTGCTTTCTGGTACACTATATTAGAATCCGTGATTACGAGTATGTTTTAAATAGCTGTACCATTTCCACTGTATGGCACAACTCCACAAGTACTATCTCACAACTACATGGATTATCAATAATAATTGTCCTTTCTTATTGTAATTCTTTTTGTAGGCGTTTCATCTGTCTCTAAACATGATATCACCAGAGACACATTCAGCTGTTACCAAAGTCATCGAGTCTTGTAAAGGACCATAGAAAATTTGGAGAGATCTTGTACAGTTTTTCTGATGTCGTCATGTGTCATACATATTAATTCTTTCCTTGGTTTACTGCTGTAAGCTTCAGGGTCTAACAGTCATGTAGTTCATAATTAGTTTTGTACTGTGCACTTTTATGTTAACATTATTTCTTTTTCTTTTTCATTAGCATTGGGCAAATGCCGTCTATGTGATAAGTCTTTGTTGTAAAATAAAGACATTAGTGCTATGGTTATCAGTTCTAACCTGTGCAATGTCTGTGTTTGTGTTTGCAAGTTAAACTGAGAGCATGCCCGCAAGGCATTCTAGGTCAGAGATAACTAGTGAGTGTGGTAGTTCGTGTTAGGGGTTGGATCCATTAACGATAGACTGACAGTTGTAGTTTGACTTCAAATTTGAAATCTAAAAACTTGTATTATTGATTCTAATAGTATAAATTTAATACGATGCATGTAAAAAATGAGTGCATGTTTTACTGATAACTCTGGAGTAAGAACTGAAATTTGACACAGATAACCAGGCTGTCTAGTTTTCTGTTAATGTCTATGAACTTATTTTGTTGTTTAATTTTGTAACTGTTTTTGAATGAAGGAAATCTTCAAAAAGAAGGTTTTTAACTGCTCTTTTATTTTGTTAAATAGATATTTGTACTGTCATTGGCAAAAATAGGGTCTATGTTGTCTTTTTTTCATGTAGAGATGTGTTCTTATATCTTCCGTCACTATGTACAAAAGGAGCTTTTTAAGAAGTAGATAATAGTGGGATTTGCGCGTATGGTAGAGAAGAAAATGTGAAAGCAATGTGGGAGTGTATATATCACATCGCATCACATCACATCACATCACATCACATAACATCAGTGTCCTTGACTTCAATGGAGATTTACATGTCCCATGTGATGCCCGTAATATTTGTAAAGCCCAACTTGTTTTCGCGGTGCTATCGCTGGAATTTGCAGGAACATAAAAAAACTTTTTACCTTTGGTACTAATTATATTTTTTATTTTTTAATTTAATTATTCAACTTGAGTGGAATTTTTTTAAATTAATGAAGCTTATGGAGTTCAGAGTAACAATTTTGTAAGAACGATTTCTTTTTTTTTTTTGTAGTAGACAAGGTCTACAAATATTTACAGAATAGTACAAGTAAGACAGAGAAAAGATGGGAGGAAAAGAAAAGAGAGGAGGAGAGCTATTTACAATGCTAGCGGCACACAACTTTTACTACTACAAAACTAATCTATGTTCGCTTCCCGGAGGGGGACCGACCCTTCTCTCCTGTGGAGGTAAGCTCTTGTCCAGTGTTGCGTCTCTCATAGTACAATTGGGACGAGCGCGTCAACTGTGACTGAAGTTGCCTGAAAATGCGGTGGTTTATTTCCTTTCAGATGTTCCAAAGCGATCCGATCAGATGACATTTTGTTCTTGGAGTAATGAATGGAGGTGTGCTGGTAGATCAACTAAGTTCCAAAGCGATCCGATCAGATGTCTGAACATGTCACCCCACAGTCGTCTGGAGAACGAGCATCATAGAAGAGGTAGAAGAGGTGTTCTATGTCTTCAATTACTCCTAAGTCACACGTGGTGCACACCGTGTGTTCAATTTTTTTTCTGAAGATTGAGGCAAGTCATCAGTCTATCCCAAATAAGTAGCAACATGAAGAAGCGTGTTTTGGGCGGAGTTGGAAGCTACAAAGGAAGCAGTGCATGTCTTGGTGCGATGCTCGGATCAATGAGAAAGTTGTACGCTGACTTTGAAGTGTATTGGCCCGATGCGTTTCGTAACCATGTTACGGTGTCTGCTTGGACTTGTGATGTCGCCTTGAATAATGGGAGGAGAGTAATCACGTCTCGAAGGAAGAATGATGTATTTGCTTGGTGTCGGGTAATTTCTTCTAGCGTCGTGATTTCGAGCTGTCTACGAACCATTGATGACCACGCCCCTTGCGTTGAACTGTAAAAGTTCCAAATCCATCGTAAGAGTAGGGCTAGATTTTGCATCCTAAGATTTAGGATCCATGTGCCTCTGTTACGTCTGGGGAGGCAAACTGTATCCCATTTGAGTAGACAATGCCCCCCACTGAAGGAGTTGGTCGACCCTCTCCAAAAGAAATGTCGACAAAGTCGTTGGATTTGGTCGATCACCCACATTGAAAGAAGGAACATTGGTGAGCAGTGCTCCTTTCCAACCCTCAAGACGTTATTGGGTTTTGTCTATCATTTTTAGAAATGATGCTCGGGATGGTTGTCTATAGGAAGGATTGCTCGCGGTGGTTGTCTATACGAAAGTAACACGTATTGTTGTCTCCACATTTTAGCCATGTGGTTGAGGAACATTGTTGCCATTGGATTTCCAAATGATCTAATATCAGGTTGATGTTAGATCAACCTGATATAATGTACATTTACATATTTCTTTTATAAAGATTTACATTTATATTTACAACCAATTTTTTAGTCGTTAACTAATACAATACCTATCCATCCCGCTTATCTTCTGACCAAACCGCCAATAAATCTGACTCTGAAAAAGGGTCCTGAGACGGAAACCAGTCACTTGGCACGGCGATTAATTCTCCAACTCTCCGAGGCTCCGAGCTCTATTGTGCTTTGCTTTGTGCCAATGGCGAGGGCCACGCGGCCCGGCCGACTCACCACCGGGGGCAGGAGATCGTCGCCGTACCTTCCCATCATGGTTGCACTGCTCATGTCAACGCTTCTGCTCCTCATGCTTCTTGCGCTCGGCATCTTCTCCCTCCCCGTCGGATCCAAGGGCGGGCCCCACATCTCTCGCTCTCGTTTCCGCAGATCTGCTTTCCAATCGTACGCGTCATCTTCGGAATTACTGTCTAATCATGGATGGATTATTTGAATGGGTTTGATCTGGTTTAATGGTGCTTGATTTTTTTATTTTTAATTGTAGGAAAGAAGAGCAGAAAGGAGAACAATGGACGGAGCTGCTCTCGTGGGAGCCCAGAGCTTTTATATATCACAATTTCTTGGTACCAAATAGTGCTCTTTGTTGGTTGACGTGTATTTTTTTTTTTTTTAATTGGCATTGGCATTGGCATACACTCTTGTTCTTGTGCCTGTATACAACAAATGTGGAACTTTACATACTTTTTTTTGCATTTCCTGTTTCAGTCCAAGGAGGAATGTGAGCACTTGATAAAGTTGGCTACACCACATATGATAAAGTCGACTGTGGTGGACACCAAAACTGGCAAGAGTGTCGACAGTAGGTTGTAACATCCTAAGATCTCTTCTTCATATATATTTCTCATCTTAATTAAAAATATTAAGGAATTAATTTTGCAATCTGCTTCATTCAGGGTTCGAACAAGTTCGGGGATGTTTCTTAGAAGAGGCCAAGACAAGATAATCAGCACAATAGAGAAAAGGATTGCAGATTTTACTTTCATACCAATAGGTAACGCACTGGGACCTTTTTGTTAGGTACCAATTTTTTCTTGGAGAAAGAATTCACTTGTTGTTATTACATAAAACCTCACCAAGCAAGACGAACCATTGTTATTTTAGTCATTTTTCTTCGTGACGTTCTTCCTACAGCTTTCTCATTACCGTATGAAGTCTACTACTTGCTTTAAAAAGCTTAAGTTTGTAAGAAGGCCCACGAGGGATAAACTGACACTCTCCTATGTCCGTTATTTAGGGTTGATTTCATTGAAACCTAGGTGGAAAATAAGTTACTATCCATTTTGGACACAATCTTAAAGCCTTTTAATTGATGATAAATTGCACTCATATCTGAACCATCTTCATAATCATCAAGATACGGTTTATATATGACTATATGTATATATGTACCTGCTTAATATCAGTACCTTGCCGGGCTTACAAGTATCGGCATCTGCTACCAGAAATAAGATACAACAACAACAACAACAACAACAAAGCCTTTAGTCCCAAACAAATTGGGGTAGGCTAAAAATGAAACCCAATCTGAATAATGAAAAAAATCAACATAAATAATAGGGAAATTTTTTAAAATGCCATTCTAAAATTTGGAAATTGTCAAAATGCCATCCGAAAATCAATATTTGTCATAATGCCATTAAATCTCAATACCTATTTTAATTATGCCATTATGCTCCTTTAATCACAATAAAAAAATTCCAATCTTTCTAAATGACAAAAATACCCCGTTCGAATTTGTTTTTTTATTAAAATCGATCCATTTGAAATACGTTTAGACTCGATCGAGTTGATTCGAACAGACCAAATCGCCTCTCGACATCACTATCGAGTGTTAGGGTTCGTCATCAGTTCGTCAGTATCGCGAGGTGACACTCCGCCTTGCCAGGTGCTCTGCTCCGCATCTCCTCCAGAGTTCATCGCCAGGTCGATTCGAACAAATCGATCTGCTCCGCATCGCCAGTTCAGTTACCTTGTTGTACTGTCTCAACCAAAATTGCTTGTTGTGCTGTCTCAAGGAAAAATGCTTCCCTTGTTGTGTTGTCTCAAGCAAAAAGGGCTCATAGCGAGTCAAGCTCAGGGATGGCAGGCGACTTTAATGCCAGGAGTGATAGAATGGGAATTACATTCAACCTGGGGGAGTGAGTGAAATAAGGAAGGTTCTAGATGAATTGCAAATGATGGAATGGAGGTTCACCTGGGCTAGTAGGGGTGCGTGCGTGCAAAAAACCATGGTACTCCGTGTGCTCACCACTTTCGCCGCTCGGCGCCTCGGCAGTTCCTGACAGCTGCTTTTTTGGACTAGACTGAATTTCTTCATCATCATTCCCTAATCTCTTCAGTCTTTGTTGGTTCCAGCTCCATTGCCTGTTGCTTTTGATAGTTGCGCTTCTGACGGGGTACTTACCTCTTTAGCTAGCCCGGCTCCTCCTCAAAGTCTTCAAGTGCTTTCCTTGTTGTTGGTCACAGTGATTTTGATAGTTTTCTTTCTCCGTTCTTGTTGCTATTGCTGCTCTGTCATAACTTGGCTAAAAAAGTTAATTTAGGGTTCTTTTTAAATATGAAATGGTTTTGTGATTTTGCCGGTATGGTTCTGGTTTGCTACTGTTATGGCACCTCTGGTATGTTCAATTGTGCTTTCTGATTTAAAATTCTGGTCTCCTTTAATTCCAACTAAATTATCGGTCAGTTAATTGGTATGAACTGTTGCTGATGAAATGGTTCTGATTTTGCTGGTAAATTATGGTTCTGGTTTTTTGCTAGTTTGTTATGATTCAAATTTGCTGGTTTGTTATGGTTCTGATTTTGCTGGGTTGTTGTGGTTTTGATTTTGCTGGGTTGTTATGGTTCTGATTTTGCTGGTTGAAGCATGCATCGAGGAATTTTGCTGGTTTGTTTGGTAGCATCAGTATAAAGGAGCGGAGGAAGATTGAGTAGAGCCAAAACAGGTCCTTCACCTGGAGACGGAGCGAAGGGAATCGATCGAGTCCTGTCAAGTCCGACGCAGCAAAGGTCGACGGAGCGAAGGGAATCGCGAAGAACCCTAAACCCGCCCCTGTCGATATCGACTCTTGTCGAGTGAGTTGATTTGGTGGAATCAGACTCGATCAAATTGATCGATCTGTTCAGTTTGGTGTTAAATCAGTTTTAATAAAAAAACAAATTCTAATAGGGGTATTTTTGCCATTTAGAAAGATTGGGATTTTTTATTGTGATTAAAGGAGAATAATGGCATAATTAAAATAGGTATTGAGATTTAATGGCATTATGACAAATATTGATTTTCGGATGACATTTTGACAATTTCCAAGTTTTAGAATGACATTTCAAAAAATTTCCCTAAATAATAATAATAATATAATAAATAGTAAAATAGTAGTAAAAAAATAGAAGTAATACTATAATAACAATGATGATACTAATAATAATGATAATAGCAATAAGTTACCAGAAATAAGTTATGGATAGAAATTAATTAGGCTGTTGGTCAGTCTGTATATGATCCTTTTTCATTCTTAGCTGTAGCATTAATATGAATATTTCTTCTGCCAATCTTGCAAATGACCTTACAGAGAATGGAGAGGGGCTTCAAGTGCTCCATTATGAAGCTGGTCAGAAGTATGAACCTCATTTTGATTTCTTCAATGATGAGTTTAATACCAAAAATGGCGGCCAGCGTATTGCCACTCTTCTCATGTACCTGTACGTTTAGATTTTATTTTTTGTTGTCGTTTTTGTTGCTTTTGTTAGATTTTATTTATTTCAGCAAGTATCCTTGTTATGCAGGTCTGATGTTGAAGATGGTGGAGAGACAGTATTTCCTTCTGCTAAATTTAACAGTAGCTCTTTGCCACATTACAATCAGATGTCGGATTGCGCTAAGCGAGGTCTTTCAGTGAAGCCAAAAATGGGGGATGCATTACTTTTTTGGAGCATGAAGCCGGACGGCACTCAAGATACAACAAGTTTGCATGGTGAGGTTTATTCAAGTTCTATAGGCTGGGTTTCTCCTTTTGGCCCATTCTTCTCTGATTTCGTTTTGCTGTCTCAAAGCCTTGCCGGTTGAGAACTGGCCTATTGATTCACTATGTTGGATGGTTCTTATTTTCGAACATGTAAATTAATCTGTTAAATTATGAGTCTCCGCCATTTTTTTTTCTATGCTATGAAATTGATACTCATGACGGAACGTACTTGGTGATGTCTAATATCTCATTTTTGTTTCAGGAGGGTGTCCTGTAATCAAAGGGAACAAGTGGTCCTCTACAAAATGGATGCGGATGTACGAGTACAAAGTATAGTTCATTGTTGTAACTCGCAAAAGGTATTTTTGCTCTCTAAGTTAACTTTTTTGGTATCATCTTTCCCAAATCTTATTCTTGTGTAGTTACTACCTGTCTACCTTTATTTATTTATTTATTTAGTATTTTGTTGAAAGATATGTAATTGATACTTATGAAAGTATTATTAACCCAACAGCTATTGCAATACTCATCTCAGAAGGTTGGGTTTATTGTAAGATTTGGGTCACGATGCGAGGGAGATATCTCCTCACCTGACTAGAATATTTGACACTTACTGACTTGTCAGGAGATATTGAAACATAACAATTGTGCTTTCAGTGAATTTATTGTTTTTACATGTGCCTTTGGTGCTACCATTGTGAATTTAAATCTGGTCCAGGCAACAATTACTTCAATGCTATTGCATGCTCCTTTGCTTTACTAATGCTGCCTTCTATAGTAAGAACAACTCATCACGATTATAGTATTATTACAAGTGTTGTTCCATGTAATCTAACTTCATAATTGTACTGTTCAGAGATATGTATCCATAATTCCAATCGTTTAGTACCCTTTGGTGATAACTTGTACCTATATTCTATAGGTGGTATGAGACCTCTTAACAGAAATTTAAATCTTTTTTGTTTATATATTTCTAATTCTTGACAGCACTTACTGGGAGATGGTTTACAAGGGTTGCTCTTGATGGATCTTCTCAAAAGATAGTTACCTTGACTAGCGTTCTATTTTCGTCTTTCCTTTTGGGAGTAGCTTTTTGATCCATTTGTAGTCTTAAATAAAACTAATTGATGGGAATTTTGTTTTCTTTTATTTGAGCTGAAATTTCGATGGTCATTTGCGACCTCCAAAGCCGTGTACATATTATTCTTTGTTTGAAGCTTTAAGTATTTATTATGAATTTTGATAGACAGTTTGGTGATATCTACCTGCTCTTTGATATACAAATTTGTGTCATGTCTTCTCAGTTAAACATATATTCGTCATTTTATTGTGTGACCACTGATCAAAGAAGATTAAATGTGAATAATAAAAGGAACATGATACAATCTTATTATTATTATTATATTATTCTTCTAAACTACCGCTGGCCCATTTCTTCATTTTATCTTTAGATTTATGAGACCCCAAGAAATGAGCGAATTTATGTCTTTTAGCTCACCGAGATTTTATTTTTTTTCTTTACGGAGTTAGCTCTAGATCAGGCTTTTAAAAAATATTAACGGTTCTTAACGGTGAGGTACTTATATAACTATTTCACGTTAAAATGAAATTACATGACCGTTAAATTAAAAAATGACCAATCATTTTTTTATCAACTTCTAGTTCATTTAGGCCAAATTTTGATGCGTCTGGTATGTACATTAATTACGATTTGTATTTTATCTTTAGATTGTGCTTCGAAGTTTTTTTTTATAATTCAACTATCTAATTCGTCCGAATAGCTGATTTAATTAACCAAGCTAATTCATGAACCAGCAGCAAAATCATTAAATCAGACAACGAATCTCACAAACCAGCCTCAAACGTATTGAATCCTCCTCATAGTAACAACTAAACGGCACTAAGTATATCCTGCAAATACACATTATGTGTGAAAAATGTTAATCCCAAAGTTTCGAACTCGAAACCGAGGCATGAGATGCCGAGAGCTGAAGATCTGAAGGGCAGGAACTCAAAGAGCTCGAAAACTGAGGATGAACTCAGTGTGAAGAAATCGAAGAAGAAGATTGTCGCGAAAAGAAACTCGGGAAGAATATCCAAACAAGAAGTCGAAGGCTCAAGCTGAAGTCAGAACAATAGGGAACATAATCTCGAAAATAAAGGAAATTTGAATTAAAGCATTTATTAGACAGTTAGACTACAATTAAGAATTAGATTAGTAGCTAATGAATGAGTTAGATGAGCTGATGCATTCAATGCACATACTAGTATAAATATGAGAAGTTGTATTGCGTTAGAACTTGATGAGACTTGAAGTATCAAACTATTTTTTATCTGTAAACAAATTCCTCCAATTAATAGAAATTCATATGCCTATTTGATTACTCATCTCTTCCAGATTCAAATTTGTTTAGACTACTTTAGGAACTTAGTCACCAGATATAAGTGAGTTGTGAGAGGAGTGAACTCCACCTGTGATTAACAAAGCATAGACTTATCTCAACAAATTGATATCATAGCTTATGACAAGTTTTGAAAATAACTCATTAGGATCCATGAAACTGTCAAAGCTGACAAGACCAACTACAACAACTGGATCATCCAAATAAAAGTGTTGTTTGGAGCCCAATATGTGTGGGAGATAATGGATACAAGTTACAAAGAACTAGCAACACAAAGAATCCGACAGTAAATCAGCTGAAGGTTTTGAAGGAGAAGTGCATGAGAGATAAAACATCACTCTATATCATATATCAAGGAGTAATTGATGATGTATTTATGGTGTATTTGATTCTCAAGTTTAAACATTTTCTAATACTGAATATTTGATTGTAAGTGTACAACATGTCGTTTGTGGTACTTAAAGGTATGTATAGACAGGAACAATTTGACTTCCTAGTTTGATCTAAATATTTAAACTTAAGCAATTGAGAGGAGGATTGGTTGATTTTGTGTTCAATCTTAATAAAGAGAGATGAGTTGAGAGATTAAACATGTTTTAAATCAAGAATGGAAGACTTAGGGTTAACAGGTTCACCGTTCGCTTGCTTGTGGTAAAATTGGTCAATTGGTACAGTTTTTATTAATACAGATACTACAATTGTTAGGGATCTCTTCCACAAATGTCAAAGTTATTTCTACCTTTTTTATTTCTATCTTTTCGACTTGTTTTTCTTCTCTCTGCCAAAATAAAAGTATCAAGGATTTACCGCTGAACTCTTGGGGACCCCGTCACTCGGCCACCAAATAACCAAAATAAGAAATGGCTGGTAACAACCAACTAGATTCAGGACATATTGTAATGATCGACCTGGTCTAATAGCAGTTGTTGTTTTTCCTGAAAAGGCAGACGACCCTCTTCGGCATCCTCAACCTAGTGTTTTGACAAAACCCATACGGGTCAACCCGACTCGCGTCCGCCCGCCCCCGTCGCCCGCCCATACTCATGCCAAGGGCGGGTTTCATACGGGTTAGGGTCGCTCCTTCGAAATTTCGCCAGTGGTTACCCGTCCCTTTTCAACCCGTCCTTAACCCGCCTTCGCCCGTGCCCGTGACCCGTGCACACCCGCCCCATGACTCGTTATGAGTTTCTATTTATGTGATGGAATAAAGCTCTTAATACTAAAATTATTTAGCAATCTTTACAATTTCTATTTAATTCGTTACGAGTTTGAGAAGCCTAAAATAATAAAGTTATAAAAAAATATTAAATTTTTAAAAAATTATTGACGGTTGGAATATTTTTGCTATTTTTTAATTACTTTCAAATTTTAGAATTCTAATTTAAAAAATAATTTGAAAATTTTATGTATTTTCCAAATGTTTGGAATTTTGTGGAACTTTTTCTGTTTTTTTAATTTTGAAATTTTCGAATTAAAAAAATAATATATTCGTGACCCGCCAGTACTCGCCCCGTCCCGCCCAACCCGACGGGCCAAAGGGCGGGTTAGGGTCATCATTCAAAACCCAACCCGTACAACTTGTGCCCGTACAACCCGTGACCCGGGCAACCCGTGCCCGTGTCCGCCCGTACCCGCCCGTTTGGTAAACACTACCTCAACCCCCTTTTGTTTCAAAGGACCCTCATCTACTTGGAGAGCTCTACCCTCAACATCCTTCCGAAAAATAATCTTTTGACAATCATTGGCTTCCTCAAAATGATCTGAAGGAGTCTGGATGTTCGGTTTAAGATTGGAGCATGTAGGGTTTGACATTTCTTCGAAAAAATAATCTGCATATCGACGACGATAAGTCTGGTTACTTTAACAGGTTACCAAAATAGGACTGGTTGATGAGTCAATTTGGTTATTAACCAATACCATACGACGAGACAAAACTTACTCTAAGCCATCGGAATCTGAGATATTTATGATACTAAGGGTCCGAGATTTGGAATAACTAGGTCGACAAGACTTATCCTCGGGGTCGCTAAGGGTAGTTGCTGATGGTGTACGAGATTCAAGCGAAGGCGATAGTCCTTCCATATCAAAAATCAAATCTTACTAAAAAAGAAAAATGAGGAAAAATCAGACCACATATTAGGATTTACCAGTATTTACTCAAAAGGTCGGATCTAAGGGTTTACTAGTAAGGGAAGTGCAAAGCAATACAAATTAGATACCGTGACAACAGCAAGATTACGACATAGAAGGCAAAGAACGTGAGGAAGTTATGAAGAGAGGGTTACCTAGTGGTGGACGAAGAACATGTAGGATTAAACTCATCTCTTGTTTGACAATTTGCAAAAACAAAATAGTACTAACCTTGCACAATTGAGTTTTGGTGAGTTCCAGGTTTATACATGTACAATAAGTTGATGATAGGCTCAATCATGCATGTACAAGTCATGACGATCACAATAATAAGACACAAACAAGACATTTTCAGAGCCATGCGTTACCATAATGCATGGACAACCCATCATAACGGGTTTCCTATCCGTCATAACGGATTGTCCACCCGTCACAACGGGTTCCCAATCCATTGTAACGGATTGAAAATGAGAAGTACTGAAGACAGAGGATTTCCAGAGGCTTGTGTTGCCATAACGCATCATCAACCTGTTATAACGGGTTTCCAATCCATCACAACGAGTTCCTACTCAGAAGGATCCAGAAGTCAGTGAACCAAGTAGAGAAGGGCAAAACTTGAAATTCTCCAACCGTTACAACGGGTTTTGTAACATATTCCTTGTTCTATAATGCAAGAAGGGAATTTTAAGATTGCAGGACTTCAAGAAGTGCCCAGCATATATATACCTTGGGGGTACGAACCAAGAAGATTATTTAAGCCATCCCCAAGTTTTCAAACACTCAATTGAGCATCAGAAATAGCACTAAAGTTTTCTCCTACAACTATCTAAATCTGAGAGAATTGGAATAGCTACAATCATCTAATTGCCGATTAGAGAACACTTTTTAGCTAGCTTTGTTAGTCTTTTGGTGTACTACAATGTGTTGTCAAGTAGTGCATCCCATCCTTGATTGTGTTGTCAATCAGATACATTTACCTTGTAGAGCGGTGTAGATACTTGCATAAGTTTTGGAATCTAAGATTGGGTTGTTTATGTGAGAAGAAAATAAAGATAGGTTCCGCAATTGTAAAAACACTTATTATTTAATGGATTCGATCCCGGAAGGAAGTTTTGGTTTCGGGAGTCCCGTCGACATAGACCTAGTTTGTTTGTAGGCTGAACCATGTTATGCCGCGTGTTCTTGTGTTCTCTTGCTCTTTGCTCTTTGCTCTTTACTTTCTCTCTTTACTATACTTGTACTTTGTTATCTTGATTTGCTCAAGTGTTCTTAGTACTTGCTTGCTTGTGATTTTAGCTAAGTGATTAAGGTTCAAAAGTTTGAATTGTAATTGTTAAAAATGCTTCTCCCCTAGCACTTGAGCTTAGGACCTCCATTCTAACAGAACAAACTAGACAAATAACCCTACAAACCACAACACAACAAGATTTAGGGATGGCAGTAACAAAGACAAATAACCCTTTGAGATCTACTAACAATAATGATTAGGGAGTATTAGCACCAACAAAGAAGAGAAAGAGACCTAAGCAATTTGAAGAGTTAATAGCGGTGGCTGGTGAGAAGCATCAACAATGGCGGAAGGTCTCAATTCGAGAACAATGGTGGAATACTTCAAACTAACCAAAAGAGAAAAGTAAAGGTGCATAAAGAAGATAAGAGGGTTGTTGCGGATACTTACCTAGAAAGAGAAATGCTTGGGAAGATATTCAGATATAAAAGGCGGAGGTAGGAAAGGCATATGTGTCACGATCTTGGAGTTCAATCTCTTCGATGGTTTCGATGAAGAACGTTAATGGTAAAAATAAATATGGAAGAGAGAGGAGAAGAGGAAGTGTTTGGGGAGTTCGTAAAAGAGGAAGAAGAAGGGAAAAGAGTGATTTTAAAGGAAATCATTGAAACTGTCGCAAGGGACGCCTCCAATAGGAGAAAAAGAGAGAAGAAGATGTACGACAAGACAACTGTTAGGAGATCGTGCATACGAAAGTAATGACTCAAGATATAACGGGAAGACGCGATAAGTTGTAAGGACGAATTGTGCGCATCAGGAAGATAGGTTGAAGGGTCAGATTGAGCACATCGGAATGACACGATAAATCGTAAGGCCGAATTGAAGGAAATTTCGAGGATTTTAAAACCTAGGAGCTAGACACGAGGACTGTAAATGTAGAAGAAAGATCAGCAAGTTTGTATGTTCCAAATACTCAAGGGCTTGAGAAGAAGTTTGGCATATTGATGGAGTTGTTGTATAATGGTTAGCAGGAGTTAGAGAAAAATGATAAGTAATCGAGAGTCTAAAGTGCTTAAAGATACCGAAGGCATTTAAAGACATTTGCCTCGGAAGTATAAAGCTTCTTATACATTCACTTTGACTACAGAAACTCGGGGGACCTCACTACAATGTGCCTGTATAAGTTCAAAGAGGGCGAAACAACATGCAACTCGTAAAGGTCCAAGCATGACGATACGGCAGACGACTCGCTCAAAATAGAGACCCGTTTCCGCCTAGACCTATTGGACTTATAAATACGCGATGCCAAGGACAAAAAAAAATGATCTAAGACTTCTCGTAGGATAGCTACTTTTATATTTTGCTTTCTTTCCCTCTTGTAATTCTCCCTTGTACCCTCCGCTCAATAAACGTGAATCGCTATTATCTTCTCTCATTTTTCATGTAAGCTACATATCCTCTCGGCTCGATATTCGTAGAGCCGAGATCACCCTATTTTCTTGTTTGGTTGTTTACTGAAAAAATCGAATAATGCACTGTAGCAGTTATATTCCCATTTTCATAATATAGTTGAACGTCTCTCAAGAATGCCATGTAGCCGTCACATTTCCTTTTTAAGAATAACCTAGTTGAGCGTCTTTGTTTAAAGATGTTTTCTTCTCGCTTGCCAGTGTTTTCTTCAAGTTGCACTTTTAGTAATTAAGGAAGCTAGCACGATGAGAACCCCAGATTATTGTAGAAAGAATTTTTGGCTATTAGTTTGAACCAAACGAAATGCTTAATTTCTCAAATTGAAACATTTCCAAGTTCTAACTCGAACATATAACATTATCTGCTGTTTTGTTTGTAGCAAGACATTTCTATTTTTTTTTTTTTTTTTGTTGCGTTGTTCTGACAGACTTTAGATGTGATATTTAAGGAAGTTAGGCTTGTGCATGTTCACTTTCTTGTATAACCTTTAAGCCAATTGATCCATTTTCTGGTAATTTCTGTCTCATGGAAAGATTGTGTACTTGCTAAAAAGCTATGGATTTTCAAGAAAAATATGTCTGTGCCGACTTATTTCCATCTGATTCAGGAGGGAATAGAGGAATAAGAACCAAATATTGGATTTGTCCTGACAAATGTAAAATGTTGGAAAGCAACGAAACTTAGTTTGTGGCAACTCTAATCAGTCACCTGAAAGCCAATACAGTTGTCTTCTCCTTCACAGGATTGCCTTTCACAGGATCATTGACTAAACTTCTGTTCATCACCTGTGGGAATTGTAATACAGTGGCTCGCTGCATTACCTCTTACTATGTATTTGTCACATGAGATCTATATGCCCAAACATAAGTTTTTTTTTTCATTTTCTCTCCTTTTTGGTGAAATCAAATTTGAGATGGTTGTTAGAACATAATACACAATTAGTAAAATACCATGTGAACAAGGAAACACAACTGGTATGCAAAATCTGCACAAGCATATTGATCCTAGTTTAATATTTTTTAGGAATATCAGAATCAGTCAAATTTATTATGAACTTGCAGATTTTTATTTAGCACAGATTGTTCCTACTATATCTTAATATATGCAAAAGAAACATTCAAACTTTTAAGCATTCACAGGATGGCCTTTCAGGAATTGGATGATCAGCTGATTGACTTGGTCAGGGAATTGCTCCTGAGCAAAGTGATTCCCCTCTGGCATGTAACTAATCTCCAAATTTGGCACATACTTTTGCATTATTCCTTCATTTATGGCTTCATACATTCCAGGAAATTTGTAGACATAATCTTTCTCCCCCTGGATCAGAAGCACAGGGACTTCAATTTTTAGATCTGGTGCATTCTCCCGCTTTCCAAGTGCCCTATTATGTAAGTGTAAATTGAATTATGACCTTAAGTATTGATGCAATGAAAACTTTCTACTTCAGAATTTAATTAATAGAGCATTAATTCCAAGTACTGATCATCCTGAGAGATAAGGGCTAATTTCTGGTAATTCAAGGGGACAATTACTGTGTTAGACCTAATATATACAATCGTATAAAAAATTGTTCTTCCATTGCCACCAAATAATATAGTGACCTAACCTATAAGGCATTTGAAGAGGATATATGAAACCATTTTTCTTGTAAAGAGCTGCATAGTTAGAGAGGTCCTCTTCAGTGAACCACTCTGGCAATGGTGTTGATTTGTCAGCAAGGTCCATAATCTCTAACCCCTCTGGAGCAATTGGAATTTCACTTTTTGAGAAGAGGATGTAAACTGTGCGCACAACTTGCTTGACGTCAAATCGCCCAAAGTCGGCCTCTGCTCTTCCAGGTTCCTATGAGATGAGCAAGAAAAATAAATCAAAGCATCAAAATAAAAAAGAAATAATTTTTTTGGTTCACTAGAAGGAAAATGATAGCACATGAGGGTTTCAGTTGAGAAATTGTACGTCACACCTGAAGAAATTTTGTGCAGCCATTTATTTAAGTATTTCTGGTCTGTTTAGTACTGTGGCTCTTATGGATCAACTGGAATTTGTGGCTTAATTCAGGCTTAGAACCCGGTGTTGGGAACTTGAAACATGAGAGGTTATATCTATTACCAAATTTGTACTTGATTGTTCCTAGAAAAGGTAATTAATTTATCTAAAAAAAAGTACCCGCCATCTCTTTATGTAGAAACCCTCAGGAAGAGAATCATAGGAGCCTAGTGCGGGTGAAAAAGGAATTCCAATAGATATGACTCCACAAGTTCGGGTTGGATAATGCAGTGCGAATTCATAGGCTGGAAGCGCTCCAAAGTCCTTGCCAACTAAGAAAGCCTTCAACCCAGAGAAAAAATTATCAAAATTAGATATCGTAAATAATTGGGCAGCTAGGGAAAATGGAGCAGAGAAGCACCCAAAACAATAAATATGGCATTATAGAGAAGATGAAAATATCTAATTTGATTAGATTAAACAAAGGCATGATATATATACCTTTGGAATGGAAAAGACATCAAGTATACCAAGCATATCTGATACTAGGTGCTCCCATGCAGCATTTTCCGGGTCTTGGGGAGTATCTGACAACCCATATCCCCGCCAATCAGGTGCAATGGCTCTGTACCCAGCTCTGGCAACAGCAATCATCTGGTGGCGCCATGAGTACCATATCTCTGGAAACCCATGAAGAAAAACCACTGTACCCAGCTCACCTACCACACCAACAGTATACCAAAACACATGTCAGAAGCTTTATCTAATTTACTATATTCTGATCTATTGCAAAATATGCAGGAGGAAAAGAAAAGTGTCAGTACATGTAGATGTAATTTCACTATTATATTGTGCTGGAATTTTGACTTTTGAATGAAGTCACTAAATTCGCTCTTAATCAGCTTGAGACGAGGGAAGTTTATCTCCGTTTGTTATAGAGAAAATGTTTATCAATGGTAGCTTAGCTAACCTTTTCCAGCTTGTGCTATGTGGAGATCGAGTCCATTAATCGAGATTTGACTGTGCTCTATCTCCACCTCCATCTCCATCTCCATCTCCATCTCTTAGTACGGACAGCTGTGGAGCTCACTGCATCAGTGTGAGTCTAGAGATATTTTTATGGAAAGTTTTTATAAAGGGTCTTAATAATGAGCTGGATTGTATATAATAGTCTAATGGTCTTAAAAATTTACAAACGGCCAGTGACGTTATTATTATTTTTTTCTGTTTTCTACTTGACTAGTTGACTGTTTTTTTTTATTTTTTAGTAGGGGCGAGATTAACAATAGCGTCTCTAAATGAATTTCAATTATAATTTATCTGAATTTTTTAGGACGTGACTAACAATAGCGCCCTTATTTACTGCGTCGAAGTTGGACCCATACATAGAAGAAAACAAGAAAATAAAAAAATATTGGATGAAATTTAAGTGTGTGTTGTTAATAGCGCTCCCGACTATTTATAATATTTTTTAGAGATCTTAAACTATAACTATTAATCTGACCCAAACTAAGGCTAATATAAAATTCTTCCTATTTTTTATTGGTAGGATAGATCACTCTACAGAATTTTATTTTATGGCCCTGAAAAAATTAGAAATTATATCTATGATCATGATTTAAAAATTTTGATACCTATGATCTTATTTTTCTGCATTCATGTTCTCATGTGTTATCTAGCCTCATGAATTCAGAAACTGAGGTCACTCGAGATGACAAAGCAAAAAAAATTACAAAGTAATTAGAAATCTGCATTCACGTCCGAACGCAACGTTTGAACGTGCGGTCTAACGTCACGTTCACAACATTGTCTAAACGCAAACATTCAGATTTAGCGTTCAAATGTGAATGCCGGCCCGAAATTTTGCACCATATTTAACCATTTTTGTTGTTTGATTTGCATCGTGAACGCATGCGTTTAGTTTGAACGTGAACGCAGAAAATAGGACCGTAACTGTCAAATTTTTTAAACCAGATCATGAATGTAATTGTTATTTTTTTCAGAATCAGACAAAAAATTCTTGCTCCACATATCAAATTAGTATTTCTCCTTCGAAGGGAATATTTTGTAATAAATCAGAATATTACTTATTTTTATCAAATTAGACATAAATTCTAACTTAATTTAAATTTGATATAAATTTATTTCAAAAACTTCAAAATTATGTATTTTTCTTTGAATTTGAATATTACATATTTTTCCTTCGAAACTTTAAAACTTCACAAATTTACCATTTATTGTTTTTATATTAAAAATTATTTTAAATTTGTAAAATATTCATTTATCATTCACTAAAAGTATTAAAAATATATAGTTCGTTTAATGAAAATATTTGTCTTATATTTTATCTATTTTTAGGACAAAGTCATTTTGTACTCCTGACGTATACTCGGTAACATTTAGGTGTGTTATTGTATATGTATCAAAAGTAGATAAATGAACGAATATGCTCTAAAAATTGATCAAATATCAGGCTGATATTTTCAATAAATAAGCAGTATTTATTTACACTTTTAATTAAGGTACCCCGGCGTACACTTAGAGAGAAGATCCCTAGCGAAGGAAAGAAGTTCACGGGGGGATCTAACAGGTCATCAATACTAGAATCAGCCATTAGTTCCCGAAAGTAAGGGAGACGAAGTTCAACTTTGTCACCGCCCTCGTCTACACCTTTCCCTCATTTTTGAGCACCAGCTCGTCCCAATCCATCTCTGGGTCTAACCACCTCTTGATGATTCTTCAGTTTATTTGAGCCCGGTTGAGTGGGAGAGGGAGCATGATTCCGAGCAGCCAAAGGTATGGCCGGAATAGGAATGGGAGGAAGGTTTGTGGAAGGAATACAAGAGGAGGGAACCTCAATAAGTCCCCCAGAAATGTGCTCATTTTTTAGGTGAGGAACCGTAGAGCTTTCCCCCTGAGCAGGTAGAGGTGGCAGAATCGAACCCCACCCGACAAACCCGCCTGACCTGGAGTGACCTGATATGACCCGAAACCTAAAAATGACCTGACATTAGATAACCGGATACCCGACCCGACTTGATTTGATATTATCCGAAACCCGAAAAGACCCGACATCAAATAACTCGATACCCGACCTGACCTGAACCGACATGACCCGAAGCCCGAAAAGACCCGATCGGATGACCCGATACCCGACCCGACCTGGACCGACATGACACGAAATCCGAAATCACCCGAGATCACATGACCCGTCGACCTAACTCGACCCCACATTACCCGCAATCTGAGATGACCTAATACTAGATGACTCGATACTCGACTAGACTTGACCCGAACATAATAGGTCAGAGACCTGAGATCAGATGACCCGACATCCAATTCATTTAGGATGGCAGATCTATGTATAAATTATAAATATTAATAATTGTTTTGTTTCTTTAACTTTAACTATTATTCTTGGAATATTGAATTCTCTATTTTATTTAAGTTAAAAAATTTCATGGTTATGAACCATTTATAAATTAGAAAAACTTCTTTTATTGTTTATTTGATGGATTGATTTATTTGTTTTTATATGATATTTTTATAAGGATACTTGTTCAATTGACTTGTCAAGTAGCACTTCAGCTTAGTATCACAGCCTGCCACATTTATTGATATTTTAATCTGAGTGGCTTCTTTTTTAGATGTAAATTGGTTGTGCTTTTATAGTATCAATAAGTAAAAATATTAAATGATAACCTTTGCATGCAAACTAGTATATTAATTTAGTTTAATAATTAAACTTATCTAGTGAAAGTTAAAACCCATCAAATTAAGTCTTGAGTTCATCAATTTTAAATCTTTGTTTCTCAAGTTGTATCAGTTAAGGATAAATCAATTAATGCATATAGTTGCATCATGATCAAACTAAATTATTTATTTATTTATTTTTGGGTCTAAATTAAAAATCACTACTGGTGCACTTGTAGAGTAGTGGCGGAAATATTATCCATGTAACAAATTATAAATTGCAATTTTGGTATCTGGTATTTGTGACTCTGGAAAAAATATATGCACATAGAGATGAACTAAGTATCCAGTCAAATAAGAATCCCTACGAAGTTGCTTGCTCATTACCAAAATACCAAAGTTGTTTGCTCATGACTTAATTATCCCAGTCAAATAACAGCTAAGGTTTACTTGATACATAATATAATCCCAACGATTTAACTCGATACAAAATAACAGCTAAGGTTTACATGAAATACACAAACAACTCAGATATCAATTTAACACGCAAAGTTTACTAAATGTCAAAAATACTCAGTTCCATTACTCCTATTCAAAATACCTAATCAAAATACAATTCAAACTGAATTGTTGGAGTACTTGATCTACCATCTGGCCCTATTACTCGTTTCTCAAATTGAACCCATAAAAGCTCATAAGTGTATTTGCTACAACACTTAATCAACTCTAACCTCTCCACTCGTAGACTCGTAGTGCCATACCAAACTCGTAGTACCATATCAGTATGCTGATAGGTGTATGCCTATCTTGTGTGAAATGAAAAACTGGTTAAAGACAAATAATTCTGAGAAAATACAGCACAGAAGTATAAACCGATAGAGCAGTCATTCTCATTTCTCAACTTATAATCAACTCTTTCTTGTAAAAAGATTGTTCTTTGCCATCACTTTGCAGTTATGTACACAACAGTTGTAAAGAGTGCAAGTTAACTTATATCACAGCAAACAAGAGAAGTAAAGCTACAAAACTCGATGAAAACAAGTACATACTTCGGTTACCTTGCACTGACAGAAGAGCTACTTGTCTTATGTCTACTAGCAACACGTGGTGTCTCACTGGTACGGGGTGGAATAGATTGATGTATGACAGAAGAGATACTTGTCTTAATGGACAAAATAGCAGTCATATTCTCAAACCACCTCAGGATGCCAGTTGAACAATAGTTTGTAAAAAATTTAGCAGAATAAACAATCAAAATCCTGAACCTGGTGAAACCTGATGAAACCACACCCACTTAGTTTGTAAAAACTAAAAATAGTAGTTTGTAATAAACAAACTCTTTTGTTTGAACTTCTTTTGTACTTAGTGATTTAAACATGCAGGTCAATCAATCTAGACACTATCCAATTCAATTGTTCACAAACCATTTCGGGAAAAGTACCAAATGATCAGTGTGTTATTTGGGCAACCATTTCGGGTCTAATTTCTCGAATTCCGAGTCATTCAAGGAAACTAGACGCTATTGATCTTAACCTTTGATTCCAACTCACTAGTTCATGGGGTTGTACTACTGAAATTTCCAAACTCATTCATGCCAAAAAAATTCAAATAGGTCCTTGTGTGTACTGAAGTTGAGTTTCTGGTAGTCAATGCACATTCGCAACTGGTAACAAGTCTTGTGGCGATCAAGTCACCGCTATCCCCTTTTACAACCATCGTACCACCATTCTTGGTGAACTACGTGCACTAGGCTCACCCATTTGCTATCCGAGATTGGGTATATAATTCTGGCATCTAGCAACTTGTGCACCTCTTTCCAAACGCCTTCGCTTAAATTAGGATTCAACCTCCTTTGGCCCTCTATGGTCGGCTTGTGATCGTCTTCCATGAGAATCCGATGCATGCAAATAGAGGGGTTGATACCCTTTAGGTCTCTGATTGTATACCCAAAGGCCCTTTGATGTTTCCTTAGCTCTTGAAGAAGTTTTCATGTTTGTTCGTCATCAAGGCTCGCTAACAATCACCGGGTAGGTTTCCTTCGCTCCGAGGTATTCGTACCTGAGATTGGATGGTAGAGGCTTCAATTATACCTTTGGAGCATCATCGGATAATCATCGAAGGGTTCAACGAAGTCGGACATGGTCTCAATTGTACACAGCTCTAGGGGGTACTTTGCGACCCGCAGGAAGATCTTTGTGGCCCGGAATATCTTGGGTACTTAGACAAATTTCGCCTTGAGAAGTTTTTTGCAACTCGCAATGATTGTCTGCGGCCCGCAAAATATCTGGTGAAACACTCTGGAAGCTCGGGGAATTAACTTGCGGCCTACAAAGAGATGAAATTTGGTGTGTTTTGCTCCACTTGAATTGTCAAGTCTTGATCACCCAATATTGTTTCCAGCGGTCCATCGTTCCCAGCGCTACAGAGTTGTTCTTGCACGATCTCGTCAATGGCATCAATCTGAAAACAAACTTTTCATTAGATGGATATTTTAAAGCCCTATTGACATGAAAAGTTATTTTCTCGTCTCCAATTTTGAACGAGATCATCCCTTCGTGCACATTGATTACTGCTTTGGCCGTGTTTAGAAAAGGCCTACCTAACAACAATGGTGTTTGGACATCCTGCTCCATGTCCACAATTACAAAGTTTGTCGATACAAAATATTTGCCAATTTGAATAGACATGTTCTCTACCACTCCTATTGGCAATTTTACCGATTGATCGGCCATTTGCAAAGATATCCTTGTGGATCTAATTCACCTACCCTTATTTTATCAAAAACAAACTTGGGTATAAGACTAACACTAGTGCCTAAATCACACAAAACACGTTTGAATTGCACCTATAGAGCAAGGTATGGCAAATTTACCGGGGTCGTCTAATTTCTTTTGTAAGTTGGCCATGGACACAACTTGTACCTCTTCCAATTTACGCCTATTAGAAAGTATATCTTTGAAGAATTTGGCGTAAATGGGCATTTGTGTAATCACCTCGGTTAGGGGTAAGTTTACGTGCAATTGTTTCAACACCTCAATAAATTTCGAGAATTGCTTCTTGGTTTTGTCATTCACTTTTAGGAGGCGAAAAGGGAAAGGTGCATACCTGTGAGGAGGTACGTAGCGTGGTACCTCTGTACTTACCTTGGCGGGCTCATCCTTGGCATTGGATGGCCCGGGAGATTCCGTTGAGGCTTGAACCTCGGGTGTGGAAATTTGTGTGTCTTGTTGCTCATTTTCTTTGCTCATAAGCACTTCATCGTCAATCGGCATGGGCAGGTCTTTGTATGTTGCCCCACTTCGGAGTGTGTGCAACACCTTGACGTCCTTCCGATTTGGGTCCGACTTAGGTGGAAGCGTGCCCGGTTGCCTCACGGTGCGAGTAGCTTGTTGTGCCACTTGTGCCTCTAAAAGCTTGTTTTGAGTGGCTAGGAGCTCAATCCTGGTCTTCAATTCATCCATCTTCTTCTTTTGGTTGGCCATGAATGTCCCAACCATAACCTCAATGTTTGATTTAGGTTGATAGCCACTCGCCCATTAGTTATTTTCATACCCTTGGTTACCCCAATTTTGATTTTGACGATTGAAGTTACCTTGGTTACCTTGGATTGGTTGGTCGCCTTGCTTTCAAGAGAAGTTGGGGTGATTCCTTCACCTTGGATTGTATGAGTTCGAGTAGGGGTTGTTGTTGGAACGAAAATTCCTGATTAGGCCCAATTACTGATTGATGTGATTTGAGATTCATTGGGTTGGTAAATACACTCATTTTCCCTTGCTTTTGTTTAGGTAGTATTGGCTTGGTTTGCGTATCAGACCCTATTCTTCATTTTGACTTGCTTGGGGACAAGCAAGGTTTAAGTGTGAGGGGATTTTATCGACCAAAATTACGTATCCCAAAACACGGTTTGGAATGTAATTTGGGCCATTACTAGTGTGTTTTTAGGTTAATTTTCTGAAAATATATGCAAGTTCTTAGTTCTGCCCAGTTTCTTTATTTTAGTGCAAGTACAGGACAAGCAGATGAAAATTGGAGCTCGGGACGAAAAGCGGGGTGCAAAGCTGTAAGTGGCAACTTTTTGCGGGCCACAAGAATTCCTTGCGGCTGCAAGTTAATTTTTTTGGCTTCCAGAGACTTTGGGGGCAAGCCTTGCGGGCCGTAACACACATATAAAGTTTGAATTTGAAAGCTGGCGCCTCATCATTTTATGTTGTGGTTTGTGGGCCACAAGAATTCTTTGCGGATCGCAATTTTATGCAAAAATGTGAGAAATTCAGGAATTTCTGACATATGGTATAATTTGCAAAATTACCAATTCTTGCGGGTCACAAGACATCCATTGTGGGCCACAAAATTATGCATAAATCTGCGAAATTTAGAAAGTTCTGACTCCGGATAATCATAGAGCTCCAGATAGTCCATGTTTTGGTCTTTGACTTCGGATATAATTTTTAGCCTTATCCACCAATGAGAAGGTAAAGGTCATCCTCTTCAAGTCTTCTTGGCTTATCGTGCATATTTTGAGCATACCGCACAACTCCTCGAAGTTTGCAAGGTGTTGGACCGCATCTTCGTGTGCCAACCCGTGGAAAAGAGTCCTTTGCACCTAGTTCAACCAAACCGATGGAATTTTGTATTCTTTTGCCAAAATATTGGGGGTAGTGTACCCCAAGTGTGTCTCATTGGCCTTCGGAGCGGTATAATCCCAAAGCGTGCGGTTGGGATCACCATTATCGGGTCGGTTTCGGTTGGCTTGCTCGAGTTGGTTCGTGAGTTGTGCAACCCTTTCTCTCAATTCATCGAGACTTTCCGCCATATCTAACCTTCTAGGAATTAGCCTTAGAAGAAGTCTATGCTCTGCTCTCACCCTTTGCCTTGCTTGGATGATGTCCGATGAGTTTGGCTCGAAATCGAGAAGTCTAGGAATAAGCGATGTAAATGCTTCTTCTTCCATATTTTAAGAGGCTACAAGACAAGAGAAAGAGAAAGAGAAAGCAAACAAGTGAGCAACAACAAAAATAAAAATAAAAGAAAAATTGTTTAGAAATAATTGCTAATTTCTATTATAAATACAGTTGTCTCCGGCAATGACGCCAAAAACTTGTTGCACGATTTGCGTATTAACAATTATCAAGTTCTAAATACCCAAATTCTCGTGTTTGGTCACAAGTGTATGATGTCATTAGTATGAATTCGATGTCGAACACAAGGACAAGTTGATTTCTAATTAGAACCAAACGGTTAAAATTCCTAAGCAAGTAAAATGTTGGAAGTTGAAAGTTGTTTCGTAACCGATTAAAACTAAAACAATCAAAGCAAGTAAAGATTTTTGTTGATCAAGATTAGATGGCTAGATCGTTAGGTTCGCTATTCAACTTCATTTTGGCAATGCCAACAATTCAACAACCGCTATGAATGGGTCAAGGTACCAATGATAGGTATTGGCGATTGGTTTCCCGTACCAATACCTACTCTAACGTAAATCGAAGTCGAGGGTTAATCAAACCCCATATTACGTTAAGATTGATGTATGTATCGCATTAACTATTCCTAAACCTTGGTACTGTGCAATTACGCTATGGTACCGCAATTCAATTCAATTAACTCAACCCTTAATCACTCTCTTGAGTATGATAGCGATTAAGTGCTTCTTCTCGATCAGGATCCGACAATTGATTTCTCATACAATTTATCAAATCCTAAGATAATCAAATAACATCAAAGAAGCGATATTCAAATAGCAAATTGTTTACATGAATTCCAGTACCAAAAAGCAAGTTTCTAAGCTATACCTAAAGCCTTAGAGAGGTTTTTAGCCTCTCATGACTGTCACAAGTACAAAAAAGAAAGTCATGCTACAAGAGAAAGGGAATAGAGAAGGAAAATAGGATAGAAAAACCGAAAACGTCTCCCGTTGCAAGATTCAATATCTTCTCCTTGTGCCAAACCCTAGCCACCAAGTTCTTCCTTGCCAGATCTGGAGGAAGAAGAATTGATAAAAATGAAAGTCTCCCCCGTTTTCTCCTTAAAAATCCGAGCAGAATCTTGCCAGATCTGTTCTTTTCGGCCCGCAAACCACATCAGAAAATGATGAGGCGCCAACTCTCAAATTCAAACTTTGTATGTGTGTTGCGGCCTGCAATGAACTCCTGCGGCCTGCAAGGCTTGCCCCCAAATTCTTTGGAAGCCAAAACAATTAATTTGTGGCCCGCAAGGAATCCTTGCGGCCCGCAAGAAGTTGCCACTTGCAGCTTTGCACTACGCTTTTCGTCCCGGGCTCCAATTTTCACTTTGCTTGTCTTGTACCTACAGTAAAACAAAGAAACTAGGAAGAATCAAGAACTTGCATAAATTTTCAGAAAATTAACCTAAAAACATGCTAAGTAATGGCCCAAATTACGTTCCAAACCCCTGTTTTGGGATACGTAATTTTGGTCGATCACCCACCTACCTCTCTTTCCAGTGTGCTCCCTCCTTCTGTCATTTCCCTTTTCCCCCTAACATCCTGGACTACCGGCCTCGCCTCAGTAATAGTTTCTCTGTTTGGACGATTCGAGGCCATTTGATTCGATTCTAGAGTAGTGTTTGTAGGGATCGACATATCCTCAGAATGTAATTCTACATATGGTCGGCGAACATTGGGTTACTTCGACGAACGACATGAATAAGACTGGTTCTTAAGATGTTTCAGGGCTACTCTTACGAACAATATGACACGATTGGACTTCACCGGACTCTAGACTATCGATTTCATTATAATAAATCGTAAAGGGGTTAAGACTCGAATATATTTGGCTGGTAAGTTTAATCTTCAGGGTCACTCAAGGTAAGAGGGAGGGGATATGAGACCCATAAGAAGAAGAAGATTCGTGCATTTTTATGTGATGTGGGACGAGGCCTACCAGTATAGGGAAAAAGAGAGGGAGGCCTACCAGTAAAAAAAGGGTAAAAGAGCTAAGAGGTTGTTCACCATTTCACATGACTACAAATACACCGATTGCATGCTAAAATAATTTATCCAAAGTAAAACAGATAAGAGGCTTACCTGGATGAGAAATTGAATGAAAGGGAAAAAGACTTTCAGTGATAGGTGAAGAGAGCAGCAGGAGAACTAGAACAATGAGTACTACAAAAAAGTAGAATTCACAAACTAAGACGATCAAGTAAAGGGATAAAAGGCTGATGGAGTAAAAATGAGAAGATTTCTTACCTTTGATGAAGAGCGGATAGCCAATCAAAAAGTCGGGCGAAGAAAGCTTGAGAAATGGCAAAGAAAAGATCTCGAGAAAATTAACAGAAATGACGTTCTATGGTGAAAGCTAGAGGTTGAAGATGTGTAAAAGAAGAAAAAGAAGAAGAAAGGCGAGATGAAGGTTTTAAAGAAACATGCAGAATGGACGGCTCCATTCCAAATAAAATAGAGAAGAAACAAGAAGACGAAACGATTTCTCGGGAAGAGGAAGAGACGCGACTGATACTGTCTTGAGAATAGGTGAAAAGAGATTGTTCCTAAACCGTCTAGATTGGCAAGTAGTTCGAGGGGTCAGAATGCTAGAGATGATAGAGGATCCCAGAAATCTTCAGTTATAAGGATGATAAGGAGAATCCGGTGGCTCGGCGTCGGCAATCACTGGATTGCGCTCTTTTTCCCTCTACCGAATTTTGTCCCATCGAGTTTTCTCAGAGAGCTTCTTAACGAGGCAATGAAGGTGACACCTACTCGAGGGCTCGATAGGGGAGCTATTTTGCTTGTAATCCATTTTGAACTTAGGCAAGCACGGAATCCGAGTGAAAGCAAGAGGAGATCGTATTTTGGCTAATATTAAGCTTCTATAGTCACATTTGACTGTAGAAGCTCGAGAGCTTATGATAGGACATCATTACAATCGGTCTGCTTTTCATTTAGTGTGCGCTCCGTCCAATTTTTCCTAGAAGTTTTCGTACCTTCTTTTCATTTGAATATTTTGTTGGCGTGCATCTTTGAAGTTCAATAATTTATTTTTCGTTCTTTTTGCTTTTGTCTTGTAAAAGGCGGACAATTTTGGTGTAAATTAGATCTGATATAACGGTTTTCAAACAATGAAAATAAAATATGAAAGCATAGAAGCATTAGAATATTGTTGGTCCTCGAGGATTATAGCTGATATTACTTTGGTTTGCACGTAGATTGACGATCTGTGATGGATGCACAACAAGTTGCATTAATCAAGGTCCGAAGTAGCGCAATTCGGGTCTAACATAAATTATTGCCAAGCATGCATGTAGTTACCCAATAGTGGAATACCACCAACAAGAAAATGTACAATGAACCAGCATTATTTGTTGATTAATACAAGTACCTAAGAAAAATACAATCAATCAATCCTCTTGCACTAGTTCCTCCACATCAGTGAGCTGCAATTCACGGCCAGTTCGCCAATCAACCTCACTCTGAAACAACATTTCAATCTGTTCCAAGGACTTTCCCTTTGTCTCAGGAACAAATCTATACACAAAGTAGACAGAGAGAAGAGATAGAAAGGAGAAAATAAAGAAAGTACCAGAAACTGTTATCTTGTGTGACACTGACAAGAATGACATTGCCACCAATCCACTACTCAGCCTATTACCAACTGATCCGACTGCAGAAGCCTGAGCTCTTAATCTCAGTGGAAATATCTCTGATGTCAGAACCCAGCAGATGGGCCCTACACCCACTGAAAAGAAAGCAACATTTCCACAAACAGCCAAGATCGCAAGTCCCACACCGGCATCTGATGACACCACACCCGACCCATGCTGGTGTGTTAGAGCAAAGCCCAAAAGAGCCAAACATGCTGTCATGCCAATTGTGCTAACATAAAGAAGCGGCTTTCTGCCGACTCTATCAATCAGAAATATTGCTACCAGGATGAACACGGTCTTTGTGAACCCTACGGCAACGGTGGCAGCAAGTATCTCCTTATCGGTTTGTATACCCGCATCACGAAAAATTATTGGACTGTAGTAAATTGTGGCATCAATCCCTGTTATTTGTTGGAAGCACTGGATGCCGCATCCCGTAATTAGCATACGACGAATGGATGGAGTTGGGTTCAAGAGCTCTCTCCATACAGCTCTGTCCTCCTGTCTCTTTGTGAGATTCGCAGCCGCTTGGATGTCAAGTAATCTCTCCATGGCCTCTGATTCAGTGTCATTTATGCGAAGAAGCACAGCTCTTGCTTCTTTCTCTCTCTTTTGCATAACTAGCCACCTGGGTGATTCCGGTATGAAAAATAGTGCAAAGCCAATAAAGACAGATGGGATGATGCCAACACCTGTTGTAATACAGCAAATCCAGAATCAGACCAGGAACCATTGAATCTCAATTTTGCAATTAGAGGATGTATGAACTTCTTGGAACCAGGAAATCAAGTAAGAATGTTGGGAAATTAAGTAAAATTAAGGAGTATACTTTGTTTTATGTGAATGTCAAGTTTTGGTCCCCGTTACAACATGACTGGACCCAACACCTGTCAGGTTGTGTGGCGTCAGCCAAAACCCCGGCAGGGTTAGACCCAAGCCACACAATAAGACAACCTAGCATAATTATTTTCTGATATGTTCAGTAATAACCTCAAATCATATTTATTTAAATAAATAAGGTGTGATGTACATTAATGTCACCCATTTTTTTTATTGCAACAATGTTTTTCAGCTGATTCAGGCTTGATTTGGTTAGATATGGCTATGCCATCAGATCAGGCAGGGATTGAGCTTCATACAGCCAGAGGGAGGCCTCAGCCGTCCCACCCACTAACAACACATACCCATGAACTATGGTCTAATGAGAGCAACTATTTTCAATTATCGAAGGCAAATGGCATACAGATACTGCAATAGGAGGCTGGGACTCAGATCACATGGTATCAGAAACTTTAAATGCAAGGATTTTAGTACCCACAATAAATTCTGATACTCAGGACCATGGTATTTATAACATTAGGGCCTAATTCTGCATCACAAAGAAAACAGTAGGGCCTAACAATTTACTAGTGCAGGGTGTTTTATTTCTCATACCTAACATTATACGCCAATTTATATGCTCAGAGAGGCCAGAAAAGACGTAATTAGATATGTACCCCAGCAATATCCCCAGATTAATAAATATCTCAGGAAATGATGTCAATGTTCCCCGTGCCGCGGCAGGGGATATCTCAGCAATGTATACCGGCGCAATCATAACACCAAAGCCGACACCGACTCCAGCAAGAAGGCGGCCTATCATCAGTACTTCAAATGAAGGGGCCAACGCCATTATTGCTGCACCAGTTTGGAAAACTGCTGCTGCCAGTGCAATTGTCCATTTCCGACCTATGGCATCAGAGGTTCGACCGCCAGTCAGGCTGCCGATGAGTGCAATGATGCTTAGGCATCCAACTAGGAGCTCTTCTTGGAATTCTGATATCTGAAGATCTTTCTGGATGAAAAGGATGGCCCCACTCATCACACCTACATCTGTAGAAAAAAGGGCCAAGAATTTTTTTGTCAGAATGGTATTTTGTTTTCTCTTTGGTTTCATGATCAATGAGTAAAATAGAGTAACAGCAAACTGTTTGCCTGATGGTTTGACTGGAGTAGTGATAAAGGGATTCTCTCCATTTATGTTTGCGGTTTTGAAAAAAAAAATACATTTATGAATTGAATGATTTTGTTTTTACTCCATGATAATGTTAGACTGTTTTCCTAGTGAATTAGTGCACTGAGATTATAAATTAGGTTTAGTGTGGAAACACTGCCTATTGATATCACGATAAATGATGAGGAGCTGTCAGTGCATTTCAGGAGTTTCTGTTTATATATATTATTCAATATGAAGTAAACAATGTACTCGTGCTGTAGTGCTGTTGCGCAATTTATGTATTAGATTTATTTTTCTTCTAAATTCGAATGAGTGACATTGCTGTCTGAATTACTTTTGTAGGTACAACAACCTATAGAGTTTTCAAATTTATGCTTCATCCCCATCAACATTTTTGTTGTCAACTAGTAAAATCATAAACTGGTGCCTAACTTTATGGAATTAAAGCAGAACAGTGCCCATTGACCAAGCAAAAAGATCTCGACAGAAAGAAGAAAAAAATGGTACCATAGCCAAGTAGAACTGAATTAAGAGAGGCAAATACGGCAGAAGCATAGACATATCTGTTGGTATCATTCTTCCTGCTCTGACTCGTTATCAGAGCCCCTTTCTCTTCTCCTCCGTTGAGAGAACTCATCCCTGCCCCTTGTGTCAAACTCTGGCAAGAGAAGTAGAAAATGAGAAGGAAAATAGGAGGGGACTAAGTGCAGTTGACTTCCATTAGGATCTGAAATGAAGGAGATGGAATTAAAAACTGTTGCATGTGGGTTTAATTTATGAGGCTGAGTCTATTTGGAATTCGGGTTTTGGAGAGAGAATCACATGGATTGAATGAGAATAAGTATTGACCATCCTTTCTTCCAAGCAAAGACAAAAGCTTGAGAGCTAGCTTTGGCGCGAACGAGACAATATCTGGTAGCTTGTTAATTCCTTGTTTTTGTTTTATTAGTACTTGCATGCTTTGATTTCTCATTAAATTATGTTATGAATATGCGAATATTCTGACTAAATTGCAATTCTTTGTACCTATTATAATATCAATAGTTCAATTTTACAATTTCAAGTTACAAAAGTGAATCTCCAATCTTGCTTAACATTACAAATAAAATCCGTACACAAAAACTTTTGCATTTAGAATTTGCGTAGGAAAAGAGCATGATGCCGATAAATCATCGGTTAGTTTTCACAAATCACATAAAGTTGCGTGACAGCAGGGTCTGGATTTTGCAATTGCAAATCAATTGCTCAGCTGGAAATGTTTGAATGCACTAAAATTTGAAACGTAAAATGCGAACCGAGAGGGCAGTTACTTTTTTGGAAATGGCATTGGCAATGTCTGTAACATTTTGCTGAGAAGGCGGAGGCTGCTTCCCGCCCTCAATTGGGGATAGGCGAGAGGAGGTGTACAAAACTTGTTCAAAACCCAGTTTTTCTTCTGAAATGGGTTTCATAAATTATGAATTTCGTGGCCGTTTCCAATGCAAAACTTCATAAGATTCGAGGTCTTTTCCAGCCCTTATGATATCAGTATCATGATCCAGAAACTACTCCAGTGGTTAGTCTCTGATTATTTAGCCCAATCAACTGAAACTATAGTTTTAAAATAAATTGTAACAGTATTTATGAATCTAATTTGTATAGGCCATACCCATACTAAGCAAATTCTCACGCACCAGATTCATTCATATACATGCATATTATATACACGCACGTTTCCCTTGATTAATAAGGAATCAATAGTTGATTCCAAATTTCCAATCTGCTCCATCTTCCGCCAGCAAATTATCTCTAACACAACCACAGAAGAAGATACTCTTTGAATACGGAAAGAAACTGGTTTCAAGAACCGCTAATTTCAAAAAGGGCAAAAGGAAAGTGAGAGCTACTGTCACATTGTGACATCATAGCCTAATTCTGCTATAGATCAGTATCAATTTGGAATGCACTATTATTGAAATCACCGGCTGTAATTGATTCAAAAAAGGACATTCTGCTAAATGAAACTATTATATTTTTTTTCAAAGTGGCACCCAGTCAATTGTATTCCCACTAAAACCAGAAACAAATAACACTTGCATGTTTACTGTTCTAAAAATTCTATCCTCCACCTAACCAAAAACCCAAGCAAATACCTGACCTGCATCTATCCCTCAGACACTAGCCCTTGCAGACCAATACCAAACACAAGGTTAAAGTTTGTTATGTTCACCTAACAAACCACCAACCGGATAAACCTTGGCAAAAGTAAAACCAAGAAACGCTTTTAAATTGAGTGCAGAAAGTATAATGCAAAATTTCATCAAACTGCCAAAAATTACCCTTCTAATCCTTTCGGGAGCCTTAAAGCAGACGAACCACCTTGGCATCTGGTGGTAACATATTTGCCATGATTTCATCTGAGACATCCGTTACTCATTGCTCCATTTACTATATATTAATTTAGAAGTAATATTTAGGAAAACAAGCACAATAATATAAATCACAAATATATACCCCTGACCAGGTTTGAAATGAACAGTAGTCTTCTCAATTGGTTCACAATACTTGATAAACATTCATATGTTATGCCATAAATTATACAACCAAAGCAGGCCTAATACTTGAATGAAAAATAAATAATCAGGACCAAATAAAATCTGTCAAAAGAGAGCTCTTACAAATACAGAATCCAACATTAAGAAAGATGATACAGAAAAAGTAAACAATACCATATTCATAGCATACAATTATGGCTTCATCCCATCCGAAACAGCATTCTCTTCTTTGCCAAGCACAACAACAACCTTCTTCAACATAGCCTCCACAGGCAAATGTGAGTTCTCAACGGCCTTTGACACAGCCTGCCACCTCTCCCCATGCTTCGGCTCCTGAGCCACACATCGCTTCAACACCTCATTCTGAGTCTCCTCAGTACCATGTTGCAACTCAAACATATAGTACAACGCCCAATGGTCACCAATGTCAGGATTCAATATAACTGCCCTGTTGTAATAGCTCCTGGCCTTATCTACCTTCCTATCTGCCCAAAACAGCTTTGCAATAGCTGCAATAACATAGGGGTCCTCAGGGCATGCTTTCAGTGCATCCATACTTTTGGTTTTCCTCTGAGGCCGTGGCACCATTTCAATTAATGCAGCCCATAGTATACCAGTATTAGGGCACTCTTGCATTGCCTTTGCCGTAAGATTTTCTGCTTCTTTCTTGTTACCGTGCCTAGACTCAGCACGCACAGCTGCAAGCCAAAGCTCTGGATTTTTTGGGTTTTTCTTCCTTGCAAGTGTGAGCACTGCACGTGCCTTGCTCAGACCATTCATCCTTTCCTCCAACTTGGCAAGAGAAAGCCAGAGAGGAATGCAGTTAGGGCAGTGAGAAAGGCCATTGTTGTATGCTTCTTTTGCCTTCTCTGCATTACCAAGCCGGTCCTCCATCTGGCCAAGCATAAGCCATAGTTTGGAAAAGTTAGGGAAAAGTGTCAGACCTTCTTTGAGCAATCCCCTTTCTTCAGCTGTATTGCCCAACTCTCTTTCCACGATGACAGATTTCATCCAGACCCGCGCAGTCCCTCCCCTTTCCCTTGCCTTGGCCAAAAGCATTCTTGCTCTCTCTGGCTCATTATTCTCAAACTCAAGTTTGAAAGCAGCTAACCAAATCTCTTCTGAATTGGGTATAGCCGCATATGCTTCTTGGAGAATTGCTCTGGCAGCTGGTACATCACCTGCTAGCCATTTCTCCTTCGCACCCATGAGCCACAAAACCTCTGCTTGTGGTTTGTATGTGACCGCCTTTCTCAGTAGGGCATCAAGGGATTCCCTTGTCCCATGTTTCTTTTCCAAATTAGCTGCCTTAAGCCATATCTTTGTCTTTGTTAGAAACACGCTCAATGCATGTGCATATATGGCCCGGGCTGTTTCAATAGATCCACGTTTTTCACACTCTTCTGCATCAGCAACCCATGTGCGTCTTCTATCTTCTTCTTCCACCCCAATTCCAATAGTATTTTTAATAATTGCTTGACAAGTCAAAACTGAGCCAGCACGCTCAGCCGCCTCGGCTTCCTTCATCCAAGCCTCTCTATCAATCTCCAGACCTTCCTTTTGCAAAGACCTTATACCCCTCTCAATCACCTTAGTAACTGATTGGGTATTACCATTTGCCTCTTCCAGCTTAGCTGCAGTAATCCAAATAGCAGGTTCTTTCGGTAGCTTCTCTCTGGCCTTGTTAAGCACCTTTTTTGCCTGATCATAGGTCTCTAGCCTAGCCAAAGCAATCCACAATTCCACGTGAAGGGGACAGCACTCCACTGCTCTGTGCAGCAACACCGTTGCATCATCTTCATTTGCCAATCCTACCACAGCTTTCCAAAGCCTCACTGAGTCAGGTATATGCTCCAAACCCTTTCTTAACACCCGACTCTTGTTAATGTTGGTAGTCTCTAACTCAGAAGCTTGCATCCAAAGCTTGACCGAGTTTGGTATAGCCTTAATACCTCTCGCAATAACTGCCTTGGCATTGTTTGGACTAGCCAAGCGACAGGCCTCAAGCCATACATCTTCATTTTTAGGGCACTCTTCACACCCTCTTTGAATCAGCTCTCTTGCGGCATTGAGTTTGCCTGCCACCTCTTCTAATCTAGCCGCGGCAATCCAACCAGGGGGATGCTTAGGGTTAGTTTGAGTCACAGATTTGAGTAGCAACCTAGCTTTCTTGATATCTGAAATTTCAGCATCACTAGTTATCTTCATGCTCTTCAAATCAGTTAAATAACCCTTTGGATCCACCACAGTAAGACCCGACACAGAATCAGACAACCGATCCAACTTCAGAGAAAGCACAGTGCCTCTCCCTTCACCAACTGCAGTTAGATCAGTGACTGGGGTTTGGTTCCATGGAGTCTCGGTCCCACCAGCTGCACGGCTTTTTGGATCAAGAGCTGTAACGTGCTCCTGTTCCTGTCTAGCCTTCTCTAGTAGAGTATCAGGCACTGGTACAAAACTCTCAAAACGCTTCTTCTTGTTCCTGTTTGAATAATCACCTATCTCTGGTATGTTATCCCACTCCTGTGGCGTCACATCTGCTAACTTCCTCTTCAAGTCTGCAAATTGTTCAGTAATTTTTGGGTTTGATGCACGGTACTTCTCTATCTCCTGTTTGAGCCTTGCCTCACGCCGATCCTTTCTCCTTGAGTCCATTCGTTTATCTACAGCCTCCCAAACAGCATCAGCCTCTTTGTCATCCTCGTCATATTCGGCTGAAGCAAATAAACCCACATCATTTCCTTCAAATTCATCAAACTTCTGGTTCTCGTCATATCCCTTGTCATCAGCCTCCTCTTCTTCTTCCTCCTCGCCAGGACCCTTGCCGCGGCCGCGGCCAAGGGGTCCAGGTGCAGCGGGGGCGCCAAGGGCGGTCGATCGATCGGGTAGATCAGGCGCTGCACGGGCTGGACCGATATCAGATCGAGTGGTGAAACCAGTGGCACCACGACCCAACCCAGCAACGTAATTAGAAGGGGGCTTGGAACTGAGGAACTCATACTTGGCCGGACGTGTCTGGACTGGCGCTTGCATACCTCCGAAGAGAGGGGTGGGTAGTGTCAGGGTTGAGGTGGAGAGGGGTGCCTGCGAGAAAGAGATTCGATTGAAAGCTTGAGGGATTGAAGGGAAGTAGAGCGAGGATCGAGGTCTAGCGATAGGGATTTGCGATCTAGGGTTTGAAGGAACACCGTGATTGGATCGGGGAGACGGGGGAATGGCCGAATGGGGATGCTATTGCTGGGAAAGACAGAGACGCTTCTTATCTGAAGCCAACCGACTGAGAGTCTGAGACCGAGAATGCATGCGAACCGCCTCTTTGTTCTCCGAATGAACGGATGGATGGCACGCGAACCGTCTCCTTGTTTTGCGAATCAACGGATGGATCGGAGACTTCAAAAGCTGCCAGGCTGCCAGGCTGCCAGGCTGCCACCCAGTCAAAAAGGAAAACTGTTGTTGGCTAAATCATAAATTTTTCAGAATATATCACTCATTTTTAATCATTACATTTTCATATATCTTAATCATCTTTTGCTTATTTCGTTAAAAAAATAGCAAAAAATGGTATCAAGTGTATACTTCTGTCTTTTATATAAGCGTTGTGTCAATTTTTCTTCAGTTCTTTATTAAAAAATAATTAGAGTGAAACGTCAAAGATGACGTTATAACGCTAATTTGAACTTCCAAGCTGGGCTCGAACTACTCAGCACTACTGTTATAACGCCAATTTAAGCATTATAGCGTTATACTTTCATAACTGAATTTTTTTTTGTAAAACTTGAATTTTCCTCTCCTTCACTTTCCTTCTTCCCCAAACAAACTCTTCACTTTCTTATCAAATCTGATATTTCTTCTTCAAACCCCCATTTCTCCACTCCCTCTACTCCACCAAATCGAAATTACTTCCACATATCAACTCTCCTCCACTCCCTCATTCCATTTCTCTACTCAAAATTCACTAAAACCCTCCACATATCTCTATCCATGTAATCCTAACCATGGCATTCAAACTCAAGAAACTCATCACCTGCCGCAAAAGCTTCTCAAGTAGTGCATCCAAATCCAAGACGATAATTTCGACGACTTTCCCATGTCGATATTCTCGGGCTTCCACCTATCAGCAAACTTTGCCTTTATAACGCTAGAGTGCAGTCAACTGAAAAATAGCTAAGTCCTGAACTGATCAGACTTAGCATTATAACGCTAAGTCTGACGTTATAAAGCTAGATTGTAAAAATTTAGATTTTTGTCAAGTCCAAAAATGACCCAGAATAATCTATTATAACGTCGAGCCTGGCGTTATAACGCTAGACAAAAATTCAAATTACAATCCAGTTTGTCCTGACCTGATTAAGCGTTATAATGCTAGAGTTTGTACATTATATGGCGTTATAACACTAAGTAAAAGTTTCATAATTTCAAATCCAACGTCAGGAAATTTTGTCCTGATTAGACTTAACATTATAATGCCAAGATTTCTACAGTAACTAGCATTATAATGCTAGTACTCGACCTAACTTTTCAGATTTGTACACCTATAAAAAGACATCTTCTTCAATCTTTTTCCTATATGAAACCAAGCCTATTCAAAATCTTTAGCATCCATCATTATTGTGCACTCTAGCTCAAATTACTTCGCAAAATCTTGCTCAAAATCCCAATCTTTAACTAGCTAAATTAATATATTGATTGTTGAGAGATTGTTTGTGCATCCTATTTTACTATTCCAATATCTACTTGTCTTTTCTTTATGAGCTTGTGTGTAATTTGGGTTCAATCATCCTACCGGTGTGTGTAAAGGAGATTGGATTCCACCTTGTAATTGCAACATTGTTTAGTGAAGCGGACTGGACTTATTACCGCATGAGGCGAGGTTGCCGAGGACCCGAAGACGTCGACGAGGCCAACAAAGCCGAACTTCGTCAACACTTCTTAAGCCATCACTTTCTCTTAACTCTTTCTTATCTCAATTCTTACTAGTTGCTTTTGTGTGATTGTTGATTGCTTGCCTCAATTGCTAGAATTAATTGGATTTCTTCATTAGTCTTAGCTTGGTAAAATTATAGTTAGGTCCCTAGTTAGTTGGTAAACTGAAAGAAATTTAGTACTACACCTAGGCACCTAGGTGTATCAGGTAGTACGTGTCATGGACCAACTGCTAGTTGTCATATGTGTATCAGTAAAGATCGTCAGATTTGGTGGTTTGCGCGGAAGCCAGTTGGGACATCTGAGTGCTCATCTCTATGTAATTGTTGTTGAGGTGGTTGTAATCTTGATGAAGGGCACCGTAGTGCCCTTGGAGATCACGGAGGTCATGTTGCACGCGATTGTGGGACTCTTGGAGAGTGGAGAAGTTCTGACTGAGAGAGTCGTAGTTGGCTGCCCAATAGTTCTCACTCTCTGTATACCGCCTCTGCCAATCAGTGTTGAGGCAATCAAAGCGTTGCTGCCACTCATGGTCGAGCTGAGTGAAGCGCTGCTCAACGTGCTCGTTCATGCCTACCATATAATCCATCAGTGCTTGGGTAGTCGACATGTTTGATCATGAGGCTACGAGGCTTGGACTGGATCTGCCTCAGGTGGTGGTCGTTGTGCTGGTGTCAGGTGCACGATCCAAGTGTGTCGGTCATTGACGTCCAATTGAGGCAAGGGGAGTGGCACCTTTTGTTTATTGCATGTGTTGTGGTAGTAGATGTCATTCTTCTCCTTGATCAATCTCGCTACCTTGAGGTATTTCATGTCTAGCAGCGGGATCTCGGTGTCTGATCTCACCTGATACATCAGTCCGTCATTAAGCACCCTGAGATGATAAGCAATGCAGGTGATCAACCGGCCCACTGAAATTGCTCTATCGGTGTGTCTGTTGCTGAGCACTGCCTCCAAGTGCCAGGTCAAGTGTGTTGCAATGTCCGGTCAGACCCGTGCTTCCTTATGGGCATACAACATCTTGGAAAGGATGAATGTGTCCTGCTTATTGAATACCAAATCGGTCTCACCCCTCCCAAAGATCGTGTAGGCCATCGCCCACTGAAGATACAGCGTGACCAGATGATTAATGATGTTGCTTCGGTAGTTGTTCGCCTCGCGATTTGGGCATATTATCCGGAACTCCTCTCCCTTGCCTGCAACCAGGCACCCAAGCATCATGTTGAGCTCGTTGTCGGTGATGGTGAACATCGTGTCGTCAAGCTAAAAAGAGAAAGAAGTGAAATTAGTGTGCTCAAAAGTGAAAAGAACTCATATGTAAGGGTCAGGTAGGTCGGGAAAGGGCTCGAGATCAAGTCCCAAATCCCAATCTTTTCTGCCAAACCCAGTACCTCCTCAAATATGCCTAAGGTCTCTAGGGTATGGGCGCATACCTAGAAGAAGTGACTTTTTGGTGTTTAAGCACGTCAAATCGCTTCTTAGCCTTATTGTTAAGTTTGAGCTCGAAATTACGTTTCGTGTTTTCGGGTCAATCCTTGGACGGTACATTGGCTAGGTGGCTTAGGTCGATCGGTATGAGTTCTTGGGGTTGGAGACCCCCGACAACACTGTTGCTAACGATTATTGGTATCGTTGAGTTTTTCGGGTTGAACTATTCGTTGGTCTTTCTCTTCTTGGGTTGCATGGTTGGTTAACAATTAGTACCTAAATACCGTACCGACCAAACATAATTCAATTCAAGGTTGGTATGAAACCGAGTGTGCAAAATTAAAACTTGAATTAGAAAGAGAAGGGATGGATAAATGCAACCGTTATACTGAAATCGAAAAACCAAACCGCTTGGAGTAGGTCCGACGAGGAGGTCGAGATGGGTCGAAACAGGTTGAGACGTTGAAGTTGGTTGAATCTTGACGAGAAGAAGCATCGAGTAAGAAGAGATGCGAGAGAAAGGTTTTGGTGTAAGGTGGGAGGCGGGAGGCTTGGGCGACGAAACAAGTTGAACGGGTCGGTAGAAGGGTTTGGAGAGATGGAGGAGGGGAATAGAAATTCGAGTGGATGATCGGGTAAAGACGGAAGATGATAAGAGAATGGTGTGGTCGGATCATCGAGGGGTGGCCGGAGCGAGGAGTTGTGAGGAGAGGAAGTTGGAGGGGTGCCAATGAAGGAGAGGAAGAAGAGAGGAGAATGAGAAGGATTTTGGGAGAATTGAGAAAGAGAATGAGAGGAGGCCCATTTAATCTTCCACAAATTTAAAATCCTTACATCCGCAAAGATCTTCTCTGGAATATTTCTTGGCGTCAAATAATTTTCCTTGCATACGCAAGAAATTTTATGCATCCGCAAGAAATTTTATGCATCCGCAAGGATTTTCTCTGGAACTTTCTGACTTGGGGAACCAAATCTTTGCGATCGCAAAGATTTTCTTGTGTCCGCAATCTCCTACACAAGGAAATATCAGAGTATTAAATCAAGGAATTTGTGGGTCCATATAGATTCTTGTGACCGCAGGAACTCTCTTGCATCCGCAAGAATTTGAAATTTGAAATTTCACCCTTCTTTGCAAATTGTCAGAGAGCTTTAAGATCCTTACGTCCGCAAGGAAGTCCTTGCATCCGCAAAGATCTTCTCTAACTCTCAAATAAAATCTTTGCGAATGCAATAGATTTCTTGTGGGCGCAAAGATTTGTTTTGTGAATATCTGGAGATTTTTTTCCAAGTAGTAAGTACAGTTTCGTTCCCGAGAAGATTCTTGCGTTCGCAAGAAATTTCTTGCTACCATAAGAATATTGAATTTGGCCAATTTTGCTCATGATTTCAGGGATAATCAAATTAAAAATTAATCGATAAGTTTGAGAACTCCCTTTGACCTTTTGCAGACATCCTCTCGACTATGAAAAACAAAAGAATATTCACAAAAGTTCGAAAGAAAAAGAAAATGAGAAATTTACCCTAATTACCCTAAAATCTTCAAGTACCTTATTTTTTGTGATTTTTGTATTTAAAAAAAGTAAAAACAAGTGCAGAAAGTAAAAAGTAAAAGGCTTGGGTTGCCTTCCAAGAAGCGCTTCGTTTAACATCGTGAGCTCGACCGTGCCTGGATTATGCTTCATTCCTTCCTTGCATCTACAAAGAAAACCATCACATGTTCTCCGTTCGGCTCGCCTTGCGTGTAGACTTTGAGCCTTTGCTCGTGCACTTTGAAAGCGTCGGTCCGCTCACTCCAAATCTCCACCGCCCCGGCAACGATGTCAAAAACTTGATTTGGTATTTCTATACTATTATTATCCAAGTTTTAATTATCCAAATATCGTATTTGGTCGCAAGTGTATGAATGTCGTTGGTAAGAATTAGGTGTCTATCTCAGGGACAATTCGACTTCTAATAGAAACAGAGACATTAATTTCCTAAGCATGTAAAAGGGTTGGTGATTGGGAGTTTGATTTGTCACAAGAAAGGTAAATACGAGTAAAAAGTAGAAGGTTGGTGTTTAACAAGATGCGAGACCTAGGTCCTTAAGCTCACCAATCACTTTCTTCGTTTAGCAATTTAACGATTGTAACAACCGTTATGATATAGATTGAGGTGAGCAATGGTAGGTATTAGTGATTGATCTCCCGAACTAATACCTACTCTAGTGTAAAACGAAGCCTAGGGTTAGTCAAACTCCGAGTTACACTAGATTTGACGTACACAACATAGTTTGTTGTGTTGTAACCGAGAGGCTTAATTTCAAGCAATTCTAGAAATACTGAGGTCTAATTTGCAATTGCAATCAAGTTTTACAATTCAAACACAAGCAATTTCTAACTAAATTAATAATGAAAAAAAATAGAAGAGTTTAGAAAGTGCAAACAAAGCAATCCTCTGGCAATTTCTCTGGCATTTCTTCATGCTTGATTGTCTTGAGCTTCAAACAACCATAACTTTTTATCCAATTTTAGTGTTCTTTGTGGCGTTAGAAACCTCACGACGAATTCTACAGCCAAAATTGGGCTAGCCCATACCAGATCACTTTTAGGCCCATCAGAGATCGTTTGAAGCCTCAAAACTCCTCTTGAAGATTTTTTGCAAAAGTTCTCAAAAGATAAAGCCTTGTAAAATTCAAGAGTTGGTTTTGCAAATCGACGAATCCAAGACATTGCTTGGTACAACAAGTTGTTCATAAGCCTTGATATCGGGCAATTACGCAATGACTCCGTGAGTGAGGTACAAACTAACAAATTCCTTAATCAACTAAGGTCCCTCTCGAGTACGATAGCGATCAAGTGCTTCTTTTGGTTCGAGATTCAACAAACAATTTCTCAATTCAAATTATTAAACCATAAAAGATGAACAAATCAAATAAAAGAAGTAATACCAAAACAACAATCGTATACAATAATCCAAATGCTAAAAAGCAACTTTCATGGCTACCCTAAAGTCCTAGAGAGGTCTTTAGCCTCTCATGACTGCTACAAATACAAGAGAAACTCAGGCCATAAGAACAAGAGAGAGATAGAGAGAGAAAATAGCAAATAAAATCGAAAAAACTCGCTTGGTCGAAGCACCCTTGTCTCTTGGCCTTGTGACAACCATAGATCTCTTGCGCACCTTCAAAAATCACCTATGGCAGTAAAGAGACTGTTGGGAGAAGACAAATGACAAGATAGGAAAGAGAACATGGACCTTCCTCTTTTAATTCTCAGCAGGTCTGCAAAACGCCCAAATTCTTGCGTCCGCAAGAATTTTGTTCTTCTTCTATGGGAGGAAAATGTGGCTAAGTAATAAATCCTTGCGTTCGCAAGGATATACTCTAGCCTCCTATGTCCATGTGTCAACAAATCCTAGTGTCCGCAAAGGAGTTCTTGTGTCCGCAAGCATGTACTTTGAACTCCTCTTTCTAAGTGTAGCACATCCTTGCGTTCGCAAGGATGTGCTGTCTTTGTCCAGATTGCGTATCTTGATGTACTGAGTATTGATTCGAACTCGTCTCGCTTCGAGTCTCTTGTACCTGCATTGAATTTAACAAATGAGGAATTACCACGAACTTGCATGCTTTTAATCTAAATCTAAACCTGAAATCTGGAAACATTGGTCAAATTTGTACACAGTACCCTATGTTTTCACGTATGCAAAATCGGCTTATCAATTATCTTCCATCTGTAGTAAATCTGAGCCGTTAGATAAATTTGACAAAAGCATCTCAACCGTTCAAACTAGATACCACTCTTCAATTTTCTCCTTATTATATGAGCCCACGCATGATACATTTGTTGTGATTCGGCGTGGAAGCGGCTTGGCTTTTGATTTCTAGCTCCTGGCCAGGCTACTAGGTGGTGTGCAGCTAGGTGTACCCCTGGTGCCTTCTCACACAAGCTCAGGAGCATTGATTGTATTGCTCTCGTACTCCTTTGTCTCGTCATTATTTAATAAAGTCGTTATTGTTCATTCTCGGTAGATCTACAAGGGAATGGGAATGAATTTCAGCGTTTTTCATTTTCGTTTCAATTTTTTAAGCGATGTCTTGTAGCCACTAAATCCTACTCTCCCATGTTCAATCTCTCTCGATTTCTCTCGCCTTCGGGACCAACGATCGTCACCTCCTATGGCTCAATTTACTCACCGATGTGGCTAGGTCGACTACTCATCGGCTTTCTGCGACCATCGATGGGTATCACCTTCTCTCCCTTTGACCTATTCGCCAACCTTGACTTGCTCGGTCTACTCACCAATCTCAAATCCCCGCTCGCCTCTCGCTCGATTTACACACCGCACCTTCATGTAGACAGGCAGTCGACTTGGCTCCACTTATCCATATCTCAAGTCGGCATAGACCACACCGCCATCTCTAAATTCGCCTCTCGCCAGGCCAACAACTTACATGTTTGGCAATTTAGAAGTTTTGGATTTGGACCAGGTTCTCAAGGAGAAGGGAACAATAGTGGTACGGGTTCAATTCCACATTTGGTGGAATAGTTGGAGTGGGACTGGGATCCTATGGATGATTTAGATTTGTATACTTATTTTGAAAGGTATTGTTTGTTTTGGTCATACTATTCAATTCTTATTCTGTAAAAGTCTCAAATTGAGGTAGACATTTCATTCGGGTGCTATTTGGTTCGATTGAATTTTTACTCGACTGTCATCCTATTATTGCCATTTGCTAGTAGCTTCCACCACCGAACATTCTCGACTAACTTACAAGTATCACTTAATCATTAGCTTATTACGATTTAGTTTTTATAGCTTGCAATCATGAATCATAATTCATAATATTAGATCTAAGTTTCTGCAGGATGTGTTCTTATGTTAATAGAATGGTTAACATTTTTAGCATGGGGTTTTCCCATCGACACTTCTAATTTTAAGAACTTATATGATGAGGGCTAAGATGTTGGACTTAGAGATGATGATTTACAATTTGAATTTCAGATGTATGTATAATTATTAAGTATTAATCTTAAATCAATTATTATTTAGAATGTAACTGTTGTTGTTTGATGTTGATGGCACTCTTTCATGATATCTTATTGTATTTTAGGAGTGGCAATTGGAGAAGAAGCTTCGTCTTGAGAATAAGCAAACAAAATGAAGCACGCTCGACACTGATATGTTAACAGAGTTCGATTATAGACGAGCCTACGTCTCCGGGACTTCCGATCCCCCGATTTCGTAATAAGATCGAGATGTTTCCACTAAGCAACACAAGTATTCGGTACAAGCTTGAACTTGGTCTCTTTACACACAAAGATAGAGAACCAACCACAATATGCACAAAGGCAAAGTGACAATAGCAAGAGAGTAATCTCCTAAGCGAGAGAAAGAGTTTCTATTAATTTAGAAGTGACGAGCTTGAGAATTTAGAGCTAGATCTAGAGCTTTTTCAAGGTCAATAATGGATGTTGCAAGTTTTGAATAATAGGTCTTGAGAGAGAAGAAAGAATGCATTAATTCCATATATATATATATATATATATATATATATATATAACGGGCAACTTTAGGGTTCAGAATTTGCAGAAAACAGCCAAACTATCACATGACTGTTGACAACTGTCAGTGATGGTTGAGGGCTTAGTTAAAAAACGAAGCTAGTCATTGTGTTCCAAGACCAACCGTCACACAACGGTTGTCAACCGTCAGTGACGGTTGAGGACTCAACTCAAAAGGCGAAGTTTGAACTTTGTTCCAGGATCAACCGTCGGTGACGGTTGAGAGTCATAAGTTGGTTTGTGGAGGTCTGGGGAAACCGTGAGTGTCGGTTGGCAACCGTCACATGACAGTTGGTTCTGAGAATGGGTTTTTTCTCACATTTTCTCAAGCTCAAAAGATCTAAATTAATTTAGTACATAATACAAAGATTGTACAACTTAAATCTTGATGTTTGCTTGCTCCAAGTTTGCTCCACGCTTGCTCCAAACTTGATGTTAAATTTGCTTGAATTCCCTTGATTTCAACTTCAAATTGCAATGAAATTCCTACACAAATTATCAAATACAAAGCACCGTTAAATTCAAGATAGTTCTGCAAATCGATAAATATAAAGACATTGTTAGACACAATAATCTCCCCCTTTTGTCGATTTGCAAAACTTGCGATACATGTGCATGTAAGGAGTATGTTTATCACATTTAAAGCACATGTAATTTTCTCCCCCTTTTTGTAAATTGAGCAAAATTTTGAACAAAATTTGAGTGTAGCTCCCCCTTAATCTATGCACGATTATTTTGAGTCCATTTGATGAAAGTCATAATGCTCTCCCTCAATTTAAGCATATATATTAATTTCGTTTTGCACATATATAAGCATATAGATAATCATACAAAAGCAAATAATGATGAAGCCAACACTAAGAAATGATCAAGTAGCAAGTAGGCTACAACAAGCAATCCAAATAAGAACAAAATAAGGAGTGCACATACCAAGTCTTACTACATCAAGTTTTAATTAAGCAATGTTTAAAGAAACATACGAATCCTAAAGATAAAGAAAATACGACCCCTAAACTCCTAGACTCCATAACAAAGCACCATTGCTTCAACCGTGAGTATTCTCCTCGTTGTTATCACCTTCATCGCCATCATCGTCGTCATCGTCATCTCCATCATCATCTCCTTGGACGTTATGCACAATATTCTCGTCATCTTCGCCTTCTTGCGGAGGTGGCACATCTTCTTGACCAAAGCGAGCGACAAAACGTAGGAGCCTTGAGATTTAAGTGATCTTCATAGAGAGAATCGTACTTGTTTGTAGCCCAATCATAGAATACATTTTGGCATGCTTCTACGTTATCACACTTTGTGTTGAGATTAGCCAAAGCGGTAAGAACGGCTTGTTTAAAATCACCAAAAAAATTGAGAGCGAGTTTGAGATGAAGAGGCACCGGAGGTAAATGGTTCTTGTGGTGGGTCCTCGAGTTGCACTTGCTCATTCAGATCAAAATATTGGTTTGGCAATGCATCAGGTAGTTTGATCCACCTATCAACCGGGCACCCCTTGTGTGTGTACACCTTTTCACCGGTAATCGTGTCAATCTTATGAACATTCCAACTGATAGCCTCAAGGTGATCCCACATGTTGATCAGTTGTACGGTTTGAAGATTCTTAAGAAGTATCACACCATTGGCAAGAAGAATTTTGTGAATAAGATTGCTAAAGGGAAGGATGCGTTGGTTATCACTCAAACAAGCCAACATATGTGAAATAATCATGAATAAAATGTTGAACATATGATCATTACCCTTAATCATGTTCCATAGAAAAAATATTGCATTGAACTCAACCGAGGTTTTAACGACGACCTTTGGGTAAGGATGTTGTTAATGAGGAAAAACACAAACCGGTGAACGAAGGGTAGTTTGGTAGCTTGTAATTTCTTAAACAGTTTGATTTTAAACCAAGACAAATACACATGGTGGGGTTCTTCTGGTGGCCCGAGCCATTTACGAATCAAGTAAACTTCTTTCCCATCGTTCACAAGTCCTAACCATTGAGCAATATTTGATAAGGTGACTTGTATTTTGGTGTCGCATACATAAGTGGTAAAACTCCATGGATCATTGCTCTTTTTAATGTTGGCATAAAAAGACCGAACAAGAATTTCATTGAAAGGTTCTTGACACTCAACAATAGGTCTTATCCCCCATCGATTTGTATATTTCGCAACCTTGTCATTCTCCCATTCTTGAACAATATGACCTCATTGTATAAAACAATATCCATTTGATTTTGGTCTTGTCATAAGAGCCTTGGACATCACGTATGCATCATCATCTCGAAAAAGATAGAGATTACCTCTTACTTCGGTCAAGTTAGGCCGAGTAGGGTTGTGTTGCGAGGATTGGCGTCCCTTTGAATCGTCAGCGACGGTTGATTTTGGAAAGCACCCCTACATTGAGTTTTTGATTAAAGTTTGAAGTGTATTTCCAATACTTTTAATGTAGTTTCGACATTCCTAGCTTAAAGCGAAGCTCACAATGTTGTTGTGTATTGAGGGGTTTCGTAAATATATCGGCGATTTGGTTCTTGGTATCGATGTAGGATAGTTCGATATCGCCTTTTTCAATGTGATCTCTAATGAAGTGATGATCTCAATGTGTTTCGTACGAGAGTGGAATACCGGATTTTTAGAAATTAGAATTGCGCTTGTGTTGTCACACATTATTGAAACTTTGCGGAAGCATAAATTGTAGTCGTTCAACGTATGAATCATCCAAAATAATTGAGTACAACAACTCTCGATGACAATGTATTTTGCCTCGGCTGTTGATAGAGCTATCGAGGTTTGTTTTCGACTAGACCATGCCATAATTGAACCACCTAGGAATTGACAAGTTCTGCTTGTACTCTTCCTATCCATTCGGTCTCTGGCGAAATCGGCATCGGCGTGCCCTACTAAGTCGGGTTCCGATTGACGACCATACCATAGACCTAAGTTTAAGGTGACTTTTATATATTTAAGAATTCTTTTAACGACTTTCAAGTGTGATTCTTTAGGGTTTGATTGAAATCTAGCACAAAGACATACCGAACACATTATATCGGACCTACTTGCTGTTAAATAAAGTAGACTACCTATCATAGCACGGTATTGGAAGATATCCATCGAGATTCCGCTTTCATCTGCGTCAAGGTTGACATTTGTTGTCATCGGTGTTTTGCTAACCTTGCTATCTTCCAACCCGAATTTCTTCACCAACTCCCTTGCGTATTTAGCTTGATTTATGAAAATGTCATCGGATAGTTGCTTGATTTGCAATCCCAAGAAGAATTTTAATTCGCCCATCATGCTCATCTCGAATTCACTGCTCATTAAAGAAGCAAAATCATCGGCAAGTGCCGCATTAGTTGAACCAAAAATGATATCGTCTACGTATATTTGGACCAACAACATGTCATTTCCTTTCTTTTTGGTAAAGAGGGTAGTGTCATTCTTCCCTCTTATGAAGTCATTGTCTACTAGAAAGGAGCTAAGCCTACTGTACCATGCTCTAGGGCTTTAACGAGTTTGTATACATGGTCGGGAAAATTTGGGTCAACAATACCGAGTGGTTGGTGCACATAAACTTCTTCTTGTATGAATCCATTCAAGAATGCACTCTTGACATCCATTTAGAATAGGGTAAAGCCTTTATAAGAGGCATATGCCAAGAGCATTCTAATGGATTCTAATCTAGCAACGGGTGCAAATGTCTATTCATTATCCAATCTTTTTTTTGTCTAAAACCTTGAGCTACCAATCTAGCCTTATTACGGATAACATTCCCTTCTTCGTCTTTTTTATTCCAAAATACCCATTTTGTTCCAATTATTCCCTATTCTTAGGTTTTGGTACAATTCCAAACTCTATTTCTTTCAAATTGGTTTAGTTCTTCTTGCATGGCACAAATTCAATCATCATCTTTACAAGCTTGTTCTAAATTGGTTGGTTCAATTTGCGAAACAAATGCACAATGAGTGATCATTTGGTTTAAATGTGACCGAGTTCTAACACCGTTCCCAGGATTTCCAATTACATTTGTTAAAGGATGAGAGGTTACATCCCTTAGGTCTTGAGGTATTTGATACTCTGTGTGCTCCGTTGATGTAGCATCTCCTTATCTTGAGTATCACCTTCGTTGAGAGCATTTTGCTCGTGTCCTTCCACTTGATCCGAAATAGTGGTGGTATCAACGCTTTGTTGCTTATTGTTCGCACTTGGTGTGTTGTCGACAAATATGATCACTCTTGGTCCTTGTTCTTGAGAACGAGTTCCTAAGTCAGATGCATCCACACCTACAATATCATCATTCCCTTTCTTGACCCAAGTCTTAGTAAATTCATCAAATTTCACGTTAATGGACTCAATAACAATTTTGGATGTTGGTATGAACACTTTATAGGCTTTACTAGTCATTAAATAACCCACTAAATTGCCCTCAATTGATTTTGAATCAAATTTGGTGACTTTGGGAGAATTATCAAGAACAAAACATTTTGAGCCAAAAGTTCTAAATAAGATATGTTTGGCTTACGACCAACCCACAATTCATAAGGTGTTTTTTTTATTATTGGTCTTAATCCTATCCTATTGATGACATGACCTGCGGTGTTAACCGCTTCGGCCCAAAGGTATTTTGGTAAAGAAAAATCATTTAACATGGTATGTGCGAATTCTTGTTGGGTACGATTTTTCCTTTCTACCATATCGTTTTGTTGGGGTGTTCTAGGGGCCGAGTACTCATGTTTATACCCTCTAGTTGAATACAATTCATCAAACCTAGCATTTTCGAATTCACCTCCATGGTCACTTCTAGTTATTTTGATTTTCAAGCCTTTTTTATTTTCAACTCTATTGCAAAAATCAACAAAGTTTTCAAAGGTTTCACTTTTATGGCTTAAGAAGATGACCCATGTGTATCTACTATAATTATCTACAATTGCACACACATACCTTTTTTTGGCCAAACTTGGTACACTAATCGGTCCGAACAAGTCAATATGAACAAGTTGTAACAATTTATCGGTTGAAACCACATCCTTTGAAGAAAAACTAGATTTAACTTGTTACCTTTAATGCATGCATCACAAACTCCGTCCACGTCGATTTTGCTCAAGGGTAGTCCTTTAACCAAATCGTTTCTATTTAATTTCTTAATAGAACTTGCACCTAATTGTGCTAACCTTCGATGTCAAAGCCAAGATTGGTTAGTCAAAGCATTTAAACATATCTTACCTTGTCTAAAATCATTTAAATATAGGTAATATATTCCATTTTGTCACTCACCTTGATAGACTTCCTCACTTATTTTGGACCACATTAGGTGACAAATGTGGGTATCAAACTTTATGTAATAATCAACATCACATAATTGGCTTACACTAAGCAGGTTGAAATTTAAACTATCCACTAAATAAACATTAGAGATAGTTAGATTTTGATTCCCAATGGACCCTATACCAACAATTTTACTTTTTCTTTGGTTACTTCCAAAAGTTACCGAACCACCATCATATGGTTTTAATGAAATAAAGTTAGAACTATAACCGATTATATGATATGAGCATTCACTATCAATGATCCAAGCATTTTCTCTATGAGATGATGTCAAACAATCATATAAGAATATATTAGTAGTTAAACATACTAATATATACTTTGTACCAAACTCTCCCTAAATATTTGGCTAGATAATTCGTGGGGAAAGTTCCAACCGAGTTATCAATTCTTAGGTTTAGGAATCCAAACGACGTTTTTCAAATTTTTACCTTTCCTAAACTTACACTCCAATGAGATATGACCATTCCTGTAACAATAATTACAAAAAGCGCGAGTTGTAGGATTATTGTGTGATTTAACAAATCGATTTTGATAGTCACATTTTAATTCTTGAACTTTATTACCTTCATGCTCGTTTAATTGTCGGAAAACAAATCTTGGTTTCTCATTTTGTTGAGAGCCAATTTGGGCAAGACTCTTACCTTTTATTTCGTATCTCCAACCGTTTGGTGCCCTATAGTAGGTGTTTCTTGACCAAGATGGATTGAAGTAATTATATCTAGGTTTCGGTTTGTTTTTGGCATAGGTACCATTGTTGAATCGAATTTGAGTGTTTTTTGTTTTTGCCCTTGGACGTTGGAGTTTGTTTTCCTTTTACTTTAGGGTTTAGTGGGCTATTGGATTGAAAAGAAGATGCGCCCTTTTTGTATCCAAGACCCGACTTGTCATGAGGTTTTTGTCCATCAAATATTTTGTTTAGATCCTTCCTAGTGTCGCTACTCAATACACTAGTGGATCTTAAAACCCTATAGCCACTTGTTAGCAATTGTTTATCACTTTTTAAATACCTTCCTTTATCTTTAATTCGAGTGAAAGTACTTTATTATTTAATCCCGCAATTACGCTTTTTTTTCTCATTAACTCACGGTTGGTCTCAATAAGGAGTTTGTTCAACCTAATAATTTCAAGTTTTAGAGATTTCTCATTAGACAAAATGCTTGTATCATTACATGGGCCCTCATCATCATCCTCATCATCATTGTCACTTGTACAATATGATGAGGTACACATTGGCTTAGAAATAAAATTCTTTGAGTTTTGATATACCTTTGCCTCCTTATTGGAGGATGACGTGCTAGCCTCTTGAATTTGCTTGATCTCCTTCTCGTTTTCCGAGTTGATCGTGAGTTTCTTCACCTTGGCTAGAATGATATTTTTAAGAATCTCAATGGTTGTGGGATCGGTGATGTTGTTGCTAGCAATGATGGAATCGATGTCGTTTGTGTTTGACTCCTCATCAACGATGGCCATTAGAGAATAGTTCACCTTCTTCTCTTCTTCACCTTCGACCTCGAATTCCTCGCTTTCTTCGTCATCACTATGGTTCCATCGATCTGCATGCATTACTTTAGGCTTATTCTTGCCTTTGTATCCCTCCTTCTTTGCATACCCTTTTCTGTCTTGCATCTCATCACCGTCTTGATTTCTCATTTACGGGAAAATCTTATAGCATGTATGAATTGTATGTCCTTATTTCTCGCACATAGTGCATATCACCTTCTTGCCCTTGCTTTCCCTCTTGGCATTGTACTTCTTCACAAATGCGAATAGACCTTGCAACATCTTAGCAAGGACTTGTGTTTCCTTCTCATGGTCTTGACCCATATTCTTGAAGGAATTTTCACTTGTTGATCGAGAATGGGCAAAGGACAAGTTATTTTGCTTGGAGCTTTGTGCCAGAAATGCTATGGCCTTGCCTCCTTGATTTTTGTCAGAGGTTTGCTTGAGAGTTTCCTCAAAGGATCGAAATGAGGTGTATATCTCATCCGGTGTGAATGGCTCCGCATTTATCCCGTTCCCTGCCTTGAGCGCTCCAACAAAACCTTGCCAATTAGGTCGCACAATCATGGTACGAAAAAGCTTACCTACAATCTTATTGTTAGTCAAAGGTTCTCCCATTTCAATAAACTCATTAATGAGAATAGTAAGTCTATGGTACATATCCTCAATACTCTCATTTTTCTCAATTCTAAAATTCTCATATCTAGTGTCAAACCGGCCACTTTGTTCCTTTTAATTTGGTCATTTCCTTCGTACCATTTTAATAGGACTTGCCACATATCATGATAATTATTGAGGTTACCGAAAATTGGTGTTATGGTTTCACTACCCGATGATAAGATCACATTTACGGTGGCATCATTGTTCTTTTTCTTTGGTAGACATAGGGCATCAAGTTTACCGATTTCGTTGTTGTATTTGGGAACATATTTTTCTACTATGACTTCTCAAAGGTCACATATTTATAGATAATTCACCATACACTGTTTCTAATGACTAAAATTCTTGCAATTTGCATCCAAAATCGGGGATTCCTTGACATGCCTGTAGGTAGCCATATTTGGATCTTAGTTTGTAAACTAAAAACAATTCTAGTTAGGAAACCTAACGTGCTCTGATACCACTTTGATAAACCTAGAGGGGGTGAATAGGTTTCAATTCGATTTTTAAGTTTATTTAGCTATAATGCACAATTCAATTTCAAATGGCAATACAAATACTAACAAGTCAAGCAATTCAATTACAATAATTTCTCAATCAATTTAATAATTCAGAAATTAAAGTAGAGAGAGTTAAGTATAAGCAAACAAAATGAAGCACGCTCGACACCGATATGTTATCGGACTTCCGATCCCCCGACTTGGTAATAAGATCGAGTCGTTTCCACTAAGCAACACAAGTATTCGGTACTAGCTTGAACTTGATCTCTTTACACACAAAGGTAGAGAACCAAGCCAAAATATGCACAAAGGCAAAGTGACAATAGCAAGAGAGTAATCTCCTAAGCGAGAGAAAGAGTTTCCATTAATTTAGAAGTGATGAGCTTGAGAATTTAGAGCTAGATCTAGAGTTTTTTCAAGGTCAATAATGGTTGCTGCAAGTTTTGAATAATAGGTCATGAGAGAGAAGAAAAAATGAATTACTTCCATATATATATATATAACGGGCAACTCTAGGATTCATAATTTGCAGAAAACAGCCGAACTGTCACATGACGGTTGACAACCGTCAGTGATGGTTGAGGGCTTAGTTCAAAAACGAGGCTAGTCATTGTGTTCCAGGATCAACCGTCAGTGACAGTTGAGGACTCAACTCAAAAGGCAAAGTTTGAACTTTGTTTCAGGATCAACCGTCACACGACGGTTGTCAACCGTCAGTGACGGTTGAGAGTCATAAGTTGGTCTGTGGAGGTCTGGGGAAACCGTCACATGACGTCTGGTTCTGAGAATGGGTTTTTGCTCACATTTTCTCAAGCTCAAAAGATCTAAATTAATTTAGTACATAATACAAAGATTTTACAACTTAAATCTTGATGTTTGCTTGCTCCAAGTTTGCTCCACGCTTGCTCCAAACTTGATGTTAAATTTGCTTGAATTTCCTTGATTTCAACTTCAAATTGCAATGAAATTCCTACATAAAATCTCAAATACAAAGCACCGCAAACTTCAAGATAGTTTTGCAAATCGACAAATATAAAGATATTATTAAGCAACAATTTTTTCATTAGAATTTTTCATGAACTTTTGAGTAGAAAAATATTGAATGTTTATTTATGTTATTAACAATCTTTTATTTTTGTAATTGTTTTTTACTTCTTCATTATGTAATTGAAAGACATAATTGTGTTGACATCTTTTATTATGAAGGCTATATAATTTTGTCTATTCCATCGCATCGCATGGGTATTTGACTAGTGAATGTGAAAGAGATTCCAATATGAACAATATACACAATTACCAGATTCCCTTAACCTCTTCTAAGTAGTTTGTCCCTTGTATTAATCTTATTTTTTAATGTCAACCATACAAATACTTAACTTTTAAAACTGAAATTAAACACTCCATAAAAAAAATGGATATTAAACAAATAAAATGTTGATTTGGAATTATAACCCCACGACAATTCAAAAATAGGCACATACTATGTACCGATAACATCTCTAAAGAGACTAATTCCCATTTAACATCATCTTCCTTAGAGAAATTTGTTGATTTTTTATGGTTTATATAGAAAATAGAAGAGAGTAGAGGAGGAAGATGAAAGAAAACTTCATTGTATTATTGTATTGTATCTCTTCTTTTTTTTTATAAGTGGTACATTTGAGTTTTTAGGCGGAAGGTCTTTCTAATGGTCATATTTGATCTCCAACGGTCAAAAAGATACAATCAAAAAGATACTTTTCTAATATTTATATTATTTTTTGTTTCTATTTTTTCTATTTTACAATTTAGTCTCTCGTTATTCTTTTATTCTCAACACTTCTCCTCAAGCTAGAATTGTAGATATCTATCAATCCTAGCTTGTCAGATATATGTTGTAGAACTCTAGAGGGTGAAGAATATGGTTCAATTAAAGATCTAGGGTTCTTTTTGTTAGAATTAGGGTTGAGACTTAAAGCGCAAGACTAAAGTCAAATTACTAGGCGGAAGCATTTTCAATCAACAATTTCAAATTAAAGCTTTTATACCTTAATCACTTAGTCAAGAGTTAAAGCAAGCAAGTTCTAGAAGTAATAGAGCAATTTTCACAAACCAACAAAGAGCAAAGTAATAAGAGAGAGAGAGTAAAGAGAGAGCAAAAGCAATCAAGAGAACAAAGAGAACACGCGATGTAACGTGGTTCGACATATCAATCAACTAGGCCTATGTCCACGAGTCTCTCGAAACCAAATCTTCCTTCCGGGCCGATTTCACTATCAAAACAAGTGTTCTTTACAAGTGCAGAGCCGATCTTTGATTTCTTCTAAACAAGCAAATCAATCTTCGTCTCCTAAACCAATGTATGGGGCAACATCACTCTACACGGTTAACGGTCTGATTGACAAAACAATCCAAGGACAAAGGATACACCACTTGACAACACAAATGTGTTGCACCAAAGGCTAAAATCTAGCTAAAGATTTGTTCTCGGATTGACAATAAGAGTATAGGTGCTATCCTAATGCTCTCTTGTTTAGGTAGCTAGAGAAGAAGGTAATTAGGCTCTTTGTTGTGCTCAATTTGATGCTTGGAAGCTTGTGGAGGGTGTTTGATACTCTGCTGGTTCGTCTCTGCATCATTTATATAGGCTGGACACTTCTTGGGATCTTGAAACCTCCAAAATAGACTGTAGCGTTACAGAGAGCCCATAACGTCTTATGAGATTCGTTATAACGGATTGTATAGTTTCCAAAATTGCTCTTCTTCTCTTGTGCAGCTGTCATGTGGGCCAATTTCAACAGGAACCCGTTATAACACCATAGGGGCCCGTTATAACGAGTTGAGATGCGTTGTAACGCCTTGAGCAAGCGTTATTGTAACGCTGTGCTCGGCCAAATCCCAGCTTCATACTTGCCGCTCTCCTCCTGACCTGTTGTGACGGGTTGGGCACCCGTTATGACGGGTTGCTGACCCATTGTGACGAGTTATGAAGCGTTATGGTAACGTTGTGTTCTGTTGGGCACTATGAAACCATCCCTTGATGTCTTGAGCATGTCTTGACTTGTCTAGAGCATGTTTGAGCATTGCTTAAGCATGTACAACATAAGTTTGTACCTGTTTCAACCTGCAACTTCACCAAAGCTCATATGCAAGGTTAGTACTGATTTGTTTTGCAAATTGTCAAACAAGAGATGAGTTTAATCCAACAAACTCTCCCTTTTGGCAATTTGCAAAACCATTTGAAATGTGCATATCAAATGATGCACATCAACATTTTCCCCCTTTTTTGCAAATAATGGCAAAAGGCTCATACAAAACAAGCTCCCCCTGAATTTAATACATATATTCATACAAGTCAATTTTATATTTCTCCCTTAAATGAAATAAAGTTATCAAATGTAGCACAATTCATCAAGTTCAAACAAGATTTTCCAATTAAGAATAAGAGGAAATGTAATTCATCAAGAGGCATATATCAAACCAAAAACAACTCATAAAAGATGCATAAAGATATACTAATAAAAAACATGCATATAAGATCATGAATACATAAAGCAAGTCTTTAACGGAGCATAGCAAATTACAACTTGAAAAAATTAAACTACTAAATGTAACTCTCGTCCTCACAATGTCTAAATATTATCGTTCTCATGTAAAGGACCCCAAAACCCATATCTCTCAATCCACGATGCTTGATGTAGCTCTTGGAAAGCATTGATTTCATCAAATCTTTCATTCACTCCTTCCATATCGTGCAATGTGAGATCATATAATCGGTATGAGAGTTGTTGCACTCCTTCCAAAGTAAATCTTGTGGGTTGAGGAGGTCTTGGAAAGGTATTGGCTTGTTGTTTCGGTTGGGCTTAAGGTTGAGGTTGAGGTTGAGGTTGAGGTGGAGGTGGAGGTTGAACGTACACATTCTCCATTGGTTTCGGTATTGGAGAACTAGGTGGAGGATGAGATGAACTAGCTTCTTCTCTTCTTCTCTTTTCGGGCACTTGGTTATCCACTGGGGATCAAAACATTCATCTGGGTTATCCCATTAGTTTGGTGCCGCATTGGATGTTAAAATCGATTGATTTACCTTGTATTTCTTTCTTGGTTTCCAAAAGCACCCTTCTTTGACCCATCTGATTGAGTCAAGTATATCAACAAGATTGTCGGGTTTAAAGGCCGATTGATTATTTATAGGAATTCTTAGGCCAACATGTGTCATGATTTTGGTTAGGAGATGAGGATAAGGTAAAGACTTGGTTGTATTTATTAATGCAAATCTCATATGGTTCAAGATAATGTACGAGATTTGAACAACCTTGTTAAAGCATATCAAATGTCTAAGTAGGTACATTGCATTCATCTCCAAATTGGTTTTGATTTTGCTTTTGGGGGTAAGAATGTTGTTGATGAATAGAAACCCTAAACAATAAATGGACGGAAAGTGGGTAACGATAAGATTTTGTTTCTTATTGTGTGCCCCAAATCATATTTTGTAATCAAATTCATCGGCATCACTTGGCCAAATCCTAAATGGATATACTTCCTCTCCCACATTTGATATATCAAAAACCTTACAAATGGTATCGATAGTGATAGATATTTCTTGTCCACATATGTAAGTTGTAATTTTCCATGGTTGGCTTGTAGGTCTCATATTGGCATATAATACCCAAATTGACAACTCTTGATACATAATGTCACATTCTATGATTGATTTCCATTGCCAAAATTCAATATAGTCTCAAACAATAAACCATGGTTGACCATCTAATCTATTCTCATTATTTGTTTTAAAGAAGTCAGGCTTTGAGATCTTACGGTTTCTAAACTTATTCAGAAAATTGTTGAAGTCGTTTGGAGTTCGAAACAAGAATTGATTTGTAGATGAGATCTCCATAAGATTTTGTCTCTCTATGGGCATTGAGGGTTCTTCTTGAGAGGCCTTTTGCTTTCTTTCCTCGTCCGTAGTGAATGTTCACAAACTTGTTGCACGGACCCTTCACATTCTCCAATGTGAACTCTTCCTTGAGTAAAGATAGTTGTCTTCTTGGCCACTAAATTTTGGGACTTTGAAGGACTTGGTGCCATGAGGAAAAAAAGTGCAAGGATCGTATTGAAGAACATCTTGGTTTTAGAGAGAAGAAAGAAGTTTATCAAAATTTGAGTTATCTGGAAGAGAGGTTTGTGTAATAACTGTCTGAGAGATGAATTTCACTCCAAGGGTTGCAATTTGAGTAAGTTTGGAGAAGAATAAGGCTTAAATAGGCAGTTTTTAGCCAACCATTACAGTAACCCGTTATAACGGGTTCCTTGTCATTATAACGCCTCTCTCTCATCTGTTGTAACGCTCCAAGCATTTAATTTCCTCTAACGGCTAGTTTTCTGCTAACCCTCCTTTGTTTATTTTCTTTTCTTTTGTTATGAGTAGTTTGTAGTAGGTTAGCGAGGGTCGGTTCCATGTTCTTTGGTGTGATCGCCCTCATCTGATGTATTTTTGGTCTTCTTGCTTCTGCTGTACATTTGTAATTAGATGCTGGAATATATAAAAATGATTTTTGGATGTTCCTGTATTGTGTACATATGTGTGTGCTGTTCCCCTTAATTAAGTATTTTTAGCTATCTTGTATATTATTTTCTTATTTAAATTTAGCCTTCCGTTTACTTGTAAACAAGTACACATGGCGGGATTAACACTCCTAATATAGTTATTATTTCTGGGGTGTGACACTATGGTAGAGACTTTCAAAGGACTCGTTATCTTCAAATTTCACAGTTTCTAACTTTGTTGCTAATCTGACCTTTCGAGTCTTTTTCATATGTTTATTCCCTTCATACCTAAGGACCAAGGCATTCTATATTTCCTTAGCATTAGAGGAATGTGTGAGAGATAAAACAATCGACTCATGGATTGAACTTAAGATGATGTTCATAACATTATCATTAGTGTACTTAAGTTCTTTAGACTCTTTTGCAAGGATAACACCATCTAACTCATACTTTGATATCCAACCATCTTCAACTATTTTCCAAAGTTCAAGCAAGCTTAGATAGTTTACCATACACCTTTTCCAAAATGAAAAGTTCTTGCAACCTACTTCAAAGACCGAGGGTTCTTTCGCAAATTTCAATTGAGCCATATTTCACAAAATCAAGAACTAACAAGAATTTGGTGATTAGATAGGTATGAACCTGTGGACTCTGATACTAATTGTTAGAATTAGGGTTGAGGCTTAAAGCGCAAGACTAAAGTCAAATTACTAGGCAGAAGCGTTTTCAATCAACAATTTCAAATTAAAGCTTTTATACCTTAATCACCTAGTCAAGAGTTAAAACAAGCAGGTTCTAGAAGCAATAGAGCAATTCATAAACCAACAAAGAACAAAGTAATAAGAGAGAGAGTAAAGAAAGAGCAAAAGCAATCGAGAGAACAAAGAGAACACGCGATGTAACGTGGTTTGACATATCAATCAACTAGGCTTATGTCCACGAGTCTCCCGGAACCAAATCTTCCTTCCGGATTGATTTCACTATCAAAACAAGTGTTCTTTACAAGTGCGGAGCCGATCTTTGATTTCTTCTAAACAAGCAAATCAACCTTCGTCTCCTAAACCAATGTATGAGGCAACACTACTCTACACGGTTAACGGTCTGATTGACAAAACAATCAAGGACAAATGATGCACCACTTGACAACACAAATGTGTTGCACCAAAGGCTAAAATCTAGCTAAAGATTTGTTCTCGGATTGACAATAAGAGTATATTTGCTATCCTAATGCTCTCTTGTTTAGGTAGCTGGAGGAGAAGGTAATTAGGCTCTTTGCTGTCCTCAATTTGATGCTTGGAAGTTTGTGTGTTTGGGGGGGGGGGGGGTATTTGATACCCTGCTGGTTCGTCTCTACATCATTTATATAGGCTAGGCACTTATTGGGATCTTGAAACCTCCAAAATAGACTGTAGCGTTACAGAGAGCCCATAATGCCTTATGAGATCCGTTATAACGGGTTGTACAATTTTCAGAATTGCCCTTCTTCTCTTGTGCAGCTGTCTTGTGGGCTATTTTCAGCAGAAACTCGTTATAACGATATAAGGACCTGTTATAACGGGTTGAGATGCGTTGTAATGCCTTGAGCAAGCGTTACTGTAACATTGTGCTCGGCCATCCCAGCTTCATGCTTGCCTCTCTCCTCCTGACCCGTTGTGACGGGTTGTTGACTCGTTGTGACGGGTTATGAAGCATTATGGTAACGCTGTGCTCTGTTGGACACTGTGAAGCCATCCCTTGATGTCTTGAACATGTCTTGACTTGTCTTGAGAATGTTGGAGCATTGCTTGAGCATGTACAACATAAGTTTGTACCTGTTTCAACCTGCAACTTCACCAAAGTTCATGTGCAAGGTTAGTACTGATTTACTTTGCAAACTGTCAAACAAGATATGAGTTTAATCCAACACTTTTTGTAAATTTGCATAATTCAATTTCTAATGACAAATCCCAAATCAAGCAATACAATCGATTCAATTTACCAACCAATGCACTACTCAAGTTGTTAACTCAAGCAATTAATACGAAGAAGTGCTTGTACCAATTTGGCTTAACTTTATACTAATTTGCGGAAGTGTATTGAATTAAAGCAGTTCAAGCAAGAGTAATTCAATCAATCTCTTAATCATTTAGAACAATTAAAGTAAAGAGAATGGTTAATAAATTACAAACAAAGCAAGCACACATGTCACTGGAATTTTAACGGAGTTTCGATATTGACGATCCTACTCTCCGCGACTTCCGACCCCCTGACGCAGTAATAGGGGCGAGTCAAATGTTAAGTCAAGGTTGAACTTGGCCTCTTTACACACAAAGGTAGAGAACCAAGCCAAAAGAACAAAAACCGTGGAAAAGACTCACGAGTGGATCAAATCTCTCAAGTCTCACAAATATTTAGAATTATTTTAGATCAAAGAGATTGAGTTTTGGCGATAATTTAGCTAGGTTTGACCAAGCTAAATAATGGTGGCTGTAAGAATTGATTCTGAATAATTTAGATCAGTTGAAGATGGAGGGAAAATAGTTGTCTTTTATATTGAGATGAAAAATCTAGCCTTTTCACCTTTTCCCATACAGCGTCATGCTTGTCAAAATTTTTGAAATTTGCCTTTATATTTGACATTTTGTGAATACAAAGTTATATAACATTTCACAACGTTATGCAATATTTCTAGGAATTTTCTCTCAAACTTATTGTTGCTTAAATAAGTTACAAAGTTATATAACTATATAAAACGTTATACAACTTTGTGGCTTCAGAAGTGTCATTTATGATACTTTAACTCAATTTTATTTATTTAAAATATCTCATACATCAAGTAAAACTACCTAATCAAGTTTTTGACTTCATAACTTGACGTCTTGTTGTTTTTATGTTTTGTCCTTGCGTAAAATCAATTGGCGTATGACCGTAAAATCAATAAAAACTTGGTTCTACATCATAAAATCGGTCTCATTAGTTCAAATCCGACGGTTCGAATTTAGTCAACCCGCAGAAAAGAGAAAACCCACTCTTTCTTTCTTTTTCCCTTTGAAAGCAGAAAGGCATCATCGCCCCAAGGCCCCAAGGGATGAGGGAATAGGGATCCCACTGCTTTCTAATCTCACCACGCCATTCCTTTCTCCTCTCCGATCCATTCCCTATTTATTTCCCAGTTCCCACAAAATAAATACCCTCCAAAAACCCTACAATTGAATTCAGACTTCAGAGTGCTTGCTGTCTCCCTCACCCCCGTCTCTATCTCTCTCTCTCTCTCTCTCTCTCTCTCTCTCTCTTAATATAAATGACCAATCAAAACCCTAACCCCGCTCCTCCCCCTTCTTCCACTTCTTCTCCATCCAAGGACCAAGTTTGGACTGAGACTGCCACCACACCAGCGCAGCCAGGAGCGGATCCTCATAACGGCGAAGAGGTTGCCGGGGAAGTAGACAAGAGAGCGCTGACTGCAGAGGAAACTGATCACAAGATGGAGGATGCTGCCCCTGGGGACAGCACTGCCGCCACCCCTTCGCCCGCCACAGTGTTCCGCATCAGGCTCAAGCAACCGCCATCCAGTCTTCGCCATAAGATGCGAGTCCCAGAGCTGTGCCGCAACTTCAGGTGCATTATTGATCTGCTCATGCGTAATAACGAGCAATTTGATGCTGCTTAAGTTAATAATTGTGTTTGTTAGACCAAATTCAGGACTTTCCAGCTAGAAGATTGTTGCTTTCATTAGTGATGCTAGCATCTCAAGCATAGCAGATGGATTTTGAACAGGATTTGATCTTGAAACTTAGTTGTTCATTGTGGTGATGTTATGAATTTTTCTTTTTTCAGTGCCGTGGCATGGTGTGGAAAGCTAAATTCAATTGCTTGTGCATCGGAGACTTGTGCGAGAATTCCTAGGTGAATTTTTCCTGTCATCTTAAGCTATACTTTGCAATGATTTTCCAACTATTTTATTTGATCTAAAGCAATTCAGCACTTTTTGTTCAGTTCGAATGCAAGCCCACCCTTTTGGATTCCTGTACACATTATGAATCCCGAGAGGCCAACAGAATGTGCGGTTTTTAACGTCAGAGCTGGTGAACTTCTAGACTCATGTCGACTGATTTAATCAACTAAATTACTGGTGGTAACTGCAATTAATGTTTTGATGCAATCAAAGTTGGACCCTTACCAGATTAAGCCTACCTGTATGAAGTAGATTCCAAGTCTCATAAACAGAAACATGATTCACCAGCTTGTTGGATACAGCAAGCTGGATCTTTTCCTGGCATGCTTAAATACTTTTTTGGTATATTGGACCTGCCTTTCTCTTTTTTGGAGCAAAAGCTGTATGTATCTACAAGTTTGTCATATATATTTAAATATTGCTCAAGGCATTTTTTTTCTGAAGAGCATCAATAGGAATGATTTGGTATCTTATAACATGTTTTCTTCCATAAGAAATTAGATCCTCCTTTGACAATCATTGTAGAAACCTATGTTATTGAACAACAACAACAACAAAAATCAGAGAAACATCCAAAAACAATCCTCGTACAAGCATTATACTCGCATAATGAGCCTATAGCAAACCTTCACACTAATGAACCATATTTCTTGGAACTAACTGTTGGAATTTGAAATATTTATGAACATTTCAATATTTGGCTACAAATTTGTTCTGTTCAATAGTTGACTATTGCTTGATTGCACAGAATATTGGTTGCACAAAACAATTCTCATTTTTATTTGTGTAAATAACTAAATCAGTAAATCTTGATTCATAGTTCTGAAGTTCTAATTATGTTGAACTTCCTGTCTATTTAAGTGTGTAATGCATGCTTTATTAATCATGCACTTGTGTTCTGTATCTTTCTTTTGAACAGATTCACCCCGTGACTTTGTACAATTTATTGAGTGGTCTCCCTGGTCTTGTCCTCGTGCATTGCTAGTGGCCAACTTTCATGGGAGAATTACCATATGGACCCAGCCAACTCAGGTATGTTTTGTTACTCTCTGTAGTTTCAGGGTGCACTTGGATAATAGTGCAAGAATAGTGTTAACTCCAGGGTGGAGTTTTATAGGGGCAAAGGGGGGATGCAGCCCCCTCAAGATTTCAAGATCTAAGTAAATTTTTATTAAGAATTTGATAAGTTTTACTAAGTTTACGACATTCAAGCTCCCCCCAACCCCACACCCACCCACCCATCCCACCACCAAAACCCACCACACACATACACACACCTATTCATAGCAATAACCTCCTTGTTTGAATCGGTGCATGGTGCGCTGGAATCAGAGGGAAAAAGAAAACCAGATCTGTAATGGATAAATTAAGAAAAAACATATATTCTAGGCCCCCTAATGATTTGTTTCAAGCTCAGACACTGGTAAACTTTATAATCTAAAACTTTGGAAGAATGCTATTTAGAATAAATGCAAATGTTGTTTGGATTGTATGATACAGACTAGTGCTAATCTGAAGAGAGCTTAGGTTGCTGCTTTACCAGGATTCTTGGTTAACGAATATTGTTGGATATTCGCTAACCGAGTACCGTTCTTAACTTGGCAGGGTGCCAAGTGAATGACAATAATTTTGCTTTTACAGGATAGGGTTATGCTCAGTAATAAAAAAACACTGTTTTTTTCAATTGATTTAGCTTTGGGAAATTCTGATTTTTTGGCATTTTTTTTCTTTTGAGTTGAGGTTTGGTTTGTTTGCTAATCTATTACTGCACTTTCCATTTAACTAGGACTCACATGGTTCATTGTACATAAGTGAATGATGCGCTTTTATATCTTTGATTTTCTTCAGGGTCCTGTTAACGTGGTGCATGATGCTAGTAGCTGGCAATGCGAGTACGAATGGCGTCAGGATCTTGCTGTTGTGACGAAATGGTTGTCTGGCATGTCTCCAGTATGTTATACAATCTTAATTTGCTCATTGTGATTTCAACATAACTGTCTGGATGAATGATTCAGAAAAACCTATTGTACAACTTTTCTTTTGATATTCACTAAGCCATTCTTTTAATTCTACAGTACAGATGGCTTCCCTCCAACTCCAGCAGCCCTTCTAATCCAAAATTTTTTGAGGAAAGATTTATTCAGCAACAGTCTCAAACTTCAGGTTGATCCAATGCTGACTTAAGTAGAGGAAAATAATTCTATATCAATTGTTTATTTATAGAACTTCTACTATGTTGCAGTAAAGTGGCCAAATATTCTATGCATTTGTTCGGTGTTTTCATCTGGATCTGTGCAGCTTCATTGGGCTCAGTGGCCTCCACGAAACGGGGCACACACACGATGGTTTTCAACCAGTAAGGGGCTTCTTGGGGCAGGCCCCAGTGGTATAATGGCTGCAGATGCCATCATTACAGAATCTGGGTTCTTACATGTGGCTGGGGTTCCACTTGTCAATCCGTCTACTGTGGTGGTCTGGGAGGTGATGCCTGGACCTGGAAATGGTTTTCAGGTATGTCAATCTTCACATCTTAGAATATAATAATATCCCCTACCCCACCCCACTTCACACACACACGCACACACATCATATTGACAATCTCTTTATTTTCAGGCAACAACAAAGATAAACACAACCGGAGGAGTCCCACCATCTCTGAACCCTCCAAATTGGACTGGTTTTGCATCACTAGCAGCCTATCTCTTTAGCTTGCAAGAGTATCTGGCCTCTGAGACAACTCAAGGGAAGAAACAATCGGATGATGAGTTGGAGGCTGCCTCAATCCATTGTTCCCCTGTCTCTAATTTTTCAGCTTATGTCAGCCCTGAGGCGGCTGCTCAATCTGCCACAACCACCACATGGGGCTCTGGCGTTACTGCTGTTGCTTTTGACCCTACCCAAGGTGGCTCTGTCATTGCTGTTGTAATAGTTGAAGGTACTCTTTCTTTGGTGTTTTTCTTGTCTAAATCCAGAATTTTGCAGTAGCTTGACGTATTGTGTTTTTTACTGCCTTTTGTTGGTTTTGTGGGGATGTAGAATTGTTGGTTCTGACGTATTGTGTTTTTTTACTGCCTGAAATAACTTGAAAAGTAGTTTATTCCCGATTTTACTGAACTTGTCCTTAGTTTTTTTTTTATTCATGAACTTGTCTTTAGTTACTACACCTGTTGGTATAACTCTTATTTTGAGGTAGTCTTTTCTTCATAAAAAAAGATTATTACACAGTTTTCTTTTCATTTTGCAGGGCAGTACATGTCTCCATATGACCCAGACGAAGGGCCATCAATAACAGGATGGCGGGTGCAGTGCTGGGAGTCTTCTCTGAAACCTGTAGTACTTCACCCTATATTTGGCAACCCTTGTGGTCAAGCCCCTATGCAAACTGTATGGAGTATGAGAGTCAACAAGAGCATTGCTCCAACTGATGACCTGAGAAACCCCCAAACCTACACTCCTGCCCCAACTGCATCTCATGACCAAAATTACTCTTCTGACTGCAGTGTTGAAAGGGCCAATAGGCTTAGTTTTGACCCCTATGACCTTCCTAACGATGTAAGACAGCTTGCGCAAATAGTCTATTCGGCACATGCAGGTGAAGTAGCTGTCGCATTTCTTAGAGGTGGGGTCCATATTTTCTCTGGACCCAGCTTTAATCAAGTGGATAGTTATCATGTCAATGTTGGGTCGACCATTGCAACACCAGCCTTTTCATCAAGCGGTTGTTGCCTTGCATCTGTGTGGCATGACACAGTTAAGGATCGGACTATATTGAAGATTATTCGAGTGCTTCCTCCTGCTGTTTCAGGCACTCAAGAGAAGGTTAGCTCGGCCATGTGGGAACGTGCAATTGCTGATAGGTATGGTGTATCTACAGTTGCTTAATGGTGCCTTTTTCTTTTTAATTTAAGTCCACATTTTGCTATTGATATCCTCAATATCCCTGGAAAAGGTAAGATTATGTGCTGATATACATTCAAGCTGAGTCTACCAGTAATCACTTGCTTAAAAATCCACATGGTGGAGCTTCTCCAATGCTGTCGAGGATAAGCTTCCAACTTCAAGCTGTGCTGATATAGTAAAGCTTATACTAGAGCCTGTCTTTTATTGGGAGGCCATGGTCCAAACAATGAATACTGTCTAGTTAGACCAAACTATTTTAATTTTCATGCAACAATTGTATATGTGCAGGTTTTGGTGGAGCTTGTTGGCTGATGTTAATTGGTGGGATGCAGTTGGTTGCACACAGAGTGCTGCTGAAGATGGCATTGGTAAGAAATTTGTTATCCATAGAAGTGTTCTTTGATAGGAGCAGTTCTTATGTTTTTTTCCCTTTGAGTGATAACTGCACTCCACTATCCACACCCCTTACCTGCACCCCAGGCATGTATATATATTTATCAAAAGGTGTATACTGTATAAAAGTATTTATACCTAGTGTTATCAGAATTAATCATTTTGAGAGCTGTATTTTTACTTTTTCATCAAAATCTTTAACTTGAATGTTCTTTTAACAATATAAAAGAAAATGTTATGAAACCTTTCTAGACTAGATATAAACACTTTTGAACTCAGATATTAATACTTTATAGATAAGGGCCTGTTCCCATGGGAAAGATGGATGGCCGAACAGTGCCCAAGTATATACACTTTTGGGGCAAACAAGGGGTGCGGGATATGGGGCTTGAGAATGATATTTCTTTTCCTTTATGGTTGTAAGTGACTGTTTTTTTCTTATTACTATTTAGTTTCACTAAATAGTGTAATTGCTGTACTGGATGCTGACTTCCACGCTCTTCCTTCAATGCAACACAGACAACAACATTGCCCTGTAAGTAGTACTTTCAACTTGATGTTTTTTTGCTTGATCTTAACATACTTTATGTTCTTCTAATCGACTTTTTTTTTTAAAAACAGTTAGTACAATACTCTTAAATATTAGATCATTTTTTACTAAATTGTGGACTTTTTGATGCAGAACCTTGACCGCATCAAGTGCAGGCTCTTGGAGGGTACAAATGCACAAGATGTGCGCGCTCTTGTTTTAGATATGCAAGCAAGGCTATTATTAGAAATGTTGGGCAAGGGTATTGAATCTGCCCTTGTAAACCCTTCAACTCTTCTACCAGAGCCATGGCAGGCAACCGGTGAGACACTTTCTGGCATTGAATCTGACAAGATGACTGTAGAACAAGCATTAGTCCCTAGCATCCAGGTCTTCTACTCTACAAATCCAATCTTTGGATATTTTTTTTTGTCATTCCAAAAGGAATACATATTTGGCTGATTTTTTTTTGTATAAATTAATCTGAAGGCCTATGTGGATGCTGTGCTTGATCTGGCATCACACTTCATAACCCGCCTGAGAAGGTATGCTAGCTTTTGCCGGACATTGGCTAGCCATGCTGTTGGGGCATCCTCTGGTCCTGGCAGTGCAAAGAGCATGGTGACAAGTCCACCTCATAACATTCCGCCGTCACAGACTGCAAATCAGGGTAAGGAAATTTGATATTGTTGAACTCGATTTCCCATCTTTTGAACTCTAGAGTTGAGGAAGCTATCTGATTCAGATTCTTAGAATTTGGTTTATCATCTTATCTTTGTTGGGTAGCTCAAAAGTATGCCACAAAAAGCAGTCTTCGTAGTAAGCAGAAGAAACAATTAACTATGTTTCTGGTTGGAAATAGCTTTGATGATGGTTCCAGCAGGCAGCGTTTCCAGTATTTATTTCCTTTTTTCTGTATAAAATTAGAGAGCAACATGGTGATAAACCAACTCTCACCAACTGCTTCCGTGCCCTCCTTTTCTTTCTCTTTTTACATTTTCTGTTGATACTTCTATAGTTCGAAGACTGGCACGCCTATTCATACCTAGAATTTCGAGATGATATTAATCAGTACCTTCATCATTTCATCTGACTTCAGGAGCTCAAAATGGAGTTGCAGGCGCAGCTACAGGGAGCTCCCAGATGCAAGAGTGGGTCCAAGGTGCAATTGCAAAGATAAGCAACAACAGTGACATCTCTTCTGCTGCCACATCCAATCCAATGGGTTCCCGCGCCTCTCCCTTCATGCCTATTAGCATCAATACAGGAACATTTCCAGGGACACCAGCTGTGCGGCTTATAGGAGATTGCCATTTCCTTCACAGGCTGTGCCAATTACTGCTATTTTGTCTGATCTTTCGAAGAAGGCAGTCGCCACGGTTATTGGGTAATAATCTGCAGAAGGGTTTGGACCCAGGTTTGCAGAAGTTGCAGGGTATGGCTAATGGTAAGGTGGAAGCAAAACTGGAAGAGGGGCAGGGAATTCGTGGTGGGGCCCCAGGAGCAAAAGGGCAGGAAGACAGTTCCTCGAGTAAGTCTGCGAGATTGGGATCTGGTAATGCAGGCCAGGGATACACTTCTGATGAGGTAATAACCTTTCCGACTGTTTTCTTATTTAATTTTGATGGCGGCTGTTACATTGACGACTGTGATGCACTAGTTGAACTGCTGGATTAGCAAAGGAAAAAAAATCTTAATGTACTGGTATTAGTTAGGTTGCCAACGAACCCCAATCCCATCTCTATGCAAAGTGATTTGGTCCTTTTTCTGTTGATTGACCCAGGTATCATTGTTAATGTATTCCTGGCTAACCAGTTTATCTTATATGTTTCATAAGTTGCTGCTTTTGGTACTTGTATTACAGTTCTCCAATTTCCAGCTTGCAAATTTGATTTTTCTTAGCTCATTCTTTTTATCAGGTCAAGGTTCTCTTCCTAATTTTGGTTGACCTTTGTCGAAGAACAAGCCAACTGCAGCACCCTTTGCCGCCCTCGCTGGTTGGTACCAATAACATCATTATAAGGCTTCACTATATCGATGGTAACTATACAGTGCTACCAGAGGTTGTGGAAGCAGCCTTGGGTCCCCATATGCAGGTCAGTTCCATTAGAGTACTCATTGGGACTAACCACTGTTTGGTTGGCAAGTGTTTTATCTTCACTCCAAATTAAGAAGTTTGTTAATAAAATTTAACATAGATGCTGATATCTTTGTGGATATTGAATGTGGGAGGCTTGACCCCTCATCTTTATCTATTAGAACAAAATTTTTATGGTATGCATTAAAGTATAGATCACATTCCAACTGTGAGGATTGTATTAACCCATTGTTAATTAATCCCACCAAAAAATAAGAATTGAATAGAAGAGTTGTTTGCAGTGGCTCAACTTAATCCAAATATCCAATCATATGGAATAGAATGAAGTGTGCACTACCTCAATCAGTGCTCAACCATCCATCTTTACAATTACAGAAGTTTGGGAAATAAATTGCATATACCTTGCAAAGGGCCTCCTGTTTACTGAAGAAGATCAACATAGTGTCCATTTAACAATTAGCCTTTGATACTTAGTTTTGCCAACGATGAAGGGATTTAAAATATTCTAAACATTGACTTAAAACTTAATACTAGTTTTTAATATACCTTAACTTACAATGGGAAGTTTTTTTTTTTCCAATTTCTCCAACAGTGGAGCGTAATAATAATGGGGATTTCAATTTATTTGAAATATAAAGAACTTCTGCAAAGTTCTTGCTATTTGCTGAGATCCTTCATTGGTTTCCTTCTTTTTTTTTTTTTATTTTTTTTATTGCTACCTTTTTTCCTTTAGAATATGCCCCGTCCTAGAGGAGCTGATGCGGCTGGCCTCTTGCTTCGTGAGCTTGAACTTCATCCCCCAGCCGAAGAGTGGCACAGACGTAATATGTTTGGTGGTCCCTGGTCAGATCCTGATGATATGGGCCCATTGGATACCCTTCCAAAGCTGAAGATTGAAGATTCCTCTGATGTAACCATGATGGAAGAGGATCTGTATAGCTATAGCGGACCCCAAGGACTCTGGCCCAGGAAAAGGAGGTTGTCTGAAAGAGATGCTGCTTTTGGCTTGAAAACTTCTGTTGGGCTGGGATCTTATCTTGGCATTATGGGATCGAGGCGTGATGTAATCACGGCTGTTTGGAGAGCTGGTCTTGATGGTGTGTGGTACAAGGTGAGTTTAAGTCTTTGAGTTGAGAAATTATTTTGATATGGTGCACAAGGTTTAAATGTGTTCGCACTTTTCTGATTTCTATTATTTCTTCGTTAGCTTAAACAAGCCCCAGGCTTATCCTCTGAATTTGGAAATAATTTTGCAATTCAGCCTGCTGCACTCATAATATTTTTTATTCGAAGTGCTAAATTTTTGTACTTCTGGCAATGTGTTAAGTTCTTATTTTCTAATAATTTCAGTCAAGTGCAGAGTGTCTAACATAAACTTTTTATTTTATTTATTTCACTGATGAATATGCTCGAGTTATGCTCAAATTTGGTGGGTTGAAAATTTTATATGCAGTGCATAAGATGCTTAAGGCAAACCTGTGCATTTGCACAGCCAGCAGCTGGGAATCCAACGAATGAGAAAGAAGCTTGGTGGATCAGTCGATGGATACATGGCTGCCCAATGTGTGGAGGGACGTGGGTTAGAGTGGTCTAAAACTTTGAAACCTGACATCCTTTGCCCTCGGCCTGGGTTTACTAATTTGTTCCTGTAATAATATTGTTTGGTACATCGACAGAATCTTAGGGCAAAAGATTGTGTATGCTGGTACCTTACCATATGAAGGTGTTCTAATGGAAAGGTTTAGAGATAGCCAAGAGTATTGATGTAATAAGGATGATACAACATTCTTTTGGATAGAAACTAGTCTATGCTACTCAAATCTAAATGATCTCAAGTTCTTTCATTGGAGTTTTGAACTTGTGACTTTCAACATTGGAAACATTGCTTTTAGTCACTAGACTAAGGACAATTCTCATTTTAATAGCCATTTTCTGTTCAGCTCGTATTGCTCCGCTCGCTTTTCCTCGTCTCTCTGGAGCAGTGTGGGGGTGCTCAACCAAGTCCTCCTCCAGATACTTGAAGAGGTAATATGTTAATTACATGACTTTTGCATCTATATCTATTCCGCTTGTCGACGATCATCTAATTGTCTAGTCTAGTCTAGTCTAGTCTAGTTAGGGGTGCAAACGGATCGGATACGGACGGATAATAGCATTACCATATCCGTATCCGCTTTTATTTTTCGGATACGGATACAAATACAGATAGTTTCGGATACGGATACGGATCGGATGATAAACAGATACGGATACGAATCGAATAATAAACGGATATGGATGCAAATACGGATATAATTCGGATAATTAAATGAAATGAGTACATTATGAAAAATCGTTAATATATCATTATTCAACAATAAAATTATTTTAAATTATATTAGAAAATAAATTTAATGGAATAATTAAAATGTTGTAATAAGTAGTGTCTTTATAATTTATTTTTCTAATATTATAAATATTCAAAACAATTAAAAATTAATTTACATAGATATAAAAAAAATAAAAAAAATTTGGGCTGACATATTTTCCGGATATCCGAAAATCCGAAAGTTCCGGATCCGGATAATTATCCGAATCCGTATCCGTATCCGGTTCAAAATTCGAAACCGTATCCGTATCCGATAAAAAATTATCCGTATCCGTATCCGAAATATCCGAAATATCCGAATTCGAATATCCGATATCTGTTAAAATTCGAATCCGGATAATCGAATAAATATCCGATCCGTTTGCACCCCTAAGTCTAGTGATATAATTTGAATAACTTGAACGAGGTCCGTGAGCAATAAAATTCAATCGGTTAAATGTCAAGACATTTAGTGATAGATGCTAGAGATTTAAAAAAACCTCCTATATAATATATATAACAAACAAAGACAATCATCTAACAATTTGTTGATTACTAGTAACCTTGGTCCAAAGCGGTTAATGTATGACCTCATTGCAATGGGATCTCTTCTCCATCTCGCTTCGCTTCTCGCTTCTTTAAATAATATGTACACAATTAATTCCAGACTCCAGTTTATTTTCGGCTTTGTCGTATCAGATTCTTTCTCCAGACTCCAGAGAAGGATAGCACGATTAATTCCAGCTAGAAATGATCGTGCACCTAAAACTAATAATAATAATAATAATATAACAGTTAGCACTTGCTAATCCGTGTACCAACCTCCAACCATGTGCGTGCGTGTATGCTATATATTATTATATTAGTACTTGAATCCAGCTTCCACCCTTGCATCCGAATATCCGATATCCGTTAAAATTCGAATCCGAATCTGAATAATCGAATAAATATCCCATCCGATTTCACAGCTATTTTCTTCGGTTGTTTTCCTTAGCTGGTTCTGAAAAGGAAAAGCTTTAGTTTCGAAAACTGGTACTTAATTTTGTGTGGTAAGGAATACTTTTTGTAATAAATCATACTTTTTGTAGCTTTTGGAAAAAAAACAGGATAGTCGTTTTGGTATGCTGGGTTAAGAGGCAGTCTATTTGTGTAATAGGATATATAGTATATATTACAATACGACACTCTGTTGCTTGATGTTCCAATGAAAACATCAGGAGATAGTTGAACGAAGGTGTTTAATTTTTAACACATTGAGCAGAGCAATTGATCTTTAACCAATACCTGAATACAACACTTTCTTTTTCATAGAATGAAACAATACTATATTTCAAAGTTCAAACCTAAACAACCTAAAAACAGAAGATTTATCTACAACTTGCATCCATCCTGAAATCCCCAAACAAAACAAAAACTATCTTTCAATTTCTATTCCTTTACTGCTGGTATTTCGGCATCCATCGGCACCACCGTCCCCGCTTCCCTCCTACTCTTGAGCTTAATAAGCCCATAAAGCTTCTTAATTTCCCTCACAGGTGCATTATCCTTCTCCCCTCCGCTCACATTCGGGACCTCGCTATCTCCATCCTTCACCGCATTACTCAATCGGCTGCCACCAAAACTCTGGCTAATCCGTCTCACTGCCGAGCTGCTCCTCACCTCAGACGTCGCATGCTGGAGTGCATTAATCACTGTCTTAATTGCACGTGTTGGCGATCGTCTGTTGGCAATCATAATCTCGCTCACCTCAGCATGACTAAGCTGTGCCCCGGTTTGGAACCCTTCTTCCACATGTTGAAATAACTTGTGCTCATTGACACCTAGGAAACTACTAGCAAGTGCCTTGAACCCGTCGAAGTCGCACATGGGGAAGTTGATATGTACATCGAGCCTCCCAGGCCGGAGTATGGCCGGGTCCACTCCATCCTTGTCCTTGCTCATGGTGAAAACCATCACCCGCTCTTCGCCACAACATGAAAATATGCCATCCATGATTGAAAGGATACTGGCCGTGCCCGATGCACCAGTCTCTTCGAGGTACCTATCGAGGTCTTCCATGAGGATGAGAGAGCGAGGAGAGGTGTGTATGAGAAGAGAACGGAGCTCTTCAGGGCCACAACATGACAGGTCTATGTCATAAATGTCAAAACCAAGAAATCTTGCCATGGCAGCTACAAAAGAGGATTTACCCGTGCCGGGTGGACCGTAGAGAAGGTAGCTGCGTCGCCATACTCTTCCAAGCCTATGGTAATATGCACGGCCTTCAAGAAACCCTTCTAGGTCAGCACGCATACGGGTTTTAAGGTTTGTATCCACGGTTAGTGTGTCAATTGTGGCCGGGTGGGTGAAGGGCATCGACACCCATTTTGTACCATCCTTACCATTACTGGTATTAACAAAGAGATGTAATTCGCGCCGGTTCAAGAGAAGCTTATCTGCCGCAGACTCGAGATGCAATAGATACGGTTTGAGGACACGTACCCGATCCTGTCTTCGCACACGGAGCACAAGACGATCATGACCGGTGGAAGGTCTGGTCCATGTAAGGCGGGCTCCGAGGAAAGAATCCCGGGCTGTCTGATTGGGGCCCAACTGAAGAGAAAAATCATTTGACCGGGATGTGGAGGAGAAGAGGGAAGCCGAGTCCGAACCCTCGAGGGAAGGAAGCGAAGCGACATAAGCTACTGCCTTTCGGTACAGTGGGTTTTCTTGAGAACTTGTATCGTACTGCGGTACATCAAAGTACTGGTACACATGTACCCATTCGCCAACACGGAACCAGCACCAGCGCAAGAGATGAAGGAGAGACTTGTACGAGAGCACAAGTCGAAGGAGAAGAAGGAAGAAACCCAAATAACCACAAACTGGCAGAACATTCATAGTGGAAGCCAATTTAACACCACGGCCACTGTAAGATCAAAACTTGATTGAATATTGATCGAGCGTGGAGAAGTCTAATGGGAAGGAAGAAGGGACTGGTGTTTTATATGAAGATGGAGAAGAGGTGTAGGTGAAGGTGAAAAGAAGCGACCTTTGAAATTTTCATTGGCGTGCTGTGCTGGTCTCAACTCTCAAGTTGTCTTCAAGTTTGGTGGTACCGTGGTAGGCGTTGTGTTGTTTAACTTTAGCAAACAAATGCTATGTTTAATCATATTCATATCTTAAGTTTAGGGAGTATGTAATTCCAAATTTAATGGTTAGCATTGGGGGTGTGCCGTGTGCGCAAGTACTGGATACATCCTTTCGACCTTTCCTACTTATAGTTTGTGATGTTTCTGAAAAATAAGAATATGCATTAATGCATGAAAATGAACCAAAAAAAAAACAGTTTCGAGTTTTAAACAAAGCGCCTAGCTAACCAATACTACTGTTACATAAAAACAAATGGACAGGGAAACCTGGCAAAGTATATCCCAAGACCAGCGAAGATATTCACCTATGCCATCAACATCAACTTACTGTCAGCTTCCTCAGACATGGTAAAGGAACTCATAATTGTGCAATTAAGGGCCTCACAGCTTTTAAATAAAGACAATATGTCAAGCCCCTTTTATTTGTGTCCTAGATCTCAACTGTGGCCATGTGGTGTATGTTTTTCTTTGTTCAATATTGCATTAAAGATTCTGGAAACAATTCTGTGATTTTAACACAAACATTCATCAATTTTAGCTAACATATGCACAATAATTTCTGTGAATGCGTAAACCATATTTATTTCTACCATGATATATGCACTCGGAAGTCGGAGCAATTGTTGGATAAATTTTAAGGGAGTTGATATATAAATATCGTTCATCAATACATCATCGATACGTGATCGTTATACATGTCATACGAGTTATTCATTATGGGAAAAAGAGGTTTTCACACCAGATCTTTGAGGCTTATGTTAGATTAAATTCATCTTTTTTTTTACAATTTGCAAAACAAATTAGTACTAACCTTGCACAATGAGTTTTGATGAGTTGCAGGTTTCTACATGTACGCAATGATGATGCAAATGCTCAAACATATGTGTACAAATCAATACATACTCAAAAATATCAAGAGCAAGCAAATTGGACACTTCCATAGCCATGTTGAAGAGGAGAATAGCTAGAACAGTGAAGGATTTCTAGAGCACGCATTACTGTAAAGCATCAAAGACCTGTCACAACGGGTTCCACACCCGTTATAACAGGCCCCCAACCCGTCACAATAGGTTCCTGCTCAAGAGGGCTCAGAAGTCAATGATTCAAGCAGAGAAGTACAATTCTGAAAAGTTGCTAACCCGTTATAACGGGTTCTGTAACGAATTGTGAGATTCTATAACGCAAGGGCTTAAAATCAAGACTTCAAAAAGTGATAAGCCAAAAAACACCTCGGGGGTACGAACCAGGAAGACATTTTGAAACCCTCCCCAAGCTTTCAAGCATATAATTGAGCATAAAAAAGCACTAGAGCCTTCTTCTATAGCTGCCTAACTTGAGAGACTTAGGATAGCTACAATCATCTAATTGTCAATCAGAGAATACTTATTATTGCTAGTTTCTAGCCTTTGGTGCACTACATTATATTGTCAAGTAGTGCATCATGTCCTTAATTGTGTAGTTAATCAGACATTTTACTTTGTAGAGTGGTGTAGCCCATTGCATAAGTTTAGGAATCTAAGATTGATTTGCTTATTGAGAAGAAACCAAAAATAGATTCTGTAATTGTAAAGATCACTTATTGTTTAGTGGAATTGGTCTCAGAAGGAAGTTTTAGTTTCGGAAATTCCGTGGATGTAGGCTTAGTTTGGTTGTGTTAGTAGTAATAATCTAGAAGTCAATAATACGATAAATTATCATAAAGCTTTGTTAATGAATTGAGTGATTAATAAATTGTCATTTTGTTGCCTTGAGTGTTATTGAATTTATGGATCATTCTTTTATATGACTAGAGTCAATAACTGAAATTGTAAAACTTCATAATACAGATGATATATACTCTTAAAAGTCTCTAATTAAGGTAATTAGTAGGGCCACTAATTTATCATTACAAGATTAGAATGTGGATTAAAAGATGGTTAAGTTTTACAGACCATAGACATGAGATGTCGTTTTAATCACATAAATACATGTTCCAGGAACATGGTATTTGACAGACCTCGAATGAAACATTAAATGGAATTGTGTATGTGTCATTAATGTTTTCATTCAGTGTTAAGTTCTAAAGTATGAGGTATTCATCTTTCCTACTAAGAGTGTGCATGTGTGATTGTTATCTAACGCTGTCGGTAAAACACAGTCATAACGATACCTTTTAGGTATACATAGCTTAGCTGATGTAGTGATGGTTTACCAAAAGTATTGTCCCTCGTATCTATATATGAGTTACAATATCACTGGGCCCTTGATAGAGTAGGATTGTCTGCATGCAGTATGACTACAAGAGTAATTATATTTGGTAAATCTGCTCAAGATCGAGAAAAGATTAAGTTTGCAAGGATGACACACCTACCTTGAAACTAATCTGACACTGTAAGACAAAATAATTAACACGACTAAAATAGTTTAAGTGGATCGTGGTATTATATCGTACAACATCATCTGTGTAATTGGATGGTCATAGTGCAGATGTCAAATGTCTCCTATGATTATAGAAGTTAAAATGGTTTTAATTCTATTTACCAACATAACACAGATCCTATTGGGTCACACCGTATATGAGCTAATCAGAGAATCTTACTGATTGATTATAAATTGGTTATAATTAATATTAAAATGGTTATAATTAATTATATATGATATGATTAAATTATATATGTCATATAAGATGACAAGCAGAAACAACGGTTGCTTTTATAAACGTTTTCGATGCATTGTATAGAACCGTACCGAAACCAAATCGATATCGAACCCTGAGAAATATAATTGTTGAGAACAATTATATATATTTAATTTAGATTTTAAATATTAATTATGGTTTTGAATTTGGATAATAACCATTATCAAATTAAAACCTTTATTAAAAATTAAAATCTTAATTAAAAATAAAAAAAATCAAATCAAACATGTCGGCAAGGAAAACATGTGGCAAGGAAATTTTGATATTTTTGGTGCTTGCCGACATGCTTAAGGACATTTTGGTAATTTCACTTTTTCAAGGGTATTTCGATAATCGGCGAGCCTACTTATTTTTTTTATAAATAGAGGGGCATGAGGAGAAAGAAAAACACAATTTCATTCGACTCATATCTATTAACTCATGATCGAATCGATAAATATATTTTTCTCTCTGCCTCGGTTACGGTTGTTTACGGAATTCAAAAAAATATATATTTGCGAAAGTTGCGGTATTTCTATTTGAATAACTGCGAGTCGTAAATATATTTATTTTGTCCTTATCTTGATGAATAGTGTTTTCGCAGAATTTCGCGATTTACGGTATTTCTGGCAGAAGAAATAAACCGCTCTCTCGTTAGTCCTAGTGGATTACCGATAGAGGTATCAGACGTCTGATATTCCAAAGAGAGGAGCTTCTCAGATTCGATCTTTCAAGTCTGCTACAATCCAATTCGAATTTGGATCAAGGTATAAATGTTATATTAATCTATTTAATTTGTAAGTAGATTAAAATTTTAGAAATCAATTATGGAGTAGATTTGTAAAAGAATTAAATCGGGTTTTGATGCCAAAGATAAACGAGAGGTGGATACCCTCGGTAGTTTATCCGACATACCTCGTTTAATCGTTGGCTTAAGTTAGAAGTAAATTTTTTGTTTTACGGTCTTTCTGCAGCTTAAGCTAATTAACGGGTTTGAATTCTAATTGATTTTCTAAAAGTTATAACTTATGCAAATAAGGTGCATATACCGCATATCGTTTTAATTCTTAGTTTTGCAGCTTAAGTCCAAAACCGATTAGAAATGAGATTTCCTTGATTCGGTTTTACCGACTGAGAAAGTTAAATTTGATTTAAGCTTTCTTTAAGTTTTCATTTTAAAACCCTTTCAACTCCGTTTGAGTATATCTAAGAATGTGATGAAGCAATAAAGTACCCAAAGTAAGAGCTGTTAATCTCCACCTGTAAGAGATAAATGTTAAGTCATGAGAGGTGTCTTAGTACTCTTTCGACTAACATCTTTTACGTGTCCTGATCAGCAGGCCCAAACGGGGACTTTGTCACGTTACCAAATTACTCAAATGTTTTTGAAATGACAAAATGTAACTCTTTCGCCTTTCGAAAACCTTTGGATAAGTAAAGTTAATCGAAGAGTGTGATGAAGTAATGAAGTACCTAAAGTAAGAGCTGTTGCGCGTATATTAGAAAGAAGGTTCTGTCTAGGAAAGATTAGATTTAAAGTGGTCCCCGGTGACCCTGATCTTTCCTGGGATCCCCTTTTCCTAATACGATATCAGGCCCAAATGGGAACTTTATCACATTACCTAATTGCTTTATGGATCAGAAATAATATCTGTTTGCAAAAACCATATAAATTGTTTATGTGCTTTTAACAGTATAAATGAGAACTGAGTATTGCTGTAAAATAAAGAATTAGAAACTGATAAATGATATATCGGATCAAGGTCCAGTATATATGTAAATTGAGATTTACTGATTTGATCTGAAATGTATAAATACGATTTATCACATAAAAAGGAAACGTGAAAGAGCGTGATATTAAAGATAGATTTATAAAGGAACTCACGACAATCTTTCTGGCAGACTACTTTCACATATCCGTAAGAATGTCTTACAATTAGTTTAAATAACTGACTGCTTAACAAACGTAAGCTTGTGAAAGAGTGTCTGATGCCAAAGATAAACTGGAGGTGGATATCCTCGGTTGTTTACTGACATACCCCTTTTAAAGAATGCTTGCATCGTTAAGCATAAAACAAACGTAAACTTGTGAAAGAGGTTCTGATGTCAAAGATAAAATGGAGGTGGATATCCTCGATTGTTTATTTGACTTACCTCTTTTAAAGAATGCTTGCATTGTTTAGTAAAAACACAAACCCACACGAATTAAGTAGTATGTTCTTCCTACTCTATCCTTCTCACACTATTGTTCATTGGTTGACGGTTCTCTGCTCAGTAGGCGTCCCCTTTTACCTTTGGTGTTCAAGGGTTATGTAAGACATAACAAATCAAATAGAGTGAGGTTACTTACCAATGATTTCCAAAAAAGTTTTGGGCTTGGGGCAAGAATCACAAAGTAAGGTGTGATTAGCAAGATTGCTTACCTAAAATAACCAATGATCGAGTTATGCGTAACAGCTAGCTTGTATATTGGTGAAAATAGGGATCTTGGTTCTACTGCAAAAGGGAATAGAACAAATTTGCAGTGGGAGTTTTATTATTTGAATAGAACATTACATGAACAAAGCTAAAATCTTTACTTTTAACGTTGTAGAAAAATGACTAAAGAATCGTCACTCTCTGCGTTTCCTGCTCGATAAGAAAACACTGAAAGTGGACGGATCCAATTTCACTAATTGGTTTTGTGCCGTCACTATTGTATCAAGACGAGAGAAGAAAGAATATGTCCTAAACTCGCCAATCCCTGCTGAGCCTAAGGATGGCAAAGCAGATGAGGTCGCTTTGTACACCAAACACAATGATGATGAGCTTGATGTACAAAGTCTTCTTGTAGGTATTATGGGTCCTGAATTGCAATGCCAATTAATGGACACCAATACCTATGAGATGTGCCAACAGCTCAAGAACATGTTTCAAGAGCAAGCACGTGCTGAGAAATTTAAAGTGACCAGATCCTTATTAAGTCACAAGTTGACTGAAGGCGGCTCTCTCGGCACTCACATGCTCCATATGACGAGTGATGTTGAGCAGCTGGAAAAGCCAAACGCCTCATTAAGCAAAGAGTTTGCTACGAACGTTATCTTGCACTCGCTCCCTTCCAGCTTTTCGAGGTTCATCATGAACTACCACATGCTGGGGATGGAGAAGAGTCTACAAGAGCTGCAAGGGATGCTTAGGATTGCAGATGATGATATGAAGAAGAGTTCTTCTCTCCTCATGATTCGACTGGTGAGAGGAAGATAAGAAAGGCGCCGAAGAAAGTGGCTTCTAAATACAAGGGCAAAGGGAAAAAGATTGCTAAACCCAATCCTCCCAAGGTAAAGGTTTATGTTGACTCTGACTGCGATTACTGTAAAGTAAAGAGTAATTAGAAAAGGAACAACCCAAAGTATCTGGTGGACTTGAAGTCTGGAAATGGTTCAAAACCTTCATCTTCAGGTATGTTTGTTGTTGAAATAACGTTACTTCCTCTATTAATGATTGGGTATTAGATACTGGATCATGTGCTCATATTTGTTCGAATATGCAGGCACTAAAGAATAGAAGGAAGTTACGTAACAAGGAAGTACAACTCCAAGTTGGAAACAGAGCAAAGGTTGCAGCCGTAGCAGTTGGAAGTATAGAGTTGTATTTGCCTAGCGGACTTGTAATGGAAATTGAAAATGTTTATTTTGTTCCTAGCATTTCCAAGAACATCATTTCGGTCTCATGTTTAGAGACGAATGAGTTCTCTTTTATTATAAAAAACAATAATTGTTCAATATATAAAGATGAATTATATTATGTATCCTCTTGTATGATGAATGGTCTGTATATATTGGAAATGGAAAAACTCGTATCAACGTAACTAACAAACGACTCAATGCGTCTTATGAAAGCACAACTTACATGTGGAATTGTCGTCTTGGTCATATAAACGACAAACGCATCAAGAAGTTGCATAAAGATGGACTTTTTGGAAATTTTGATCTTGAAAAAATTAACACATGCGAATCTTGCTTACGTGAAAAAATGACCAAAGCGCCTTTCTCCAAAAAGGGTGAAATGACAAGTGACTTACTAGGACTTGTACATACTGATGTATGTGGACCTATGAGTACTTGTACAATAAATGATTATTCTTACTTTATCACGTTTACTGATGATTACAGTAGATATGGTTTTGTCTACTTAATGAGACATAAGTCTGAATCCTTTGAAAAGTTCAAGGAATTCAAGGCTGAAGTAGAAAATCAATTAATCAAGAGTATTAAGGCCTTACGATCTAATCGTGGAGGCGAGTACTTGAGTTTTGAGTTTATTGCGTACTTAAAAAAATGTGAAATAGTCTCACAACTCACGCCTCCGGGGACACCATAATGGAATGGTGTTTCTGAGAGAAGGAATCGAACTCTGTTAGACATGGTTCGATCCATGATGAGTAAAGCCACTCTTTCAAAATCATTTTGGAGGCACACACTAGAAACTGCCGCACGAACAATAAACATGGTTTTGTCTAAGTCAGTTGAAAAAACTCCATATGAGTTATGGTTTGGGAAAACTCCAAATATGTCTTATCTTAAAATATGGGGTTGCGAAGTATTTCTCAAAACGTTCGATGTCTGGCAAACTTGATCCTAAATCTGACAAATGCTTTTTCGTAAGGTATCCTAAGGAAACGAAAGGATATTACTTCTATCATCAGTCCGAGGATAAAATAGTTGTTGCTCGTGTTGGTGTATTTTTGGAGAAACAGTTTCTCGCAAAAGGAAGTAGTGGGAGTAATGTAATACTTGAAGAAATTCGAGATACATCACACAATTTAATATCTGAACCAGATCAGATTAACCCACCACTTGATACTTCTGCTAAAGAGCACCTGGAAGAATCAAATCCACAAGTAGTTGTGGAGGAGATTCTAGTTTCGAGCTCAAGTACTTCGACGCAAGTTGAAGTAGAACTAGATTCGCAAATAGTTGTAGATCAAGTTCAACAGCCCGAAGGTCAAGTGCTATGTAGGTCTACAAGGATAATCCATGCACCCGAGAGGTACTTGAGACTGCACGAGGTCTCAATATTTGATACTGAAGATCCTATGACCTATGCGGAAGCAATGGATAGGCCTGACCCTGATAAATGGCTGGAGGCCATGGGTTCTGAAATATAGTCCATGTATGCCAACACGGTGTGGAACCTAGTTGTACCATTTGATGGGGGTAAAACCCATAGCTAACAAGTGGATATTTAAAAGAAAAATAGACATGGATGGTAAGATGACTGTATACAAAGCACGGCTGGTAGCGAAAGGTTTCAAACAAATTCAAGGAGTTGACTATGATGAAACTTTTTCACCCGTAGGTATGTTTAAGTCAATTCAGATACTCCTAGCAATTGCCGCATTATATGATTATGAAATATGGGAAATGGATGTCAAAATCGCCTTCTTAAATAGAAATTTAGAAGAGGATGTGTACATGACACAGCCTGAGGGTTTTGAGGATCCCAAGAATGCTGGGAAGGTATACAAGCTTCTTAAATCTATTTATGGATTGAAGCAGGCATCATGGAGTTGGAATCTTTGGTTTGACGAAGAAGTCAAAAAGTTTGACTTCATCAGATGCGAAGAAGAACCATGTGTATACATGAAGACTAGTGGGAGTGCCACCGCCTTTTTAATCTTATATGTTGATGACATACTCTTAATAGGAAATGATATTCGTATGTTGCAACAAGCTAAGTCTTCATTAAAGAAAGTTTTCTCGATGAAGGACTTATGCGAGGCTGTCTATATATTAGGCATAAAGATCTATCGTGATAGATCAAAAAGACTTATAGGATTAAGTCAAAGCATGCACATTGACAAAGTGCTAAATAGGTTTAGCATGCAGGATTCTAAGAAAGGATTCCTGCCAATGAAACATGGTGCGCAGCTTAGCAAGACTCAGTGTCATTCGACAACTGATGAGCGAAGCATAATGAGTAGAGTGCCATACGCTTCGACTATAAGCTCTATCATGTACGCCATGTTGTGCACTCGCCTTGATGTCTCGTACACTTTAAGTGTGACGCGTAAATATATGGCTAATCTAGGCATGAAGCACTGGAATGCTACAAAGAATATCCTTAATGCTTAAGAAGAACTAAGGATATGTTTCTCGTCTATGGTGGTGACATCGAGCTCGTAATAAATGGTTACACTGATACAAGTTTCCAAACTGATCGAGATGATTCGAGATCACAGTCCGGATACGTTTTCTGCGACGCTATCACCTGATACGAGAAATCGTAAATAGAGGTGATGTAAAGATATGTAGAGTTGACACAGTCAGCAACACAACTGATCCACTCATGAAATCTCTTCCTCAAGCCAAGCAACAGTTGCACACAACTTCTATGGGTCTGAGACACATAGGAGACTGGTTGTGAGGCATTCTTTAGATCTATCAGATTTTTAGAAAATTAGAGATTCGTGTAACTAGGGCCTACGATGATTGGCTTCCAGCTTAAGTGAGAGATTGTTAGTTAGTAATAATCTAGAAGTCAATAATACGATAAATTATCATAAAGCTTTGTTAATGAATTAAGTGATTAATAAATTATCATTTTGTTGCCTTGAGTATTATTAAATTTATGGATCATTCCTTTATCTGACTAGAGTCAATAACTGGAATTGTGAAACTTCATATTACATGTGATATATACTCTTAAAAGTCTCTAATCAAGGTAATTAGCAGGAACACTAATTTATCGTTACAATGTTAGAATGTCGATTAAAAGATGGTTAAGTTTTACAGACCATAGACATGAGATGTCGTTTTAATCACATAAATACATGTTCCAGGAACATGGTATTTGACAGACCTCGAATGAAACATTAAATGGAATTGTGTATGTGTCATTAATGTTTTCATTCAGTGTTAAGTTCTAAAGTATGAGGTATTCATCTTTCCTACTAAGAGATGTGCATGTGTGATTGTTATCTAACGCTGTCGGTAAAACACAGTCATAACGATACCTTTTCGGTATACATAGCTTAGCTGATGTAGTGATGGTTTACCAAAAGTACTATTGTCCCTCGTATCTATATATGAGTTACAATATCACTGGGTCCCTTGATAGAGTAGGATTGTCTACTTGCAGTATGATTACAAGAGTAATTATATTTGATAAATCTGCTCAAGTTGGAGAAAAGATTAAGTTTGCAAGGATGACACACCTACCTTGAAACTAATCTAACACTGTGAGACAAAATAATTAACACGACTAAAATGTTGGCTCAAACTTTCCAAAGTTTGTTGATTTGTAAAACTAAATTAAATTTAACCATTTCTTGTGTATTAAGTTTAATTGTAGGACATTTAAGCAAATGCACAAAAGAAACACAAGATATGATCAAGGATGACCCAAGAGCAAGTTTAGAACATCAAAATCAAGATGAAGACTTGCTTAGGTTAATTAGACTTTAGTTCTATTTAAATTTGAGTACAAAAGAGCAAGGAAATCCAAACCATACACTGCATAGCGTTATAACGCTAGATGTCCAAAATGGTAATTTATGGCCAAAAACCAAGATCGAAACAAGATAGCGTTATAACGCTATAATGCTGAAATGTTCAAAATGAATTTTAAAATAGAATTTGAATCAATAAAATTTCAAAACATCAAGAATATGTCTTAGATATAATTTAAGTTTATGAATATAAACTTTATTTGATCAAAAACATCATTTGAATTAGTAGCAAAATCATCACACAAATTTCCAGAGAACTTAGCGTTATAACGCCAGATGCAGCGTTATAACGCCAATGTGAGTTCGGTGCCAAAAATTGGCTAAGTACTGAAAATTTCTTAAGGAATTTGGTATAGCGTTATAATGCTAACTTTGGCGTTATAACGCCAGACAAATTCTAACGGTCAAATTTCTTATCCGGGCACTAGATATCATTATAACGCTATGTTTTGTACATAGCTTAGCGTTATAACGCTACCAGGAAATTGTTTCCAACGGTCATATTTTTTGTCCATATTCAAGATAGCGTTATAACGCTAACTTTTCAATAGAGGATAACGTTATAACGCTATCTGGCTCAGTGGTGCTTTTAGCCAGCATTGAGCCCTATATAAACCCTTCTCCCTCAACAATTGAATTAGTTGTTCCATATATCAAAAACCTTTTTGCCATTGTTGAGCTTAGTTTCATTTGCTAAATCCTTGCTCTAGTCCCAAGTTCAATTAGCTAAATCTATTTAGGGATTATAGAGAATTTAGTTGTTTGAGTGATTATCTTTGATTCTGTTCCATTTAGAAATTGTCAAATTGTGAGTGTGTGTGTGTTGCCTTGAGCTTCACCAGAGTGTGTAAGTGAGTTCAAGGAAGTCGGCTCGATTCTTCATCGGTGTGTGTAAGAGAGATAGAGTTCGGCGTCGGGTTAGGGTTAATGGCTCTATCGATGTGTGTAAGAGAGCCCAAATTCTGAAGTTGTAGCGCTAAGCAAGTGATTATTATTTAGTGTAGCAGACCGGGCTTATTACCGCAAGAAGCAGGGCGCCGGGGACCCAAAGAGTAGGCGTGGCCGTTTGTGCAAGCCGAACTCCGTCAACACGCGATTGAGCATTTCTTTCCCTTTTTCTCTATTTACATTTTCAATTCAATTAGTTTAAATTGCTTGAATTGTGTGTGAATTGAATTGAGTTGCGCTTGAATTACTTGATTAGAGAATTAATATAATTGCTAAATTGAATTGTTTGCCATAATTTGTGAAATTTGCAATTAGGTCCCTAGTTGGTTGAATCGAGCAAAAATTAGTTAAGCACATAGGCCCCCTAGGTTTTACAAAGTGGTATCAGAGCAAGTTGAGATTGCTAACTAATTATTGTTAGTTGCAAGAAAAGGTCCAAATCTTATGGCAACTAATTGGCAAATTTCACTACCCCCAGTTTTAGGACCAAAATGCAAAAATTTCGGGTATTGGAAAATTAGGATGACCAACTATTTAAATCTTCTTGATCTTTGGAATTTGGTCAACATTAGATACACACCGGTATATGACCCCAAAACGAACCAATTGACCAATGATTCGTTAATTAGAACAATGCAAAATGACCATGTCGTAAATCAATTTTGACATCCATACATGAGTCAATTGCCCCAATTCTAGAGGAGGCAAATAATGCCGATGACATGTGGCATGCATTGCTTCACAATATGAAGGCAATGCATTGCTCAAACGATCTAGAGGAGCCGGATTACAATCACAATTCGAAAGCTTTAGAATCGGTGAAAGTGAGTCCGTTGAGGACATGTTTACACGACTCACAATACTAACTAATGATTTGGTTGAAATATGTGATCCATTGGAGCCATTCAAGATCACACCAAGCTCATTAGGGTGATGCAATGGAGGCCATCGTGAAGGGCGTACATGAGCTCATTGGAGGCCATGAACAATGCTAGAGAAGTCTCATTCACACCCGAAGAAGTGTACTCATTTCTCAAAACCTATGAGGAAACCCTTCGGCAACTTAGGGGACATGATGATCAAGCCAAAACCGTAGCATTGGAGGCCCGAAACAATAGTCATTACCATGCCTCCACCTCCAACCAAAACTACCATCACCATGCCACAACCTCCACATCCAACCAAGAATCCCAATTTGTCTCACCCTTTCGAGATTTTGGAATAGATGCAAGAAAAGACATCCCTATCCTAACCAAATTGCTAAAACAAATATTCAATAATGGGGCATCAAGTGGAGATTACCAAGAGGATGACCACCATGCTTTTGTGGCCTTGGTGAATGAAGGGAAGGTTGATTTTGATGCCATCATCTCCAAGAACAACGTAACCAACCCGAGAGTAATCGATGTTATCAAGAGGTTTGCTCTTGGACGAGTTGAGGAGAATGATGCGATAGAGGAGGAGCACCGATTGGAAGAGATGCAACCGTTAGAGGATGAGCAACCAGTGGATGAAGCCACCAAAGATGAAGCTAGCACCTCCACCTCTATCGATGAGGCAAAGGTATATCTAGATCCTAAATCCATCGAGGTTAATTTTTATTTAGGGTTGAAATCCAATAGTGAATCAGATGATGATTGTAATGACACAAGTGAGATGTCAAATGAGGAGGTATTGAAAATTGAAATTGTTAGATTAAACAAACTCATTGAATCAAACCAAGCCCTCATGAGTAAAGATTGCATAATTAGGGGGTTAAACAATAAATTTCATGAGCTTGAGTCCAAAGCAACCAAACTTGAAACTGAAAATAAAGCCTTGAAGTCCTCTTGTACTTTAGGCAAAAATAAATTAGATTTGAGCAAAATATTTGAGGGACAAAAACCCCATGACAAAAAGGGTTTGGGATTTGAAAAGGGTTCATCTTCTTAATTGTCATTCAAAGAATCCAAAGGCACTAAAAATGAGGAAAAACAAATGGGCAAGAACGATAAAAATGCAAAAGTCCCAAAGAAGGGTGATGTACCAAATCATGCATTTAGGTACCGATTCAACAACGAAAGCCATACCGAACCTAAACTGATACCTAGGTATTTCAACCCATCATGGTCCAACAATGCATATTTTAGGGGACCAAACGGTTGGGCATATGAACCAAAACGCCATACAATTGCCCAATATGGTGTAAGACACAATAAAAAACAAAGATTGTGTCTCAACCAAAGGTTGTGCCTAATCCAAACTTCAATTTTGTGTACCAATCAACTAACAAAGTACAACAATTGAAAAACGATTATCGAACTAGGTGTGTAAAGGCCAACATGTTAAACGCAAACAGTAATCCTCCAACTAGTGCCATATGCAACTTTTGTTGCAAGCATGGGCATATTTCGTTGGAGTGCACCTTTAGGAAGGGAAGCAACCAACCAAAGATTGCTTGGGTGCCTAATGGGCAAATTTAGAAAATTTGTGAATTGAATCCCCCTTATACTAATTGTCATATATTTAGGGAGAGCAAAATTTTGATGAATTGTGCACTATAAAACTCAAACAAACTAAAATACATGATTGTAAGCCCTAATTCCAAAATACGCTTCCTCAAAACATTTATAAACTTGTCATTTAGGGCACCATGATTTTGAAAAATGCACTAATTGAGGGGGAGCCTTATTACTCAAATTATAATTATGCATTAAATCGAGGGAGAATTATCAAATTGAGGAGGAGCTATGCTTTAAATTGAAAATTTTAAGATGCACCTTTTGTTTGATTTCCAAAAAGGAGGAGAAATCATATGTGTCATATTGAGATTAATTGAAAATTATTTGGGCACATATGGTTAAGATTTTGCAAATCAACAAAAGGGGGAGATTGTTGGCTCAAACTTTCCTAAGTTTGTTGATTTGCAAAACCAAATTGAATTTAACCATTTCTTGTGTATTAAGTTTAATTGTAGGACATTTAAGCAAATGCATAAAAGAAACACAAGAGATGATCAAGGATGACCCAAGATCAAGTTTAGAAGATCAAAATCAAGATGAAGACTTGCTTAGGTTAATTAGACTTTAGTTCTATTTAAATTTGGGTACAAAAGAGCAAAGGAAATCAAAACCAAACAGTGTATAGCGTTATAACACTATACTTGGCGTTATAACGCTAGATGTCCAAAATGGTAATTTATGGCCAAAAACCTAGATCGTAACAAGATAGCGTTATAATGCTAGATATAGCGTTTTAACGCTAGAATGCTGAAATGTTCAAAGTGAATTTCAAAATAGAATTTGAATCAATAAAATTTCAAAACATCAAGAATATGTCTTAGATATAATTTAAGTTTATGAATATAAACTTTATTTGATCAAAACATCATTTGAATTAGTAGAAAAATCATTCACACAAATTTTCAGAGAACTTAGCGTTATAACGCCAGATGCAGCGTTATAATGCCAAGGTGAGTTCAGTGCCAAAAATTGGCTAAGTACTGGAAATTTCTGAAGGAATTTGGTATAGCGTTATAATGCTAACTTTGGCGTTATAACGGCAGACAAATCCTAACGGTCAAATTTCTTGTCCTGGCACTAGATAGGGTTATAACACTATGTTTTGTACATAACTTAGCGTTATAGCGCTACCAGGAAATAGTTTCCAGCGGTCATATTTTTTGTCCATATTCAAGATAGCGTTATAACGCTAACTTTTCTATAGAGGATAACGTTATAACGTATCTGGCGTAGAGGTTGGCCAGCATTGACCCCTATATAAACTCTTCTCCCTCAACAATTGAATTAGCTGTTCCATATATCAAAAACCTTTCTGTCATTGTTGAGCTTAGTTTCATTTGCGAAATCCTTGCTCTAGTCCCAAGTTTAATTAGCTAAATCTAATATAGGGATTATAGAGAGTTTAGTTGTTTGAGTGATTATCTTTGATTCTCTTCCATTTAGAAATTATTAAATTGTGAGTGTGTGTGTTACCTTGAGCTCCACCGGAGTGTGTAAGTGAGTTCAAGGAAGTCGGCTCGATTCTCCACCGGTGTATGTAAGAGAGATAGAGTCCGGCGTCAGGTTAGGGTTGGCGGCTCCACCGGTGTGTGTAAGAGAGCTCCAATTCCGAAGTTGTAGCGCTAAGCAAGCGATTATTGTTTAGTGTAGCAGACCGGGCTTATTACCGCAAGAAGCGGGGACGCCAGGGACCCGGAGAGTAGGCGTGGCCGTTTGTGCAAGCCGAACTCCGTCAACACGCGATTGAGCATTTCTTTCCCTTTTTCTCTATTTACATTTTCTCAATTCAATTAGTTTAAATTGCTTGAATTGTGTGTGAATTGAATTGAGTGGTGCTTGAATTAAATGAATTGCTTGTCATAATTTATGAAATTTGCAATTAGGTCCCTTGTTGGTTGAAACGAGCAAAAATTAGTTAAGCACCTAGGCTCCCTAGGTTCTACATAAAATAGTTTTAAGTGGATCGTGGTATTGTATCGTACAACATCATTTGTGTAATTGGATGGTCATAGTGCAGATGTCAGATGCCTCCTATTATTATAGAAGTTAAATTGGTTTTAATTCTATTTACCAACATAACACAGATCCTATTGGGTCACACCCTATAGGAGCTAATAGGGAATCTTACTGATTGATTATAAATTGGTTTTAATTAATATTAAGATGGTTATAATTAATTATATATGATATGATTAAATTATATATGTCATGTAAGATGACAAGCAGAAACAACAGTTGGTTTTATAAACGTATTCGATGGGTTGTATAGAACTGTACCGAAACCAAACCGATACCGAACCCTGAGAAATATAATTGTTGAGAACAATTATATATATATATATATAATTTAGATTTTAAATATTAATTATGATTTTGAATTTGGATAATAATCATTATCAAATTAAAATCTTAATTAAAAATAAAAAAATCAAATCAAACATGTCGGCAAGGAAAACATGTGGCAAGGAAATTTTGATATTTTTGGTGCTTGTCGTCATGCCCAAGGGCATTTTGGTAATTTCACTTTTTCAAGGGTATTTTGGTAATCGCCCAGCCTTCTTATTTTTCCTATAAATAGAGGGGCATGGGAAAAGAGAAAAACTCAATTTCATTCGACTCGTATCTGTTAACTCATGATCGAATCGATAAATATATTTTTCTCTCTATCTCAGTTACGGTTATTTACGGGATTCGGAAATATATATATTTGCGAAAGTTGCGGTATTTCTATTTGAATAACTGCAAGTCGTAAATATATTTATTTTGTCTTTATCTCGGTGAATAGTGTTTTCGTAGAATTTCGCGGTCAAAGATATTTCTGGCAGAAGAAATAAATCGTACTTTGGTCAGTCTTGGTGGATTATCGATAAAGGTATCAGACGTCTGATACTCCGAAGGGAGGAGCTTCTCAGATTCGATCTTCCGAGTCTGCTGCAGTCCAATTCGAATTTGGATCAAGGTATAAATGTTATATTAATCCATTTAATTTGTAGGTAGATTAAAGTTTTAGAAATCAATTATGGAGTAGATCTGTAAAATGATTAAATCGGGTTTTGATGCCAAAGATAATTGGGAGGTGGACACCCTCGATAGTTTATCTGACATACCTCGTTTAATCCCTAGCTTAAGTTAGAAGTAAAATTTTTGTTTTACGGTCTTTCGGCAGCTTAAGCTAATTAACGGGTTTGAACCGTTCATGACCCAACAGTTTGTAGGTCGAACCACGTTATATCGCGTAATCTTGTGTTCTCTTGATCTCTCTTGCTCTTTACTCTCTTTACTATACTTGCACTTTGTTATCTTGATTTGCTCAATTGCTCATAGTACTTGCTTGCTGAAATTTTAGCTAGGTGATTAAGGTCTAAAAATTTGAATTATAATTGCTGTAAACACTTCTGCACTAGCATTTGACCTTAGGACCCTCCAAATTCTAACAATTGATATCCGAGCACAAAGGTTCATAACGTTTGAGAAATCAGAGACAACACAATCAGAGATTCTTGTTTCAGAACCTAAATATTCAACAAAATAGCAAATAGTAAATGCCAGATTGTTTGATTTTAGCCCGAAAGTCTTGTTCGATTTAATAACAAAAAAAGAAAAGCTAAGAAAACACACATACGTTTGAAAAAATGCAGTGGAAAAAGACTTGCGAGATGAAGTGGAGTACCGTCGAGACTCAAAGTCACGATTCGCGAAGTAGGGGCGGCCAGGTGTTTAGCGATGGCGATTCACGAAGGGGAGAGCATACGAGAGCATGGAGAGATTCCGGTCACAACAGGAGGTTTTGGGGTTCAGTGAGATAGAAACATCGAGGAAGATAGAGAAGAGAGAAGATGGGAGATCAGGGGTGCGAGATGGGAGGCTATGAGGGCTCTTACTAGTTGGTGGGAGCGAAGAGACGAATGCATTGGAGGGTATTTTTGGTTGAGTATCATCTGTGGCGAATATGTGAGGCAAGATGGTGTTGAAGTTAGAAATTCTCTTCAGAAGCGCAACAGATGGAATTTGATCGACGATTGTTATCCTCGCCGCTTGTCAGATATCTCCGCATATAGATAAGAATAGTACGTAACTTAGTTTAAATTAATATGTTTATCAAATATTTTACAAACGACAAACAACATGATATGGCGAGCTGAGCTTGAATGATGCTGCTCTCCATATCCTGCAAGCAGCAACAATCCCCACATCTTCCCAGTTCCAAGTGGTGATGTTGTCATATTCCCAACCCTCTTTGTCTTTTGGACTACCCACCTCAGTTCATTTACGTAAAGAAGAGACCATTATTTAAAGGCCTGCAGCACCTTCTCTAGGCCCAAAATGGTTTTGGGTCTTCGGCTCAACACATTTATTTATTTTCCAAGAGCAAAAGCAAAAGAAAAGAAAATGGAGAATTTGGGCCCTTGGGCCCACCTGTCATATTTTTCTTCCTGTATCATCTCGATTTTTCTTGCCTCCGTCTGAGCGTCGTTTGGAGATCAGGTGAAATTCAAAGCCTCTGTGCTGAACCAAAAGGGTTGGTCTTATCCTGTAATGGTTGAACCGAACCTCCACCTCGTCTTCTGGAGCAGGGTAGTTCGGCCCCCCCCCCCCTCTTTACAATATAGAAAATCTCAGAGATCTCTCTTTCCAAATTCAAGAGAGCTATTTTCTGTGTTTTAAATGCACTCAGACCCGCTGCAGAATGTAATTGCTTTGCAACGCCACATCAATCGGCACATGCATGTGAAATATCAAATTAATTTATCATATATGTTGGCGTGGGATTATCATCTAATTGGATAGTAAATGGTGGAATTCTTTTAAATTTCTCTGCAAATTTTGTTCGGTGCACAGTTTTTTTTACTTGGAAAAAATAAATTGTACAATCAGAGATTTAACCGTGCATATATAAGTCATACTTTTGTATGTATTAAACCTAGTGTGATGAATGCCTGCGGGCTTTTACCTTAAAAGATATATATAAGTCATGCTTTGAGCTAATTACAATGAAAACTGATATAATTAGTACATACTTTGAGCTAATTAGATAATAACTATTCTGGGGAACAAAGAAATACCTTCTCTTAACTTATTCTACTATTGATAACAACTATTTTAATTTTCTTGACATGTAGGTTGTATATTTTTTTGTAAAAAGGATTATAATACGTTACATATGCTAACAAGTTACTTCATACAATACGCTAGAGATTAGAAAATAGTAAAATACCTTTTCTTTATAAAGGAAATTAGACGCAAGTGCCAGATTTTACAGCACAGAGGGTTTATTTTACAAATCATAACCTGCCGCTTTGAATTTCACCCGGTCTCCAAATGATGCTCAGACGGAGGCAAGAAAAATCGAGTTTAGGACTCGTTGGAATCGAAGTTGGGAGTTTAGATCGGTGAATTGAAGTTGGGAGATGAATAGATGATACATGAAGAAAAATATGACAGGTGGGTCCAAGGACATTTTGGTACATAAAAGTTATTTTAATTATTTTAATTTAAAATAATAGAACATGATAACATTTGCGGTAAAAAAACAAAAGAGGTGTATTTTAAAGTGGTATTTTTAAGAGTATAAATTTTGTGATGACAAATTTTTATTTTTGATGTTTTGAGACGGCCGAAGAAAATATAGGTGTAGCGAGAAATCCATGTCTCATCTCATCTCATCTCATCTCTCTTACTCTCTTAACCTTAACCTAGCCGATTAATAGCCATGTCAGGCCAACGCGCACCCACCGGAGCTACTCCCGGGGAACACTCCCTGGCCTTTCGCGTGATGCGACTGAGCCGACCGGCGATGCACGCCGAAGAAGCCGTGCTCCGTCTCCACCCGACCGACCTCTTCGCCGGAGAGGATCTATTCTCCGATGCCAACCCCCAGGTCCCCTCGAACCTTCTACATCTCCATTCTTCCGACAAATCTTTCCCTGAAGGAGGCGAGTTTGACTTCAGAAAGAGGTTGTTCATTGATAATCCCACTGATGCCATGGGTCTCTCTGGATTCCTTCTGCTACCCCAATCATTCGGGTGCGTACATAACAACCAATTGTTTATTTTCTTGTACTAAACCGTAAGATGTTCTAGTAATGTACTTATGCTAGATTGAGAGAGGCCAGATGGATGCTTAGTACTCCTCTATAAGGAGCCGTTGCTGCCAATAATAACAAGGATATGAGTTCGACTTCGGTGAGTTGTCAGCAAGGAATTGTTCATAAGGCTTGTGTTTAATTCAAGTTTTGTTCTTCTTTCGAATTACTGAGATTCTGATCTCAGAACCGACAGGAGTTATCCTTTGGATCATGTAAATTTTGATGTTTCTAATGATAAAGTCACGACTGCAACTAATTTTCTGCTCATTGTAATTAAACAAATCGTAAGAGCTTTTACTAACTAGTGTTAGTAGTTTCCTTGACATTTTTAAAATCTGGTAAAACTTCGCTCTTTCTTAGGGCAATATACCTGGGGGAGACCTTCTCTAGCTACATTAGCATAAATAATAGCTCTGGATATGAAGTAAGAGAAGTTATCATTAAGGTGATCTGCTCTTCTTTTTTCCCTGAAACCATAGGAAATTTACTTGTCTTAACGTAATCTTGCTCATGCTTGACAAAAAGCTTCTGTATCTAGGCAGAGATTCAAACTGAGAAGCAAAGATTTTTGCTTCTAGATACTTCAAAATCACCCGTCGAGTCAATTAGAGCAGGTGGCAGATATGACTTCATTGTAGAACATGATGTTAAAGAACTTGGAGCCCACACGTAATATTTTTTTATTTACTCTGCGTTCTTACATTGCAAAGTACTATTTGTGTGGCTTTTTACATTCATATCTGTTGATATATATTTTTTTTGTATTTTTTGCTACTTGTTCCCTTAGGCTTGTATGCAGTGCTTTGTATATTGACGGTGACAGCACAGAGAGGAAATATCTCCCACAGTTTTTTAAGTTTGTTGTTGCTAACCCTCTTTCTGTTAGAACAAAGGTACTGCTTGATACACTTAGTTGTTTTATACTATTTAATATCTGATCTAATTATTACATTACAAGTTTCTTAAAGATTTATTTCTTTCCCATGACCCAGGTTCGCACATTCAAGGTAGGTGTTTATCACTTGTTTTTCAAAAGATATTCTTCTTGTAAGTAAGCCTTTTTTATTGATTTGCTCTTCTTGATAATATCTATCTGTTGATTTGTGGTTTATTCTTATTAGAAAATATGATCATGTCTGTAAACTTTCGAGCAACATGACAGTGATGTAGATGTTGATCATGCAAATACATAATGTAGGGGTTCTAATATTCTCACTTTTGATTTTCTTTCGCACGGTAATATGGTATCTCAGGATGATACATTTTTGGAGGCTTGCATAGAAAACCACACAAAATCAAAACTTTATATGGATCAAGTTGAGTTTGAACCAGCACCACAATGGACTGCAACAAGATTAGAAGCTGATGAACATACCTCTTTGAAGAACTCTAGGACACGGTAACCATTTGGAAAAGACTATGCTTGATAGAATGAACTGATTATACGCTGCATATTGAGTACAGTTTATTAGCTGGTATTGCATGTTGTATAGAAGGGGAGCTATACTTTATTTCATAGCTGGTATAGACTACTGCTATAGCATAGCGCAATATTGTTTCTTCTCTTTGAACAAGAATTTTATATATAATATATGTGAACTTATATCAGGGTCCTCTCTGGTTATCAAGTTTCAACTGTTCAGAGAAAATCTGGATGGTTTTACAGCTGTCCAGCTGGTTGTTTGTAAGGCACTTCTTAGTTCTTTTTAATTACTTTGAGGTATATTTGCAGGAATTTATTGAAGCAGCCAGTTTTTATAAGACCTAATGGTGGGATATGTAATTATCTCTATCTGCTGAGGTCACATGAAACAGGAGAAACTAAAGAGGATCCTGGCACTGTTCTCGGTAAATTCCAAATTACATGGCGCACCAACTTAGGTGAACCTGGTCGCCTACAGACTCGCAGCATTAATAACAACTTGGTACAGTGCATATGATCTAATACTTCATCTCATCTTATTTATGTTTGTTCCTCTGGTTAGATCCCCACAGAGAGTTTCGTCAACGTCACTGAGGTTGGCATAGGTTCAAATAGAAACCTTTTTAATTTGAAAAAAACTGTGCCACCAGTCTTTAGGCCAATTATTTAACCTGGCATTCACTACGAAGTGCTAACACAAAAGGGACCAATTCAACTTAAGAAATGGAATGTAGCATGTCAAACATGTTGCTTGGATAGTTAGCATCCTTTCTTTGTCTTTTCAAGTACATAATGCAAATCAAGCGACTATTTTAAGAAAAATGTCGACGCAATTCAGGTCTATTGCTGACTATAATTTTGTTCATGGGATTTTCTAAAATAGAGTTCATTTTGTTTTTGGCAGCCGCCTAAGAAGGACATAGACCTGCAGGTCATCAAGCGTCCTTCTAAGATCATACTCGAACAACCCTTTTCAGTAAGTATGGAGTAATGTTCTATTTTATCCAACAAGTACCTTATGTCTCATTCATGAATTATTCTTTTTAGGTACACTTGTGCCTTGCAAACCAAATGGAGAGAACAGTAGGCCCTTTTGAAGTGTACATAGCTTCTGGTATCTCCAGTGACGACAGATGTGTTATGCTAAACGGATTACAGAAATTGGTAAGTGAATGGAGTGATGGATTTGTTGTTATGTATTATTAGACCAGATTGTCTGCTTTTTAGCCTCTGAACTATTGCTCTGCTTTCAGTTAGGTGGTTGAATTTTTTTTATTTTTTATTTTTTATTTTATAAATAAAAATCTGTTCTGTCCCTTTTTTTTATTTAACTATGCTGGCTCGTCACCTGTCAAGGGCCAATATGTCAATGACATGGTTCTTGGATATTACTTCAGATGATTGACGACTTTCACTTTCACCAAGTAGTATGTGGTTCATGTGATGACATGGTGCATAAATCAAATGGTGATGCAGTGGCACATCTGAAATAAGTTGAAGAATGCCTGCATTGTACTATGTACATTATATCTGATAAATTTCACCAACAGAACCTGCAATAGCTCTATGGTCGAAAAGAGAAATTTCTCATTATTTAATTGATGGCTTAGCTTTTTCCAAGTATTGATGTAGTTCTGACTCCTTGGACAGGTTTTACCTTTGGTGGAGGGTTTGGATTCAATCAATTTTGAGCTGGTAAGAGGTCACTCCGCTTGATACTTTTTAGCTTTCTCTCTAGGTTCAAAACCTAATGTGGTACTCTTTTTTTTTGACACCACATGGTTGATGAATAATCTTTTTTGACACCACAGAACTGAACTAACATTCTGTTGGAATATATATACAGAACATGCTGGCAACACAAGTTGGGGTCCAGAGAATTTCAGGAATAACAGTCCATGCTGTTCAAGAAAAGAAAGTATATGATTCTTTGCTAGATATTGAGGTACGCTTGTTTTAAATTTGGACCTGTATTGATTATTTTTTTTCTTGCTTATCATAACAACAATTAATTTCGTGTTTTTCTTTCACAGATTTTTGTTGATGCAGAGTAAGATTGTTACTCAATCATTTCTTTGTACATTAATTATACATAAGAAGATATTGTTTCCTGATGGATCTCAATAAATGTTCTGGGCAATCATTTCTTGTAACAACTCTGTAGGTGCAACTAGTGAAAATATCAGCTGCTTCGATTCCTTTCTACCGTTTCTTTTTCATATCTTGTTAGTAATTTTATGGCTTTAGCGTGTTGGAAGCTTCTTAATGTATGTATATAGTTAAGATTTCTTGAAGGAGACGCATTGAATCAAAAAAAGTTGAGACACCAGTACACCACTACCCGAACTAAATGACAGTTACATTAGAAATATGAAAAACCAAGGAACACACAATAAACATAGTCTGTGAATTAAACGAAGAAAAATAATACATCAAACTCCTTGTAAGACTAACATGCGATATTAGCCGAGTAAGCTCAACATGTCTAAAGAGCAAATTATATTATGCTCATCAACTCTTAGATCACACTAACAGAGCAACACTTGTTGCACCACAACCTGCGAATGAAATGTGTAGACGTAAATGAAAAGAAAGTTGAGTGTGCAACAGGGGTTCTGTGTTTGACACATTTTTGTAAGTGTACCCCATAATACCCCACCAAACCCCCCAGTAGTAAAAGGATAAACAAAAAAGAAATTATACAAGGGCTCACATCACAATAAAGAAAACTCAGTAGTTTATCAGTGGCGATTCACAATACTGTACATCTGCGATATCAGAAAGTCGTGGCCTTGAGCCTGATCCAATGTCAAAAGCCTCAAAGCAGTCGATGCTCTTCCTCTTCTGGGTCTCAGGTTTATTGGGCCTCTCTTCTGATGTTTCATCTATGGGGCTCAGTGCTACTGGCTGGTCTTGTTGCATTACCATGGCTTGTGCCTCAGCTGCTACTGCTGGGTCGGCATCAGTTGCGTAAAGTATCTTCTGTATGGCAGCGACAATCTGCACTCAAATTTATATATTGGAAATTAAATTATATCTAAGCATCTTCTCCCAAGAATCTGGACTTTGTGAACTGGGTTAGTTTTTGACAGGTCGATCCAAACTAATCCAGCTATAACTAAAGTAATTAACTGATTGAGAGCTGGTTAGCATTTACCAACCAACCAATATCAGGTTTGGATTTTCCTTGTCATTATTTAGCTACTGTGGCATGCCTACCTGACAGCGACCAGCTTTAAAAGAAATAGCCTTTGATGGAAGGACTTGTATTACGGTAAGTAAATAATGAATTCACCACCCAGTCCCTGCCCCATATTCCTCACTCCCACTCACCCTTACAAATGAATTTTAAGGAACAGACGCTTACTCGTAAGTGATCAATGTCAGGGGTCTGGCATAATATTTCTATGTCCCTGAGCTTAGAGAAGTAGAAGTCACGTTCTTTCTCAAGACTATCAATGAAGACTTTCAATTCTGTGATCTGCATTAAAATTAATAGCTTCACTATTTAACATGGTTATTTTAACTTGAAGACGCAAAATCATTGTAATGATAAGAAAATTTCAATATATCCTCAAAATTTCTGTACCCTCTTGCATAACCATAGAGTACAGAACAAGTTTAAGACATCTCCCTCATTTCAGCATTCTTAAGCGTGATTAATTTATGCTGACATTTCCTGACAAAATCATAACATGGGGTGATTTTATAAGCAAATATCAGAAGTAATGAAAATGCAAAAACATTATTTTACTTGTTCGTCATGTGCTTGGGCTTCCAGCATTACTAGAAGATTTCACATTTCTATGAGCACTAGTAGAATGACCATCACTTCTCCTTGTATTGTGAGATGTATGAGCTTTTTGAGCTGCACCTGAAGCCTTGCTATTGGTTTGCGAAGGGGCTGCAGCCTTCTTGTTTGTTTCTCTTCCTCTACTGCTTTCTCTTCTCTCCATAGCATTGTAGCTGAAAAGGATATACAAGATACCTTTAAAACAATAACTATAGGGTAAATGCAGAGGACAAAGGAAAATCCAATATGTAGGTGTCACAACAGTTTTAATCTTTATCACAATCAATCTCTCTCGTCACAATCAAAACAATAACTATTCCACAGTGACTTCTCATGAAGCACCAGTAGAGCTCAATATCTCAGACAAGTCACATAAAAATCAGATTTAACATTATAAACCCTATCTGCAATAGAAAAAAGATGTGCTGGTAAATTACTTGCTAGCAGCTCCTCGGTTGACAGAGTCACAATACTTCTTCATCCACTGCATGAACTCAAGATTATCAAGTGGTCTCCCTTTAATTAGCTTATTCACCTCAACATGCTGCCATAGAAGGAACAATATTGTTGCCTAGAGATAAAACTTCAGTGCATGGAAGTAGAAATATCACTAAATTTTATTATCTACATTCTAGAATAAAAGTTAGTGATCCGTATATGCTGATTTATACTTTCTAAAGCATATTTTTTTATGTTGCTTGAATTGAATTCTAATAAACTAGCCTCCTCTTTCCTAGTCTAACAACTTCTCCATTTTCTTTGAGAGGCAAATGATATATAATAGGCACAAATTACCAAATTAAAATCAAACTATTTCTTTAAGCATAAATTGTTAAAGAAAAACGGCTGGTTTCTTATGCTGAACTACCTAAGTATATAATCATACCTAATACTGATCAGACAAATCCAACAACAACAACAACTACAACAATAGGCTAGAAATGAACTCCATACTGCATTTCATTTCTATAAGATTGGCTGAATTTTTACGTTGGCTCACCAAGCCTATCACAACCCTCCTTTCCGGGCTTGGGACCAGCTATGTAAAACAAAATAACTGAATTGCAGCAAGCGATCTTTATCCGCATTTACTAAGAAGGAAGACATATAGATTCCTGATACCTTGCTAATTTTGAGCTTGTTGAAGACATCTTGAAGGACCTTGTATCATATCGTACTAATTCTTTGCATCAAATTTGACTTTATGCATTGGTACCAAACCTGAGTGAACCACATCAATCAGCTGGCATGCTACTGCACCTGATGCTGTCTGGATGACACAATTATTATCTAATTAGGACTAAAAAATGTAATTGAAAAGGTATGTCTGATATTCATAATAAGTAGTGCGTGAATTTAGTACATGATACTAATGGGATCTGATGCCATTTCAAATCGCTAGAAATACATATCAAATTGAGTAAATATTCAAAATAAGGCCTAAATAACACATATTGATCAAAAGAGTTTAAATTTTGGGGGGCGGATTAAAGAACTAACATCAAAGGTCTAGATTGCTTTTGAACTTGGCGTGATTTAGAAAATCCTAAATTATTGATGACTTAATTTCCTAGAAGTTCCCCGAAGGAAATAAAACAAGCAGGATAAGATCAAGATTACCTCTGCAACTTTCGAAATGCTGAGCTGAAGCGTAGAGTTGATCCACGCTACTATCTCGTGACGACCTACAAAATAAGCCGAATCCATCATCCCTATAGTCGTCGCCATTGGAATGCCTCTAATCTAGGGTTAGGGTTTGGCTCGCAACGGAGAGATAGAGAGGGATTTGGGAATTCGAAATATGAGATCAGTTGGAATCATCCAGTTGGTTCTGTTGGTGCAATAGAATTATGAATTATAGAACGCTACCGACTTTCCTCAAAGGCTTAAAGAATATGCACAGATCTGGACCACAAACGCTGGTAATTTTGACCCCACAAGTCAGCTTTAGAATATTAAAGACGGGCATACATTTACAGTGGCCCGTGTCCGTGTCTATGAATTATGATGATATGAACCGAGAAATTGATCCGCAAGAGCAAGTTCGGATCCCTTGTATATTCCTACAAAGTATCCTTTAGTGTCGATTCTGACACCTGGGACCGGATGAAATTTAGCCCTCTAATAACAGGCGCACCTTTTGGGTTTGGGCGAGCCGTTGTAGATCGGGAGCGCTTGTACAGGCAGGGCATAGGGAATCCGGATGTTTGAAGAGCGTAGATCGGACGGCTGGATGAAAGTTACCGTTAAGCCCAGCGAATCTAAACGGCTCTCCCTAACTCATTCCCGTAGAGCATCTACAATGGTAATTGTTTTACAATTGCTTATTCTTATGTGGCAATTATTATTTCAATTGTGGGGTTGCAAATGAATTGCTAATTAAGCAAATTTGCTTATCAAGAAATTGTTGCTTAAGTGACACATTTGCAAAATGATTGGACAATATTCTTTCATTCTCTTTAATTTACAATTGTTAACGGATTGCTGGAATGGAGCGTTTTGTGTTTTATGAATCTTCTTAATTGCTAAAAGTGATGACATGCATGTTTAGCAATTAAAATTAATTGCTCCAATGGAGATGCTCTTAGATATTTTGAATTTGGATAGTGCGCTCCAATGATTTTCTTTGAGGCTAAGAATGTAAGTACAACTCGATTAACTCGATTAATCCGATTGATCCGATGAATCGAATTCTAAAAAGTCGGATTTTGATTTTTTACGAAAAAAAGTTACCAACTTAATTCTTAACCCCAACATCATTTTTGTGGTTATGTACTATAATCTCCTTTTGGAGAAGGATGGATTGTAAGTATGGATGATTTAGAACTTAGAAGATATAATTGCCGTACATATATGGTTAGCTTTCATTTGTATACTCTGTGCAACTTGCATATCTTAACTAATCTCCTCGCATGGGCTCGCCATGCATTTGAATTTCTCTCAAAATCAAAATGAGCGCTCTCTTAGTTACGGATTTTATTTTGTCGAACTCGACATCTAATATGTGAGTACAGATTGTAAAATAAAACGTGGGTGAAATCCGACCCGATCTTTTATATTTTATTAGACAATTGCTAGTAATAAATATTTTTATTCGATTTTTGTCACAAACTTACATGTATATTTTCTTATTGTCAAACTTCTTAATTTTATTTTTAGTACAAATTGACTTCAATGTATTATTTAAATTATTTCAAATATTACTTTTACTTTTGTATCATTAAAAAATTATGTGAAACATTTAAGTTTGTAAAACCTGCGAAACCCGCAAAGCCCAACCGCCTAAACAAAAGATGAATTGGATGGTTTCTAATTTTGGTTGGTTGGTTACGGGTTGAAAATACTACAACTTGAATGACATCTAATGAGTTAAAAATCTATACGAAACTCGACCCATTTACACCCCTAAGTGTGGCTGTCAATGGGTAGGTTAGGGTACGAGTGGAGATATTTTCATACTCATATCCATCAAAAATTTCTTTACTCATATCCAGCGTACTTCAACTTTCTAATATCATTTGATTTCTATTCATTTTTTTATTCTCCATTTCTTACATCTTATATTGGTCAGTATTTCTCATTTGTCAATTAAAATTAAGAGACTTACTAACAGTACTCTTTACGTTATCCTCACTAGAGACAAAAATAATTAATGTTTTGGTCGGCAGGAGTGGATCTAAGATTTTCGTGAGGAGGGCAAGATCTATATTTTTTTCCGAGACGGCAAAATAACACAAATTTTCAAATATAATGGTTATTTTGCAAATTTTTTTTTGACAAAACGTATAAATATACTAATTTATTTTGCAATTTTTTTCCAAGGGGCACTTGCCCCCCTGGTATACTCTACATCCGCCCCTACTGCTCGATCTGCTTTGTCCGCTCTGTCCATTCTCCTGCATGTCTTTATATTTAGGACTAAAGTCTTTATATTACTGCAAGCCTTTATTATTTTGCTGCAACTCTTTATATTAGAATTTTGTAATAGTTTTTCAGCAAATTTAAATGTAAAAACTTGCATATAATAATATATAGATTTCATTGTTATAATATAAAGACTTGCAAGTTTGACAACAATTTTGCTACAAGTCTTTATATTAGAAATTCTGCAGCAGTTTTGTTACAAATTTAAATATAAACACTTTAGACCTAAATATAAAGACATACAGGAAATTAGACAGAGAAAGCATTAATTATTTTTGTCTTCTAGTGGGGCATATAAGGAGGCGGTTAAGGGGAGGGGGGACAATATATTTACTTGCCTTCCTTTAGAAGACAAAAATATTTAATCCTTTGCTTTATCTGCTCCAGTTTCGCCATGCTCTGTTCGTTCTGTCTGTTCTCCTGCATGTCTTTATATTTAGGATCAACGTTTTTATATTAAAATTTTCAACAAAACTACTGCAAAATTTCTAATATAAAGATTTGCATCATAATTGATGCAATATATTTAATTGCAAGTTTTTATATTAGAACAATAAAGTCTATATATTGTTGCCTGTAAGTCTTTATATTTAAATTTGCTGAAAAACTGCTGCAAAATTTCTAATATAAAGACTTGCAGCAAAAAAATGATGCACGATTTGCATATTACTAATTATCAAGTTTTAAATACTCAATTACTCGTGTTTGTTCGCAAGTGTACGATGTCGTTGGTACGAATTGGGTGTCAAACACAGGAAAAAGTCGATTTCTAGATGGAACCGGACGATGAAAATTCTAAGCAAGTAAAAAAGATGATGGAGTGTGTTCGTTGGTAACAAATGATAATTTAAACAAACTAGTGACTAAATATTGATTAATCGGTGGATTAAGACCTAGTACATAGGTTTATCAGTCGGCTTACTCAGCTAGTCAAACAAGTACTAATTTCAAGTGTTGGTGAATGGACTTGGATAAATAATTACCGATACCGGTATGATGATTTCTCATTCCGGTATCGTGTCTAATATAACCTTGAGCTGAGGATAGTCACGCCCCCTAATTATATTAGAATTAATGATAATCCGTGATTAGACGCTCTAGAACTACGCTATTGGACAATTACGCATTAAGGCAAAGCAATTCAAGTTTAGTCTAATTTTTTTCTAGATCTACCCAAGTCCCTTTCGAATACGAGAGTAAACTAGTGATTTTCCTATCTCGAGATTTAAACTAATTATTTCTTAATTTCTTAATCAATTAACTCAAATCCAAAGATTAAATTCAAACAAAGAAAATCAATTCAACACAACAATTATTCAAAGCGTTGTTTGCTAGTAAGCAAGTTTCATGGTAAAACCTACGCCCTAGAGTGGTGTTTAGCCTCTCATGGCAGCTACAAATACAAGAGATAGTACAAAACTCATCAAACTAGCGAGAGAAAGAGATAGAGAGATAAATGAATACACCCTAAAACCTCCTAGCTTGATTCCGTCGTCTTCTCTCCTTTGTGCAACCCTAGATCTGAAAATCCACTTCAAAATCGCCTGGAAAGAGAGGAGAAAGGTTGGAAAAGAAGCCAAGACAAGAATGGCAACAATCCTCCTCATTTTGCTCTTTTGAAACCCTGAAATTTGAAAAAGCGCCTAAATCCTTGTGTCCGCAAGGATTTCTGTATGCTTCTATGGAGTTTGGCAAGAAAGTTTTGCGAACGCAAGGAATCCTTTGCGTCCGCAAGAACTTGGTCTTGGTATTTTCTGGTCTTGGACAGGGAAGTTTTGCGTCTGCAAGGATTCCTTACATCCGCAAGAACTTTCCCTGGACTCTCTAGAACTGAGTAGGAGAGTTTTGCGAACACAAGAAATCTCTTGTGTCCGCAAGAATATGCTGATTTGTCCATTTTGAGCATCTTGACGTCTAGAGTCTCAATTTGTCGCCCGTTTCTTCTCAAATCTCTTGTACCTGTATTTAAGATCAACAAAAGGGAATTACCACGAACTTGCATGCTTTCACACTACATAGAGCTAAAAATACGTGAATATTGGTCAAAATAACATGCTGGACCACACGTTTCCACACATACAAAATAGGTCTATCAAATACTCCCACACTTAAACCTTGCTTGTCCCTAAGCAAGTCTAAGCATGATACACGTCTAGCATATAATCGTAACCAACGTTATCTAAACAAAAGCAAGGCAAATGAGTTTATTTCACAACTTGACGAGATTTCAAACCATTTTGTTTCAAATTTGGGCCTAGAATGGGTAGTTCAGAATTTCTCGATAAACTTATTCACCTCATGGGACTTAGGTCAGAATTTAGTTAGATTAACCCGAGCAACTCTTGGACCAAAGAACGCCAAGACTCGAAATCTCTAGCAGTAGCCCTTCTCACAAAGACCCATTTGGTGCATCTTTCCGACTTGATTCATGAATAAAAGATTTGATACCATACTTGACCGATACGACTTGCATGTTCAAATCGTTAAGTATTTGTAGTGTTCAAGTTTTGATTCCTATGCCTATGATTCCAATATATGCAAATACTAAAACTTTGATTTTCTTTCTTCATTAACCTTTGTTTGTTTGTATATCGAGTGATCGCGAACTTGTCTAGAATTGGAACAATACACGGTGACTTGATTTACCCAGAACGTTCAAGATGTATATTGCATACAATCACTCGTAACGAAGCTAGCATAGTGTTGATCAACTCGATAAGGATCGCTTAAGCACTTTTATTTGGGATTTATTGATGGTTACATGGCTGGGTTCGATCATAGGGACAAGACTCTTTATTTGAACTCTTCTTATACTTAGTAATCTAAACATGTAGATCAATCAATCTAGACAATATCCATTTCAATTGTTCATAAACCCTTTCGAGAAAAGTACCAAGTGCGTAAATGTGTTATTGGGCGTCCATTTCAGGTCTATTTTTTCGAAATTCACGTCATTCAAGGGAATTAGACGCTACCAAACTTAATCCTTTATTCCAACGCACTAGTCCATGGTATTATTCTATCGAGATTACCCAAACTCATTCATGCAACAAAAAATTTCAAATAAGCCAAATTTTTTTGGTGATTCGAAACTCACAAGTTGTAAAATCGGACTCACATCTAAACTAACCTAAATTACTTTAGCTTACCCTACTCCTAGATACTAGTCAATACTTTACAAACCGACCCTCCCACACTTATTCAATTGCAACGCCCCGTTGCTAATCGGACAAGTGAAACATTAAAGGAAAGAGAAAAAAGGAAGGGGAAAGCTCACAAAGTATAGATTTGAAGGTGGTGCTCCTCACTGGGCGCCATCTCCCTCATCATCGTCCTCCTCAAAAGGGAACGAGCATAGGCTGCCTCCCCTCGCGCTGCGGGACCTCCTCTGGTGACACCGTGACATGCCCGACTGCTCTATGCCTCGTCAGATAGTAAGTATCATGGGCCAACTGCTGGCTATCGTCTGCATACTAGTATAATAGGTGATGATAGCCAGGGGATGTGAGTACCGTGACAGTACTTCATTAATAGGTGATGATCATTCAAGAAAACACCAAAAGCACTTATACTTCTATGAGAAGTGTTTCTCATCAGAGTACTTCATTTATGGGAGGTAACAAATTAAGAAAACACCATAAAGCACTATTCCTTCTATGTGAAGTGTTTCAAATCAGAGTACTTCATTTAGGGATGGTAACCAATCAAGAAAACACCACAAAGCATTAATGCATCTATGAGAAGTGTTTCTAATCACAGTACTTCATTAATGGGTGATGACCATTCAAAAAAACACCAAAAGCACTTATACTTCTATGAGAAGTGTTTCTAATCAGAGTACTTCATTTATGGGAGGTAACCAAACAAGAAAACACCATAAAGCACTATTCCTTCTATGAGAAGTGTTTCTAATCACAGTACTTCATTAATGGGTGATGACCTTTCGAAAAAACATCAAAAGCACTTATACTTCTATGAAAAGTGTTTCTAATCAGAATACTTCATTTATGGGTGGTAACCAATCAAGAAATCACCCCAAAGCACTTATACATCTATGAGAAGTGTTTCTTATAAGAGTTCTTCATTTATCGGTGATGACCATTCAAGAAAACACCAAAAGCACTTATACTTCTATGAGAAGTGTTTCTATTCAGAGTACTTCATTTATGGGAGGTAACCAATCAAGAAAACACCATAAAGCACTATTCCTTCTATGTGAAGTGTTTTAAATCAGAGTACTACATTTATGGATGGTAACCAATCAAGAAAACACCACAAAACATTAATGCTTCTATGAGAAGTGTTTCTAATCACAGTACTTCATTAAAGGGTGAGGACCTTTCGAAAAAACATCAAAAGCACTTATACTTCTATGAGAAGTGTTTCTAATCAGAATACTTCATTTATGGGTGGTAACCAATCAAGAAATCACCCCAAAGCACTTATACATTTATGAGAAGTGTTTCTTATAAGAGTTCTTCATTTATCGGTGATGACCATTCAAGAAAACACCAAAATCACTTATTCTTCTATGAGAAATGTTTCTAACCGGAGTACTTAATTTATTGGATGTAACCAATCAAGAAAACACCATAAAGCACTAATCCTCCTATGAGAAGTGTTTCAAATCAAAGTACCTCATTTATGGGTGATACCCATTCAAGAAAACAACACAAAGCACTTATACTTCTATGAGAAGTGTTTCTAATCAGAGTACTTCATTTATGGGTGGTAACCAATCAAGAACACTCCACAAAGCACTTATACTTCCATATGAAGTGTTTCTAATAATAGTACTTTATTTATGGGTTGTAACCAATCAAGAAAACACCACAAAGCATTAATGTTTCTATGAGAAGTGTTTCTAATCACAGTACTTCATTAATGGGTGATGACCATTCAAAAAAACACCCAAAGCACTTATAATTCTATGAGAAGTGTTTCAAATCAGAGTACCTCATTTATGGGTGATACCCATTCAAGAAAACAACACAAAGCACTTATACTTCTATGAGAAATGTTTCTAATCAGAGTACTTCATTTATGGGTGGTAACCAATCAAGAAAACACCACAAAGCACTTATACTTCTATGAGAAGTGTTTCAAATCAAAGTACCTCATTTATGGGTGATACCCATTCAAGAAAACAACACAAAGCACTTATACTTCTATGAGAAGTGTTTCTAATCAGAGTACTTCATTTATGGGTGGTAACCAATCAAGAAAACACCACAAAGCACTTATACTTCTATGAGAAGTGTTTCAAATCAGAGTACTTCATTTATGGGAGGTAACCAATCAAGAAAACACCACAAAGCATTAATGCTTATAATCGAAGTGTTTCTAATTACAGTACTTCATTAATGTGTGATGACCATTTATAAAAACACCAAAAGCACTTATACTTCTTTGAGAAGTGTTTCTAATCAGAGTATTTCATTTATTGGAGGTAACCAATCAAGAAAACACCATAAAGCACTATTCCTCCTATGAGAAGTGCTTCAAATCAATGTACCTCATTTATGGGTAATACCCATTCAAGAAAACAACACAAAGCACTTATACTTCTATGAGAAGTGTTTCAAATCAGAGTACTTCTTTTATGAGAACTGTTTCAAATCAAAGTACCTCATTTATGGGTGATACCCATTCAAGAAAAGAACACAAAGCACTTATACTTCTATTAGAAGTGTTTCTAATTAGAGTACTTCATTTATGGGTGGTAATTAATCAAGAAAACACCACAAAGCACTTATACTTCTATGAGAAGTGTTTCAAATCAGAGTTCTTCATTTATGGGTGATAACCAATCAAGAAAACACCACAAAGCATTAATGCTTCTATGTGAAGTGTTTCTAATCACAATACTTCATTAATGGGTGATGACCATTCAAGAAAACACCAAAAGCACTTATACTTCTATGAGAAGTGTTTCTAATCAGAGTACTTCATTTATGGGATGTAACCAATCAAGAAAATACCATAAAGCAATATTCCTCCTATGAGAAGTGTTTCAAATCAAAGTACCTCATTTATGGGTGATACCCATTCAAGAAAACAACACAAAGCACTTATACTTCTATTAGAAGTGTTTCTAATCAGAGTACATCATTTATGGGTGGTAACCAATCAAGAAAACTCCACAAAGCACTTATACTTCTATGCGAAGTGTTTCTAATCACAGTACTTCATTTATGGATGGTAACTAATCAAGAAAACACCACAAATCACTTATACTTCTATGCGAAGTGTTTCTAATCACAGTACTTCATTTATGGGTGATAACCATTCAAGAAACCACTACAAACACTTGTACTTCTATGAGAAGTGTTTCTAATCAGAGTACTTCATTTATGGGTGGTAACCATTCAAGAACACTCCACAAAGCACTTATACTTCCATGAGAAGTGTTTCTAATAATAGTACTTTATTTATGGGTTGTAACCAATCAAGAAAACACCACAAAGCATTAATGCTTCTATGAGAAGTGTTTCTAATCACAGTACTTCATTAATGGGTGATGACCATTCAAAAAAACACCCAAAGCACTTATAATTCTATGAGAAGTGTTTCAAATCAGAGTACCTCATTTATGGGTGATACCCATTCAAGAAAACACCACAAAGCATTAATGCTTCTATGAGAAGTGTTTCTAATCACAGTACTTCATTAATGGGTGATGACCATTCAAAAAAACACCCAAAGCACTTATAATTCTATGAGAAGTGTTTCAAATCAGAGTACCTCATTTATGGGTGATACCCATTCAAGAAAACAACACAAAGCACTTATACTTCTATGAGAAGTGTTTCTAATCAGAGTACTTCATTTATGGGTGGTAACCAATCAAGAAAACACCACAAAGCACTTATACTTCTATGAGAAGTGTTTCAAATCAGAGTACTTCATTTATGGGAGGTAACCAATCAAGAAAACACCACAAAGCATTAATGCTTATAATCGAAGTGTTTCTAATTACAGTACTTCATTAATGTGTGATGACCATTTATAAAAACACCAAAAGCACTTATACTTCTTTGAGAAGTGTTTCTAATCAGAGTATTTCATTTATTGGAGGTAACCAATCAAGAAAACACCATAAAGCACTATTCCTCCTATGAGAAGTGCTTCAAATCAATGTACCTCATTTATGGGTAATACCCATTGAAGAAAACAACACAAAGCACTTATACTTCTATGAGAAGTGTTTCAAATCAGAGTACTTCTTTTATGAGAACTGTTTCAAATCAAAGTACCTCATTTATGGGTGATACCCATTCAAGAAAAGAACACAAAGCACTAATACTTCTATTAGAAGTGTTTCTAATTAGAGTACTTCATTTATGGGTGGTAATTAATCAAGAAAACACCACAAAGCACTTATACTTCTATGAGAAGTGTTTCAAATCAGAGTTCTTCATTTATGGGTGATAACCAATCAAGAAAACACCACAAAGCATTAATGCTTCTATGTGAAGTGTTTCTAATCACAATACTTCATTAATGGGTGATGACCATTCAAGAAAACACCAAAAGCACTTATACTTCTATGAGAAGTGTTTCTAATCAGAGTACTTCATTTATGGGATGTAACCAATCAAGAAAATACCATAAAGCAATATTCCTCCTATGAGAAGTGTTTCAAATCAAAGTACCTCATTTATGGGTGATACCCATTCAAGAAAACAACACAAAGCACTTATACTTCTATTAGAAGTGTTTCTAATCAGAGTACATCATTTATGGGTGGTAACCAATCAAGAAAACTCCACAAAGCACTTATACTTCTATGCGAAGTGTTTCTAATCACAGTACTTCATTTATGGATGGTAACTAATCAAGAAAACACCACAAATCACTTATACTTCTATGCGAAGTGTTTCTAATCACAGTACTTCATTTATGGGTGATAACCATTCAAGAAACCACTACAAACACTTGTACTTCTATGAGAAGTGTTTCTAATCAGAGTACTTCATTTATGGGTGGTAACCATTCAAGAACACTCCACAAAGCACTTATACTTCCATGAGAAGTGTTTCTAATAATAGTACTTTATTTATGGGTTGTAACCAATCAAGAAAACACCACAAAGCATTAATGCTTCTATGAGAAGTGTTTCTAATCACAGTACTTCATTAATGGGTGATGACCATTCAAAAAAACACCCAAAGCACTTATAATTCTATGAGAAGTGTTTCAAATCAGAGTACCTCATTTATGGGTGATACCCATTCAAGAAAACACCACAAAGCATTAATGCTTCTATGTGAAGTGTTTCTAATCACAATACTTCATTAATGGGTGATGACCATTCAAGAAAACACCAAAAGCACTTATACTTCTATGAGAAGTGTTTCTAATCAGAGTACTTCATTTATGGGATGTAACCAATCAAGAAAATACCATAAAGCAATATTCCTCCTATGAGAAGTGTTTCAAATCAAAGTACCTCATTTATGGGTGATACCCATTCAAGAAAACAACACAAAGCACTTATACTTCTATTAGAAGTGTTTCTAATCAGAGTACATCATTTATGGGTGGTAACCAATCAAGAAAACTCCACAAAGCACTTATACTTCCATGATAAGTGTTTCAAATCAGAGTTCTTCATTTATGGGTGGTAACCAATGAAGAAAACACCACAAAGCATTAATGCTTCTATGAGAAGTGTTTCTAATCACAGTACTTCATTAATGGGTGATGACCTTTCAAGAAAACACCATAAATCACTATTTATCCTATGAGAAGTGTTTCAAATCAAAGTACCTCATTTATGGGTGATACCCATTCAAGAAAACAACACAAAGCACTAATACTTCTATAAGAAGTGTTTCTAATCAGAGTACTTCATTTATGAATGGTAACCAATCAAGAAAACACCACAAAGCACTTATACTTCTATGAGAAGTGTTTCTAATCAGAGTACTTCATTTATGGGAGATAACCAATCAAGAAAACACCATAAAGCACTATTCCTTCTATGAGAAGTGTTTCAAATGAATGTACCTCATTTATTGGTGATACGCATTCAAGAAAACAACACAAAGCACTTGTACTTCTATGAGAAGTGTTTCTAATCAGAGTACTTCATTTATGGGTGGTAACTAATCAAGAAAACACCACAAAGCACTTATACTTCTATGAGAAGTGTTTCAAATCAGAGTACTTCATTTATGGGTGGTAACCAATCAAGAAAACACCACAAAGCATTAATGCTTCTATTCGAAGTGTTTCTAATTACAGTACTTCATTAATGTGTGATGACCATTCAAAAAAACACCAAAAGCACTTATACTTCTTTGAGAAGTGTTTCTAATAAGAATATTTCATTTATTGGAGGTAACCAATCAAGAAAACACCATAAAGCACTATTCCTCCTATGAGAAGTGTTTCAAATCAATGTACCTCATTTATGGGTGATACCCATTCAAGAAAACAACACAAAGCACTTATACTTCTATGAGAAGTGTTTCTAATCAGAGTACTTCATTTATGGATGGTAACTAATCAAGAAAACACCACAAATCACTTATACTTCTATGCGAAGTGTTTCTAATCACAGTACTTCATTTATGGGTGATAACCATTCAAGAAACCACTACAAACACTTGTACTTCTATGAGAAGTGTTTCTAATCAGAGTACTTCATTTATGGGTGGTAACCATTCAAGAACACTCCACAAAGCACTTATACTTCCATGAGAAGTGTTTCTAATAATAGTACTTTATTTATGGGTTGTAACCAATCAAGAAAACACCACAAAGCATTAATGCTTCTATGAGAAGTGTTTCTAATCACAGTACTTCATTAATGGGTGATGACCATTCAAAAAAACACCCAAAGCACTTATAATTCTATGAGAAGTGTTTCAAATCAGAGTACCTCATTTATGGGTGATACCCATTCAAGAAAACAACACAAAGCACTTATACTTCTATGAGAAGTGTTTCTAATCAGAGTACTTCATTTATGGGTGGTAACTAATCAAGAAAACACCACAAAGCACTTATACTTCTATGAGAAGTGTTTCAAATCAGAGTACTTCATTTATGGGTGGTAACCAATCAAGAAAACACCACAAAGCATTAATGCTTCTATTCGAAGTGTTTCTAATTACAGTACTTCATTAATGTGTGATGACCATTCAAAAAAACACCAAAAGCACTTATACTTCTTTGAGAAGTGTTTCTAATCAGAGTATTTCATTTATTGGAGGTAACCAATCAAGAAAACACCATAAAGCACTATTCCTCCTATGAGAAGTGTTTCAAATCAATGTACCTCATTTATGGGTGATACCCATTCAAGAAAACAACACAAAGCACTTAGACTTCTATGCGAAGTGTTTCTAATCACAGTACTTCATTTATGGGTGATAACCATTCAAGAAACCACTATAAACACTTGTACTTCTATGAGAAGTGTTTCTAATCAGAGTACTTCATTTATGGGTGGTAACCATTCAAAAACACTCCACAAAGCACTTATACTTCCATGAGAAGTGTTTCTAATAATAGTACTTTATTTATGGGTTGTAACCAATCAAGAAAACACCACAAAGCATTAATGCTTCTATGAGAAGTGTTTCAAATCACAGTACTTCATTAATGGGTGATGACCATTCAAAAAAACACCCAAAGCACTTATAATTCTATGAGAAGTGTTTCAAATCAGAGTACCTCATTTATGGGTGATACCCATTCAAGAAAACAACACAAAGCACTTATACTTCTATGAGAAGTGTTTCTAATCAGAGTACTTCATTTATGGGTGGTAACCAATCAAGAAAACACCACAAAGCACTTATACTTCTATGAGAAGTGTTTCAAATCAGAGTACTTCATTTATGGGAGGTAACCAATCAAGAAAACACCACAAAGCATTAATGCTTATAATCGAAGTGTTTCTAATTACAGTACTTCATTAATGTGTGATGACCATTTATAAAAACACCAAAAGCACTTATACTTCTTTGAGAAGTGTTTCTAATCAGAGTATTTCATTTATTGGAGGTAACCAATCAAGAAAACACCATAAAGTACTATTCCTCCTATGAGAAGTGCTTCAAATCAATGTACCTCATTTATGGGTGATACCCATTCAAGAAAACAACACAAAGCACTTATACTTCTATGAGAAGTGTTTCAAATCAGAGTACTTCTTTTATGAGAACTGTTTCAAATCAAAGTACCTCATTTATGGGTGATACCCATTCAAGAAAAGAACAAAAAGCACTTATACTTTTATTAGAAGTGTTTCTAATTAGAGTACTTCATTTATGGGTGGTAATTAATCAAGAAAACACCACAAAGCACTTATACTTCTATGAGAAGTGTTTCAAATCAGAGTTCTTCATTTATGGGTGATAACCAATCAAGAAAACACCACAAAGCATTAATGCTTCTATGTGAAGTGTTTCTAATCACAATACTTCATTAATGGGTGATCACCATTCAAGAAAACACCAAAAGCACTTATACTTCTATGAGAAGTGTTTCTAATCAGAGTACTTCATTTATGGGATGTAACCAATCAAGAAAATACCATAAAGCAATATTCCTCCTATGAGAAGTGTTTCAAATCAAAGTACCTCATTTATGGGTGATACCCATTCAAGAAAACAACACAAAGCACTTATACTTCTATTAGAAGTGTTTCTAATCAGAGTACATCATTTATGGGTGGTAACCAATCAAGAAAACTCCACAAAGCACTTAGACTTCTATGCGAAGTGTTTCTAATCACAGTACTTCATTTATGGGTGATAACCATTCAAGAAACCACTACAAACACTTGTACTTCTATGAGAAGTGTTTCTAATCAGAGTACTTCATTTATGGGTGGTAACCATTCAAGAACACTCCACAAAGCACTTATACTTCCATGAGAAGTGTTTCTAATAATATTACTTTATTTATGGGTTGTAACCAATCAAGAAAACACCACAAAGCATTAATGCTTCTATGAGAAGTGTTTCTAATCACAGTACTTCATTAATGGGTGATGACCATTCAAAAAAACACCCAAAGCACTTATAATTCTATGAGAAGTGTTTCAAATCAGAGTACCTCATTTATGGGTGATACCCATTCAAGAAAACAACACAAAGCACTTATACTTCTATGAGAAGTGTTTCTAATCAGAGTACTTCATTTATGGGTGGTAACCAATCAAGAAAACACCACAAAGCACTTATACTTCTATGAGAAGTGTTTCAAATCAGAGTACTTCATTTATGGGAGGTAACCAATCAAGAAAACACCACAAAGCATTAATGCTTATAATCGAAGTGTTTCTAATTACAGTACTTCATTAATGTGTGATGACCATTCAAAAAAACACCAAAAGCACTTATACTTCTTTGAGAAGTGTTTCTAATCAGAGTATTTCATTTATTGGAGGTAACCAATCAAGAAAACACCATAAAGCACTATTCCTCCTATGAGAAGTGTTTCAAATCAATGTACCTCATTTATGGGTGATACCCATTCAAGAAAACAACACAAAGCACTTATACTTCTATTAGAAGTGTTTCTAATCAGAGTACATCATTTATGGGTGGTAACCAATCAAGAAAACTCCACAAAGCACTTATACTTCTATGCGAAGTGTTTCTAATCACAGTACTTCATTTATGGGTGATAACCATTCAAGAAACCACTACAAACACTTGTACTTCTATGAGAAGTGTTTCTAATCAGAGTACTTCATTTATGGGTGGTAACCATTCAAGAACACTCCACAAAGCACTTATACTTCCATGAGAAGTGTTTCTAATAATATTACTTTATTTATGGGTTGTAACCAATCAAGAAAACACCACAAAGCATTAATGCTTCTATGAGAAGTGTTTCTAATCACAGTACTTCATTAATGGGTGATGACCATTCAAAAAAACACCCAAAGCACTTATAATTCTATGAGAAGTGTTTCAAATCAGAGTACCTCATTTATGGGTGATACCCATTCAAGAAAACAACACAAAGCACTTATACTTCTATGAGAAGTGTTTCTAATCAGAGTACTTCATTTATGGGTGGTAACCAATCAAGAAAACACCACAAAGCACTTATACTTCTATGAGAAGTGTTTCAAATCAGAGTACTTCATTTATGGGAGGTAACCAATCAAGAAAACACCACAAAACATTAATGCTTATAATCGAAGTGTTTCTAATTACAGTACTTCATTAATGTGTGATGACCATTTATAAAAACACCAAAAGCACTTATACTTCTTTGAGAAGTGTTTCTAATCAGAGTATTTCATTTATTGGAGGTAACCAATCAAGAAAACACCATAAAGCACTATTCCTCCTATGAGAAGTGCTTCAAATCAATGTACCTCATTTATGGGTAATACCAATTCAAGAAAACAACACAAATCACTTATACTTCTATGAGAAGTGTTTCAAATCAGAGTACTTCTTTTATGAGAACTGTTTCAAATCAAAGTACCTCATTTATGGGTGATACCCATTCAAGAAAAGAACACAAAGCACTTATACTTCTATTAGAAGTGTTTCTAATTAGAGTACTTCATTTATGGGTGGTAATTAATCAAGAAAACACCACAAAGCACTTATACTTCTATGAGAAGTGTTTCAAATCAGAGTTCTTCATTTATGGGTGATAACCAATCAAGAAAACACCACAAAGCATTAATGCTTCTATGTGAAGTGTTTCTAATCACAATACTTCATTAATGGGTGATGACCATTCAAGAAAACACCAAAAGCACTTATACTTCTATGAGAAGTGTTTCTAATCAGAGTACTTCATTTATGGGATGTAACCAATCAAGAAAATACCATAAAGCAATATTCCTCCTATGAGAAGTGTTTCAAATCAAAGTACCTCATTTATGGGTGATACCCATTCAAGAAAACAACACAAAGCACTTATACTTCTATTAGAAGTGTTTCTAATCAGAGTACATCATTTATGGGTGGTAACCAATCAAGAAAACTCCACAAAGCACTTATACTTCTATGCGAAGTGTTTCTAATCACAGTACTTCATTTATGGGTGATAACCATTCAAGAAACCACTACAAACACTTGTACTTCTATGAGAAGTGTTTCTAATCAGAGTACTTCATTTATGGGTGGTAACCATTCAAGAACACTCCACAAAGCACTTATACTTCCATGAGAAGTGTTTCTAATAATATTACTTTATTTATGGGTTGTAACCAATCAAGAAAACACCACAAAGCATTAATGCTTCTATGAGAAGTGTTTCTAATCACAGTACTTCATTAATGGGTGATGACCATTCAAAAAAACACCCAAAGCACTTATAATTCTATGAGAAGTGTTTCAAATCAGAGTACCTCATTTATGGGTGATACCCATTCAAGAAAACAACACAAAGCACTTATACTTCTATGAGAAGTGTTTCTAATCAGAGTACTTCATTTATGGGTGGTAACCAATCAAGAAAACACCACAAAGCACTTATACTTCTATGAGAAGTGTTTCAAATCAGAGTTCTTCATTTATGGGTGATAACCAATCAAGAAAACACCACAAAGCATTAATGCTTCTATGTGAAGTGTTTCTAATCACAATACTTCATTAATGGGTGATGACCATTCAAGAAAACACCAAAAGCACTTATACTTCTATGAGAAGTGTTTCTAATCAGAGTACTTCATTTATGGGATGTAACCAATCAAAAAAATACCATAAAGCAATATTCCTCCTATGAGAAGTGTTTCAAATCAAAGTACCTCATTTATGGGTGATACCCATTCAAGAAAACAACACAAAGCATTTATACTTCTATTGGAAGTGTTTCTAATCAGAGTACATCATTTATGGGTGGTAACCAATCAAGAAAACTCCACAAAGCACTTATACTTCCATGATAAGTGTTTCAAATCAGAGTTCTTCATTTATGGGTGGTAACCAATGAAGAAAACACCACAAAGCATTAATGCTTCTATGAGAAGTGTTTCTAATCACAGTACTTCATTAATGGGTGATGACCTTTCAAGAAAACACCATAAATCACTATTTATCCTATGAGAAGTGTTTCAAATCAAAGTACCTCATTTATGGGTGATACCCATTCAAAAAAACAACACAAAGCACTAATACTTCTATAAGAAGTGTTTCTAATCAGAGTACTTCATTTATGAATGGTAACCAATCAAGAAAACACCACAAAGCACTTATACTTCTATGAGAAGTGTTTCTAATCAGAGTACTTCATTTATGGGAGATAACCAATCAAGAAAACACCATAAAGCACTATTCCTTCTATGAGAAGTGTTTCAAATGAAAGTACCTCATTTATTGGTGATACGCATTCAAGAAAACAACACAAAGCACTTGTACTTCTATGAGAAGTGTTTCTAATCAGAGTACTTCATTTATGGGTGGTAACTAATCAAGAAAACACCACAAAGCACTTATACTTCTATGAGAAGTGTTTCAAATCAGAGTACTTCATTTATGGGTGGTAACCAATCAAGAAAACACCACAAAGCATTAATGCTTCTATTCGAAGTGTTTTTAATTACAGTACTTCATTAATGTGTGATGACCATTCAAAAAAACACCAAAAGCACTTATACTTCTTTGAGAAGTGTTTCTAATAAGAATATTTCATTTATTGGAGGTAACCAATCAAGAAAACACCATAAAGCACTATTCCTCCTATGAGAAGTGTTTCAAATCAATGTACCTCATTTATGGGTGATACCCATTCAAGAAAACAACACAAAGCACTTATACTTCTATGAGAAGTGTTTCTAATCAGAGTACTTCATTTATGGATGGTAACTAATCAAGAAAACACCACAAATCACTTATACTTCTATGCGAAGTGTTTCTAATCACAGTACTTCATTTATGGGTGATAACCATTCAAGAAACCACTACAAACACTTGTACTTCTATGAGAAGTGTTTCTAATCAGAGTACTTCATTTATGGGTGGTAACCATTCAAGAACACTCCACAAAGCACTTATACTTCCATGAGAAGTGTTTCTAATAATAGTACTTTATTTATGGGTTGTAACCAATCAAGAAAACACCACAAAGCATTAATGCTTCTATGAGAAGTGTTTCTAATCACAGTACTTCATTAATGGGTGATGACCATTCAAAAAAACACCCAAAGCACTTATAATTCTATGAGAAGTGTTTCAAATCAGAGTACGTCATTTATGGGTGATACCCATTCAAGAAAATAACACAAAGCACTTATACTTCTATGAGAAGTGTTTCTAATCAGAGTACTTCATTTATGGGTGGTAACTAATCAAGAAAACACCACAAAGCACTTATACTTCTATGAGAAGTGTTTCAAATCAGAGTACTTCATTTATGGGTGGTAACCAATCAAGAAAACACCACAAAGCATTAATGCTTCTATTCGAAGTGTTTCTAATTACAGTACTTCATTAATGTGTGATGACCATTCAAAAAAACACCAAAAGCACTTATACTTCTTTGAGAAGTGTTTCTAATCAGAGTATTTCATTTATTGGAGGTAACCAATCAAGAAAACACCATAAAGCACTATTCCTCCTATGAGAAGTGTTTCAAATCAATGTACCTCATTTATGGGTGATACCCATTCAAGAAAACAACACAAAGCACTTAGACTTCTATGCGAAGTGTTTCTAATCACAGTACTTCATTTATGGGTGATAACCATTCAAGAAACCACTACAAACACTTGTACTTCTATGAGAAGTGTTTCTAATCAGAGTACTTCATTTATGGGTGGTAACCATTCAAAAACACTCCACAAAGCACTTATACTTCCATGAGAAGTGTTTCTAATAATAGTACTTTATTTATGGGTTGTAACCAATCAAGAAAACACCACAAAGCATTAATGCTTCTATGAGAAGTGTTTCAAATCACAGTACTTCATTAATGGGTGATGACCATTCAAAAAAACACCCAAAGCACTTATAATTCTATGAGAAGTGTTTCAAATCAGAGTACCTCATTTATGGGTGATACACATTCAAGAAAACAACACAAAGCTCTTATACTTCTATGAGAAGTGTTTCTAATCAGAGTACTTCATTTATGGGTGGTAACCAATCAAGAAAACACCACAAAGCACTTATACTTCTATGAGAAGTGTTTCAAATCAGAGTACTTCATTTATGGGAGGTAACCAATCAAGAAAACACCACAAAGCATTAATGCTTATAATCGAAGTGTTTCTAATTACAGTACTTCATTAATGTGTGATGACCATTTATAAAAACACCAAAAGCACTTATACTTCTTTGAGAAGTGTTTCTAATCAGAGTATTTCATTTATTGGAGGTAACCAATCAAGAAAACACCATAAAGCACTATTCCTCCTATGAGAAGTGCTTCAAATCAATGTACCTCATTTATGGGTAATACCCATTCAAGAAAACAACACAAAGCACTTATACTTCTATGAGAAGTGTTTAAAATCAGAGTACTTCTTTTATGAGAACTGTTTCAAATCAAAGTACCTCATTTATGGGTGATACCCATTCAAGAAAAGAACACAAAGCACTAATACTTCTATTAGAAGTGTTTCTAATTAGAGTACATCATTTATGGGTGGTAACCAATCAAGAAAACTCCACAAAGCACTTATACTTCCATGATAAGTGTTTCAAATCAGAGTTCTTCATTTATGGGTGGTAACCAATGAAGAAAACACCACAAAGCATTAATGCTTCTATGAGAAGTGTTTCTAATCACAGTACTTCATTAATGGGTGATGACCTTTCAAGAAAACACCATAAATCACTATTTATCCTATGAGAAGTGTTTCAAATCAAAGTACCTCATTTATGGGTGATACCCATTCAAGAAAACAACACAAAGCACTAATACTTCTATAAGAAGTGTTTCTAATCAGAGTACTTCATTTATGAATGGTAACCAATCAAGAAAACACCACAAAGCACTTATACTTCTATGAGAAGTGTTTCTAATCAGAGTACTTCATTTATGGGAGATAACCAATCAAGAAAACACCATAAAGCACTATTCCTTCTATGAGAAGTGTTTCAAATGAAAGTACCTCATTTATTGGTGATACGCATTCAAGAAAACAACACAAAGCACTTGTACTTCTATGAGAAGTGTTTCTAATCAGAGTACTTCATTTATGGGTGGTAACTAATCAAGAAAACACCACAAAGCACTTATACTTCTATGAGAAGTGTTTCAAATCAGAGTACTTCATTTATGGGTGGTAACCAATCAAGAAAACACCACAAAGCATTAATGCTTCTATTCGAAGTGTTTCTAATTACAGTACTTCATTAATGTGTGATGACCATTCAAAAAAATACCAAAAGCACTTATACTTCTTTGAGAAGTGTTTCTAATAAGAATATTTCATTTATTGGAGGTAACCAATCAAGAAAACACCATAAAGCACTATTCCTCCTATGAGAAGTGTTTCAAATCAATGTACCTCATTTATGGGTGATACCCATTCAAGAAAACAACACAAAGCACTTATACTTCTATGAGAAGTGTTTCTAATCAGAGTACTTCATTTATGGATGGTAACTAATCAAGAAAACACCACAAATCACTTATACTTCTATGCGAAGTGTTTCTAATCACAGTACTTCATTTATGGGTGATAACCATTCAAGAAACCACTACAAACACTTGTACTTCTATGAGAAGTGTTTCTAATCAGAGTACTTCATTTATGGGTGGTAACCATTCAAGAACACTCCACAAAGCACTTATACTTCCATGAGAAGTGTTTCTAATAATAGTACTTTATTTATGGGTTGTAACCAATCAAGAAAACACCACAAAGCATTAATGCTTCTATGAGAAGTGTTTCTAATCACAGTACTTCATTAATGGTTGATGACCATTCAAAAAAACACCCAAAGCACTTATAATTCTATGAGAAGTGTTTCAAATCAGAGTACCTCATTTATGGGTGATACCCATTCAAGAAAACAACACAAATCACTTATACTTCTATGAGAAATGTTTCTAATCAGAGTACTTCATTTATGGGTGGTAACTAATCAAGAAAACACCACAAAGCACTTATACTTCTATGAGAAGTGTTTCTAATCAGAGTACTTCATTTATGGGTGGTAACCAATCAAGAAAACACCACAAAGCACTTATACTTCTATGAGAAGTGTTTCAAATCAGAGTACTTCATTTATGGGAGGTAACCAATCAAGAAAACACCACAAAGCATTAATGCTTATAATCGAAGTGTTTCTAATTACAGTACTTCATTAATGTGTGATGACCATTTATAAAAACACAAAAAGCACTTATACTTCTTTGAGAAGTGTTTCTAATCAGAGTATTTCATTTATTGGAGGTAACCAATCAAGAAAACACCATAAAGCACTATTCCTCCTATGAGAAGTGCTTCAAATCAATGTACCTCATTTATGGGTAATACCCATTCAAGAAAACAACACAAAGCACTTATACTTCTATGAGAAGTGTTTCAAATCAGAGTACTTCTTTTATGAGAACTGTTTCAAATCAAAGTACCTCATTTATGGGTGATACCCATTCAAGAAAAGAACACAAAGCACTAATACTTCTATTAGAAGTGTTTCTAATTAGAGTACTTCATTTATGGGTGGTAATTAATCAAGAAAACACCACAAAGCACTTATACTTCTATGAGAAGTGTTTCTAATCAGAGTACTTCATTTATGGGTGGTAACCAATCAAGAAAACACCACAAAGCACTTATACTTCTATGAGAAGTGTTTCAAATCAGAGTACTTCATTTATGGGAGGTAACCAATCAAGAAAACACCACAAAGCATTAATGCTTATAATCGAAGTGTTTCTAATTACAGTACTTCATTAATGTGTGATGACCATTTATAAAAACACAAAAAGCACTTATACTTCTTTGAGAAGTGTTTCTAATCAGAGTATTTCATTTATTGGAGGTAACCAATCAAGAAAACACCATAAAGCACTATTCCTCCTATGAGAAGTGCTTCAAATCAATGTACCTCATTTATGGGTAATACCCATTCAAGAAAACAACACAAAGCACTTATACTTCTATGAGAAGTGTTTCAAATCAGAGTACTTCTTTTATGAGAACTGTTTCAAATCAAAGTACCTCATTTATGGGTGATACCCATTCAAGAAAAGAACACAAAGCACTAATACTTCTATTAGAAGTGTTTCTAATTAGAGTACTTCATTTATGGGTGGTAATTAATCAAGAAAACACCACAAAGCACTTATACTTCTATGAGAAGTGTTTCAAATCAGAGTTCTTCATTTATGGGTGATAACCAATCAAGAAAACACCACAAAGCATTAATGCTTCTATGTGAAGTGTTTCTAATCACAATACTTCATTAATGGGTGATGACCATTCAAGAAAACACCAAAAGCACTTATACTTCTATGAGAAGTGTTTCTAATCAGAGTACTTCATTTATGGGATGTAACCAATCAAGAAAATACCATAAAGCAATATTCCTCCTATGAGAAGTGTTTCAAATCAAAGTACCTCATTTATGGGTGATACCCATTCAAGACAACAACACAAAGCACTTATACTTCTATTAGAAGTGTTTCTAATCAGAGTACATCATTTATGGGTGGTAACCAATCAAGAAAACTCCACAAAGCACTTATACTTCCATGATAAGTGTTTCAAATCAGAGTTCTTCATTTATGGGTGGTAACCAATGAAGAAAACACCACAAAGCATTAATGCTTCTATGAGAAGTGTTTCTAATCACAGTACTTCATTAATGGGTGATGACCTTTCAAGAAAACACCATAAATCACTATTTATCCTATGAGAAGTGTTTCAAATCAAAGTACCTCATTTATGGGTGATACCCATTCAAGAAAACAACACAAAGCACTAATACTTCTATAAGAAGTGTTTCTAATCAGAGTACTTCATTTATGAATGGTAACCAATCAAGAAAACACCACAAAGCACTTATACTTCTATGAGAAGTGTTTCTAATCAGAGTACTTCATTTATGGGAGATAACCAATCAAGAAAACACCATAAAGCACTATTCCTTCTATGAGAAGTGTTTCAAATGAAAGTACCTCATTTATTGGTGATACGCATTCAAGAAAACAACACAAAGCACTTGTACTTCTATGAGAAGTGTTTCTAATCAGAGTACTTCATTTATGGGTGGTAACTAATCAAGAAAACACCACAAAGCACTTATACTTCTATGAGAAGTGTTTCAAATCAGAGTACTTCATTTATGGGTGGTAACCAATCAAGAAAACACCACAAAGCATTAATGCTTCTATTCGAAGTGTTTCTAATTACAGTACTTCATTAATGTGTGATGACCATTCAAAAAAACACCAAAAGCACTTATACTTCTTTGAGAAGTGTTTCTAATAAGAATATTTCATTTATTGGAGGTAACCAATCAAGAAAACACCATAAAGCACTATTCCTCCTATGAGAAGTGTTTCAAATCAATGTACCTCATTTATGGGTGATACCCATTCAAGAAAACAACACAAAGCACTTATACTTCTATGAGAAGTGTTTCTAATCAGAGTACTTCATTTATGGATGGTAACTAATCAAGAAAACACCACAAATCACTTATACTTCTATGCGAAGTGTTTCTAATCACAGTACTTCATTTATGGGTGATAACCATTCAAGAAACCACTACAAACACTTGTACTTCTATGAGAAGTGTTTCTAATCAGAGTACTTCATTTATGGGTGGTAACCATTCAAGAACACTCCACAAAGCACTTATACTTCCATGAGAAGTGTTTCTAATAATAGTACTTTATTTATGGGTTGTAACCAATCAAGAAAACACCACAAAGCATTAATGCTTCTATGAGAAGTGTTTCTAATCACAGTACTTCATTAATGGGTGATGACCATTCAAAAAAACACCCAAAGCACTTATAATTCTATGAGAAGTGTTTCAAATCAGAGTACCTCATTTATGGGTGATACCCATTCAAGAAAACAACACAAAGCACTTATACTTCTATGAGAAGTGTTTCTAATCAGAGTACTTCATTTATGGGTGGTAACTAATCAAGAAAACACCACAAAGCACTTATACTTCTATGAGAAGTGTTTCAAATCAGAGTACTTCATTTATGGGTGGTAACCAATCAAGAAGACACCACAAAGCATTAATGCTTCTATTCGAAGTGTTTCTAATTACAGTACTTCATTAATGTGTGATGACCATTCAAAAAAACACCAAAAGCACTTATACTTCTTTGAGAAGTGTTTCTAATCAGAGTATTTCATTTATTGGAGGTAACCAATCAAGAAAACACCATAAAGCACTATTCCTCCTATGAGAAGTGTTTCAAATCAATGTACCTCATTTATGGGTGATACCCATTCAAGAAAACAACACAAAGCACTTATACTTCTATGAGAAGTGTTTCTAATCAGAGTACTTCATTTATGGATGGTAACTAATCAAGAAAACACCACAAATCACTTATACTTCTATGAGAAGTGTTTCTAATCACAGTACTTCATTTATGGGTGATAACCATTCAAGAAACCACTACAAACACTTGTACTTCTATGAGAAGTGTTTTTAATCAGAGTACTTCATTTATGGGTGGTAACCATTCAAGAACACTCCACAAAGCACTTATACTTCCATGAGAAGTGTTTCTAATAATAGTACTTTATTTATTGGTTGTAACCAATCAAGAAAACACCACAAAGCATTAATGCTTCTATGAGAAGTGTTTCTAATCACAGTACTTCATTAATGGGTGATGACCATTCAAAAAAACACCCAAAGCACTTATAATTCTATGAGAAGTGTTTCAAATCAGAGTACCTCATTTATGGGTGATACCCATTCAAGAAAACAAAACAAAGCACTTATACTTCTATGAGAAATGTTTCTAATCAGAGTACTTCATTTATGGGTGGTAACCAATCAAGAAAACACCACAAAGCACTTATACTTCTATGAGAAGTGTTTCAAATCAGAGTACTTCATTTATGGGAGGTAACCAATCAAGAAAACACCACAAAGCATTAATGCTTATAATCGAAGTGTTTCTAATTACAGTACTTCATTAATGTGTGATGACCATTTATAAAAACACCAAAAGCACTTATACTTCTTTGAGAAGTGTTTCTAATCAGAGTATTTCATTTATTGGAGGTAACCAATCAAGAAAACACCATAAAGCACTATTCCTCCTATGAGAAGTGCTTCAAATCAATGTACCTCATTTATGGGTAATACCCATTCAAGAAAACAACACAAAGCACTTATACTTCTATGAGAAGTGTTTCAAATCAGAGTACTTCTTTTATGAGAACTGTTTCAAATCAAAGTACCTCATTTGTGGGTGATACCCATTCAAGAAAAGAACACAAAGCACTAATACTTCTATTAGAAGTGTTTCTAATTAGAGTACTTCATTTATGGGTGGTAATTAATCAAGAAAACACCACAAAGCACTTATACTTCTATGAGAAGTGTTTCAAATCAGAGTTCTTCATTTATGGGTGATAACCAATCAAGAAAACACCACAAAGCATTAATGCTTCTATGTGAAGTGTTTCTAATCACAATACTTCATTAATGGGTGATGACCATTCAAGAAAACACCAAAAGCACTTATACTTCTATGAGAAGTGTTTCTAATCAGAGTACTTCATTTATGGGATGTAACCATTCAAGAAAATACCATAAAGCAATATTCCTCCTATGAGAAGTGTTTCAAATCAAAGTACCTCATTTATGGGTGATACCCATTCAAGAAAACAACACAAAGCACTTATACTTCTATTAGAAGTGTTTCTAATCAGAGTACATCATTTATGGGTGGTAACCAATCAAGAAAACTCCACAAAGCACTTATACTTCCATGATAAGTGTTTCAAATCAGAGTTCTTCATTTATGGGTGGTAACCAATGAAGAAAACACCACAAAGCATTAATGCTTCTATGAGAAGTGTTTCTAATCACAGTACTTCATTAATGGGTGATGACCATTCAAAAAAACACCCAAAGCACTTATAATTCTATGAGAAGTGTTTCAAATCAGAGTACCTCATTTATGGGTGATACCCATTCAAGAAAACAACACAAAGCACTTATACTTCTATGAGAAGTGTTTCTAATCAGAGTACTTCATTTATGGGTGGTAACTAATCAAGAAAACACCACAAAGCACTTATACTTATATGAGAAGTGTTTCAAATCAGAGTACTTCATTTATGGGTGGTAACCAATCAAGAAAACACCACAAAGCATTAATGCTTCTATTCGAAGTGTTTCTAATTACAGTACTTCATTAATGTGTGATGACCATTCAAAAAAACACCAAAAGCACTTATACTTCTTTGAGAAGTGTTTCTAATCAGAGTATTTCATTTATTGGAGGTAACCAATCAAGAAAACACCATAAAGCACTATTCCTCCTATGAGAAGTGTTTCAAATCAATGTACCTCATTTATGGGTGATACCCATTCAAGAAAACAACACAAAGCACTTATACTTCTATGAGAAGTGTTTCTAATCAGAGTACTTCATTTATGGATGGTAACTAATCAAGAAAACACCACAAATCACTTATACTTCTATGCGAAGTGTTTCTAATCACAGTACTTCATTTATGGGTGATAACCATTCAAGAAACCACTACAAACACTTGTACTTCTATGAGAAGTGTTTCTAATCAGAGTACATCATTTATGGGTGGTAACCATTCAAGAACACTCCACAAAGCACTTATACTTCCATGAGAAGTGTTTCTAATAATAGTACTTTATTTATGGGTTGTAACCAATCAAGAAAACACCACAAAGCATTAATGCTTCTATGAGAAGTGTTTCTAATCACAGTACTTCATTAATGGGTGATGACCATTCAAAAAAACACCCAAAGCACTTATAATTCTATGAGAAGTGTTTCAAATCAGAGTACCTCATTTATGGGTGATACCCATTCAAGAAAACAACACAAAGCACTTATACTTCTATGAGAAGTTTTTCTAATCAGAGTACTTCATTTATGGGTGGTAACCAATCAAGAAAACACCACAAAGCACTTATACTTCTATGAGAAGTGTTTCAAATCAGAGTACTTCATTTATGGGAGGTAACCAATCAAGAAAACACCACAAAGCATTAATGCTTATAATCGAAGTGTTTCTAATTACAGTACTTCATTAATGTGTGATGACCATTTATAAAAACACCAAAAGCACTTATACTTCTTTGAGAAGTGTTTCTAATCAGAGTATTTCATTTATTGGAGGTAACCAATCAAGAAAACACCATAAAGCACTATTCCTCCTATGAGAAGTGCTTCAAATCAATGTACCTCATTTATGGGTAATACCCATTCAAGAAAACAACACAAAGCACTTATACTTCTATGAGAAGTGTTTCAAATCAGAGTACTTCTTTTATGAGAACTGTTTCAAATCAAAGTACCTCATTTATGGGTGATACCCATTCAAGAAAAGAACACAAAGCACTAATACTTCTATTAGAAGTGTTTCTAATTAGAGTACTTCATTTATGGGTGGTAATTAATCAAGAAAACACCACAAAACACTTATACTTCTATGAGAAGTGTTTCAAATCAGAGTTCTTCATTTATGGGTGATAACCAATCAAGAAAACACCACAAAGCATTAATGCTTCTATGTGAAGTGTTTCTAATCACAATACTTCATTAATGGGTGATGACCATTCAAGAAAACACCAAAAGCACTTATACTTCTTTGAGAAGTGTTTCTAATCAGAGTACTTCATTTATGGGATGTAACCAATCAAGAAAATACCATAAAGCAATATTCCTCCTATGAGAAGTGTTTCAAATCAAAGTACCTCATTTATGGGTGATACCCATTCAAGAAAACAACACAAAGCACTTATACTTCTATTAGAAGTGTTTCTAATCAGAGTACATCATTTATGGGTGGTAACCAATCAAGAAAACTCCACAAAGCACTTATACTTCCATGATAAGTGTTTCAAATCAGAGTTCTTCATTTATGGGTGGTAACCAATGAAGAAAACACCACAAAGCATTAATGCTTCTATGAGAAGTGTTTCTAATCACAGTACTTCATTAATGGGTGATGACCTTTCAAGAAAACACCATAAATCACTATTTATGCTATGAGAAGTGTTTCAAATCAAAGTACATCATTTATGGGTGATACCCATTCAAGAAAACAACACAAAGCACTAATACTTCTATAAGAAGTGTTTCTAATCAGAGTACTCCATTTATGAATGGTAACCAATCAAGAAAACACCACAAAGCACTTATACTTCTATGAGAAGTGTTTCTAATCAGAGTACTTCATTTATGGGAGATAACCAATCAAGAAAACACCATAAAGCACTATTCCTTCTATGAGAAGTGTTTCAAATGAAAGTACCTCATTTATTGGTGATACGCATTCAAGAAAACAACACAAAGCACTTGTACTTCTATGAGAAGTGTTTCTAATCAGAGTACTTCATTTATGGGTGGTAACTAATCAAGAAAACACCACAAAGCACTTATACTTCTATGAGAAGTGTTTCAAATCAGAGTACTTCATTTATGGGTGGTAACCAATCAAGAAAACACCACAAAGCATTAATGCTTCTATTCGAAGTGTTTCTAATTACAGTACTTCATTAATGTGTGATGACCATTCAAAAAAACACCAAAAGCACTTATACTTCTTTGAGAAGTGTTTCAAATCAGAGTACCTCATTTATGGGTGATACCCATTCAAGAAAACAACACAAAGCACTTATACTTCTATGAGAAGTGTTTCTAATCAGAGTACTTCATTTATGGGTGGTAACTAATCAAGAAAACACCACAAATCACTTATACTTCTATGAGAAGTGTTTCAAATCAGAGTACTTCATTTATGGGTGGTAACCAATCAAGAAAACACCACAAAGCATTAATGCTTCTATGAGAAGTGTTTCTAATCACAGTACTTCATTTATGGGTTGTAACCAATCAAGAAAACACCACAAAGCATTAATGCTTCTATGAGAAGTGTTTCTAATCACAGTACTTCATTAATGGGTGATGACCATTCAAAAAAACACCCAAAGCACTTATAATTCTATGAGAAGTGTTTCAAATCAGAGTACCTCATTTATGGGTGATACCCATTCAAGAAAACAACACAAAGCACTTAGACTTCTATGCGAAGTGTTTCTAATCACAGTACTTCATTTATGGGTGATAACCATTCAAGAAACCACTACAAACACTTGTACTTCTATGAGAAGTGTTTCTAATCAGAGTACTTCATTTATGGGTGGTAACCATTCAAAAACACTCCACAAAGCACTTATACTTCCATGAGAAGTGTTTCTGATAATAGTACTTTATTTATGGGTTGTAACCAATCAAGAAAACACCACAAAGCATTAATGCTTCTATTCGAAGTGTTTCTAATTACAGTACTTCATTAATGTGTGATGACCATTCAAAAAAACACCAAAAGCACTTATACTTCTTTGAGAAGTGTTTCTAATCAGAGTATTTCATTTATTGGAGGTAACCAATCAAGAAAACACCATAAAGCACTATTCCTCCTATGAGAAGTGTTTCAAATCAATGTACCTCATTTATGGGTGATACCCATTCAAGAAAACAACACAAAGCACTTATACTTCTATGAGAAGTGTTTCTAATCAGAGTACTTCATTTATGGATGGTAACTAATCAAGAAAACACCACAAATCACTTATACTTCTATGCGAAGTGTTTCTAATCACAGTACTTCATTTATGGGTGATAACCATTCAAGAAACCACTACAAACACTTGTACTTCTATGAGAAGTGTTTCTAATCAGAGCACTTCATTTATGGGTGGTAACCATTCAAGAACACTCCACAAAGCACTTATACTTCCATGAGAAGTGTTTCTAATAATAGTACTTTATTTATGGGTTGTAACCAATCAAGAAAACACCACAAAGCATTAATGCTTCTATGAGAAGTGTTTCTAATCACAGTACTTCATTAATGGGTGATGACCATTCAAAAAAACACCCAAAGCACTTATAATTCTATGAGAAGTGTTTCAAATCAGAGTACCTCATTTATGGGTGATACCCATTCAAGAAAACAACACAAAGCACTTATACTTCTATGAGAAATGTTTCTAATCAGAGTACTTCATTTATGGGTGGTAACCAATCAAGAAAACACCACAAAGCACTTATACTTCTATGAGAAGTGTTTCAAATCAGAGTACTTCATTTATGGGAGGTAACCAATCAAGAAAACACCACAAAGCATTAATGCTTATAATCGAAGTGTTTCTAATTACAGTACTTCATTAATGTGTGATGACCATTTATAAAAACACCAAAAGCACTTATACTTCTTTGAGAAGTGTTTCTAATCAGAGTATTTCATTTATTGGAGGTAACCAATCAAGAAAACACCATAAAGCACTATTCCTCCTATGAGAAGTGCTTCAAATCAATGTACCTCATTTATGGGTAATACCCATTCAAGAAAACAACACAAAGCACTTATACTTCTATGAGAAGTGTTTCAAATCAGAGTACTTCTTTTATGAGAACTGTTTCAAATCAAAGTACCTCATTTATGGGTGATACCCATTCAAGAAAAGAACACAAAGCACTAATACTTCTATTAGAAGTGTTTCTAATTAGAGTACTTCATTTATGGGTGATAATTAATCAAGAAAACACCACAAAGCACTTATACTTCTATGAGAAGGGTTTCAAATCAGAGTTCTTCATTTATGGGTGATAACCAATCAAGAAAACACCACAAAGCATTAATGCTTCTATGTGAAGTGTTTCTAATCACAATACTTCATTAATGGGTGATGACCATTCAAGAAAACACCAAAAGCACTTATACTTCTATGAGAAGTGTTTCTAATCAGAGTACTTCATTTATGGGATGTAACCATTCAAGAAAATACCATAAAGCAATATTCCTCCTATGAGAAGTGTTTCAAATCAAAGTACCTCATTTATGGGTGATACCCATTCAAGAAAACAACACAAAGCACTTATACTTCTATTAGAAGTGTTTCTAATAAGAGTACATCATTTATGGGTGGTAACCAATCAAGAAAACTCCACAAAGCACTTATACTTCCATGATAAGTGTTTCAAATCAGAGTTCTTCATTTATGGGTGGTAACCAATGAAGAAAACACCACAAAGCATTAATGCTTCTATGAGAAGTGTTTCTAATCACAGTACTTCATTAATGGGTGATGACCTTTCAAGAAAACACCATAAATCACTATTTATCCTATGAGAAGTGTTTCAAATCAAAGTACCTCATTTATGGGTGATACCCATTCAAGAAAACAACACAAAGCACTAATACTTCTATAAGAAGTGTTTCTAATCAGAGTATTCCATTTATGAATGGTAACCAATCAAGAAAACACCAAAAGCACTTATACTTCTATGAGAAGTGTTTCTAATCAGAGTACTTCATTTATGGGAGATAACCAATCAAGAAAACACCATAAAGCACTATTCCTTCTATGAGAAGTGTTTCAAATGAAAGTACCTCATTTATTGGTGATACGCATTCAAGAAAACAACACAAAGCACTTGTACTTCTATGAGAAGTGTTTCTAATCACAGTACTTCATTAATGGGTGATGACCTTTCAAGAAAACACCATAAATCACTATTTATCCTATGAGAAGTGTTTCAAATCAGAGTACCTCATTTATGGGTGATACCCATTCAAGAAAAGAACACAAAGCACTAATACTTCTATTAGAAGTGTTTCTAATTAGAGTACTTCATTTATGGGTGGTAATTAATCAAGAAAACACCACAAAGCACTTATACTTCTATGAGAAGTGTTTCAAATCAGAGTTCTTCATTTATGGGTGATAACCAATCAAGAAAACACCACAAAGCATTAATGCTTCTATGTGAAGTGTTTCTAATCACAATACTTCATTAATGGGTGATGACCATTCAAGAAAACACCAAAAGCACTTATACTTCTATGAGAAGTGTTTCTAATCAGAGTACTTCATTTATGGGATGTAACCATTCAAGAAAATACCATAAAGCAATATTCCTCCTATGAGAAGTGTTTCAAATCAAAGTACCTCATTTATGGGTGATACCCATTCAAGAAAACAACACAAAGCACTTATACTTCTATGAGAAATGTTTCTAATCAGAGTACTTCATTTATGGGTGGTAACCAATCAAGAAAACACCACAAAGCACTTATACTTCTATGAGAAGTGTTTCAAATCAGAGTACTTCATTTATGGGTGGTAACTAATCAAGAAACAACACAAAGCACTTATACTTCTATGAGAAGTGTTTCTAATCAGAGTACTTCATTTATGGGTGGTAACTAATCAAGAAAACACCACAAAGCACTTATACTTCTATGAGAAGTGTTTCAAATCAGAGTACTTCATTTATGGGTGGTAACCAATCAAGAAAACACCACAAAGCATTAATGCTTCTATTCGAAGTGTTTCTAATTACAGTACTTCATTAATGTGTGATGACCATTCAAAAAAACACCAAAAGCACTTATACTTCTTTGAGAAGTGTTTCTAATCAGAGTATTTCATTTATTGGAGGTAACCAATCAAGAAAACACCATAAAGCACTATTCCTCCTATGAGAAGTGTTTCAAATCAATGTACCTCATTTATGGGTGATACCCATTCAAGAAAACAACACAAAGCACTTATACTTCTATGAGAAGTGTTTCTAATCAGAGTACTTCATTTATGGATGGTAACTAATCAAGAAAACACCACAAATCACTTATACTTCTATGCGAAGTGTTTCTAATCACAGTACTTCATTTATGGGTGATAACCATTCAAGAAACCACTACAAACACTTGTACTTCTATGAGAAGTGTTTCTAATCAGAGTACTTCATTTATGGGTGGTAACCATTCAAGAACACTCCACAAAGCACTTATACTTCCATGAGAAGTGTTTCTAATAATAGTACTTTATTTATGGGTTGTAACCAATCAAGAAAACACCACAAAGCATTAATGCTTCTATGAGAAGTGTTTCTAATCACAGTACTTCATTAATGGGTGATGACCATTCAAAAAAACACCCAAAGCACTTATAATTCTATGAGAAGTGTTTCAAATCAGAGTACCTCATTTATGGGTGATACCCATTCAAGAAAACAACACAAAGCACTTATACTTCTATGAGAAATGTTTCTAATCAGAGTACTTCATTTATGGGTGGTAACCAATCAAGAAAACACCACAAAGCACTTATACTTCTATGAGAAGTGTTTCAAATCAGAGTACTTCATTTATGGGAGGTAACCAATCAAGAAAACACCACAAAGCATTAATGCTTATAATCGAAGTGTTTCTAATTACAGTACTTCATTAATGTGTGATGACCATTTATAAAAACACCAAAAGCACTTATACTTCTTTGAGAAGTGTTTCTAATCAGAGTATTTCATTTATTGGAGGTAACCAATCAAGAAAACACCATAAAGCACTATTCCTCCTATGAGAAGTGCTTCAAATCAATGTACCTCATTTATGGGTAATACCCATTCAAGAAAACAACACAAAGCACTTATACTTCTATGAGAAGTGTTTCAAATCAGAGTACTTCTTTTATGAGAACTGTTTCAAATCAAAGTACCTCATTTATGGGTGATACCCATTCAAGAAAAGAACACAAAGCACTAATACTTCTATTAGAAGTGTTTCTAATTAGAGTACTTCATTTATGGGTGGTAATTAATCAAGAAAACACCACAAAGCACTTATACTTCTATGAGAAGTGTTTCAAATCAGAGTTCTTCATTTATGGGTGATAACCAATCAAGAAAACACCACAAAGCATTAATGCTTCTATGTGAAGTGTTTCTAATCACAATACTTCATTAATGGGTGATGACCATTCAAGAAAACACCAAAAGCACTTATACTTCTATGAGAAGTGTTTCTAATCAGAGTACTTCATTTATGGGATGTAACCATTCAAGAAAATACCATAAAGCAATATTCCTCCTATGAGAAGTGTTTCAAATCAAAGTACCTCATTTATGGGTGATACCCATTCAAGAAAACAACACAAAGCACTTATACTTCTATTAGAAGTGTTTCTAATCAGAGTACATCATTTATGGGTGGTAACCAATCAAGAAAACTCCACAAAGCACTTATACTTCCATGATAAGTGTTTCAAATCAGAGTTCTTCATTTATGGGTGGTAACCAATGAAGAAAACACCACAAAGCATTAATGCTTCTATGAGAAGTGTTTCTAATCACAGTACTTCATTAATGGGTGATGACCTTTCAAGAAAACACCATAAATCACTATTTATCCTATGAGAAGTGTTTCAAATCAAAGTACCTCATTTATGGGTGATACCCATTCAAGAAAACAACACAAAGCACTAATACTTCTATAAGAAGTGTTTCTAATCAGAGTATTCCATTTATGAATGGTAACCAATCAAGAAAACACCAAAAGCACTTATACTTCTATGAGAAGTGTTTCTAATCAGAGTACTTCATTTATGGGAGATAACCAATCAAGAAAACACCATAAAGCACTATTCCTTCTATGAGAAGTGTTTCAAATGAAAGTACCTCATTTATTGGTGATACGCATTCAAGAAAACAACACAAAGCACTTGTACTTCTATGAGAAGTGTTTCTAATCACAGTACTTCATTAATGGGTGATGACCTTTCAAGAAAACACCATAAATCACTATTTATCCTATGAGAAGTGTTTCAAATCAGAGTACCTCATTTATGGGTGATACCCATTCAAGAAAAGAACACAAAGCACTAATACTTCTATTAGAAGTGTTTCTAATTAGAGTACTTCATTTATGGGTGGTAATTAATCAAGAAAACACCACAAAGCACTTATACTTCTATGAGAAGTGTTTCAAATCAGAGTTCTTCATTTATGGGTGATAACCAATCAAGAAAACACCACAAAGCATTAATGCTTCTATGTGAAGTGTTTCTAATCACAATACTTCATTAATGGGTGATGACCATTCAAGAAAACACCAAAAGCACTTATACTTCTATGAGAAGTGTTTCTAATCAGAGTACTTCATTTATGGGATGTAACCATTCAAGAAAATACCATAAAGCATTATTCCTCCTATGAGAAGTGTTTCAAATCAAAGTACCTCATTTATGGGTGATACCCATTCAAGAAAACAACACAAAGCACTTATACTTCTATGAGAAATGTTTCTAATCAGAGTACTTCATTTATGGGTGGTAACCAATCAAGAAAACACCACAAAGCACTTATACTTCTATGAGAAGTGTTTCAAATCAGAGTACTTCATTTATGGGTGGTAACTAATCAAGAAACAACACAAAGCACTTATACTTCTATGAGAAGTGTTTCTAATCAGAGTACTTCATTTATGGGTGGTAACTAATCAAGAAAACACCACAAAGCACTTATACTTCTATGAGAAGTGTTTCAAATCAGAGTACTTCATTTATGGGTGGTAACCAATCAAGAAAACACCACAAAGCATTAATGCTTCTATTCGAAGTGTTTCTAATTACAGTACTTCATTAATGTGTGATGACCATTCAAAAAAACACCAAAAGCACTTATACTTCTTTGAGAAGTGTTTCTAATCAGAGTATTTCATTTATTGGAGGTAACCAATCAAGAAAACACCATAAAGCACTATTCCTCCTATGAGAAGTGTTTCAAATCAATGTACCTCATTTATGGGTGATACCCATTCAAGAAAACAACACAAAGCACTTATACTTCTATGAGAAGTGTTTCTAATCAGAGTACTTCATTTATGGATGGTAACTAATCAAGAAAACACCACAAATCACTTATACTTCTATGCGAAGTGTTTCTAATCACAGTACTTCATTTATGGGTGATAACCATTCAAGAAACCACTACAAACACTTGTACTTCTATGAGAAGTGTTTCTAATCAGAGTACTTCATTTATGGGTGGTAACCATTCAAGAACACTCCACAAAGCACTTATACTTCCATGAGAAGTGTTTCTAATAATAGTACTTTATTTATGGGTTGTAACCAATCAAGAAAACACCACAAAGCATTAATGCTTCTATGAGAAGTGTTTCTAATCACAGTACTTCATTAATGGGTGATGACCATTCAAAAAAACACCCAAAGCACTTATAATTCTATGAGAAGTGTTTCAAATCAGAGTACCTCATTTATGGGTGATACCCATTCAAGAAAACAACACAAAGCACTTATACTTCTATGAGAAATGTTTCTAATCAGAGTACTTCATTTATGGGTGGTAACCAATCAAGAAAACACCACAAAGCACTTATACTTCTATGAGAAGTGTTTCAAATCAGAGTACTTCATTTATGGGAGGTAACCAATCAAGAAAACACCACAAAGCATTAATGCTTATAATCGAAGTGTTTCTAATTACAGTACTTCATTAATGTGTGATGACCATTTATAAAAACACCAAAAGCACTTATACTTCTTTGAGAAGTGTTTCTAATCAGAGTATTTCATTTATTGGAGGTAACCAATCAAGAAAACACCATAAAGCACTATTCCTCCTATGAGAAGTGCTTCAAATCAATGTACCTCATTTATGGGTAATACCCATTCAAGAAAACAACACAAAGCACTTATACTTCTATGAGAAGTGTTTCAAATCAGAGTACTTCTTTTATGAGAACTGTTTCAAATCAAAGTACCTCATTTATGGGTGATATCCATTCAAGAAAAGAACACAAAGCACTAATACTTCTATTAGAAGTGTTTCTAATTAGAGTACTTCATTTATGGGTGGTAATTAATCAAGAAAACACCACAAAGCACTTATACTTCTATGAGAAGTGTTTCAAATCAGAGTTCTTCATTTATGGGTGATAACCAATCAAGAAAACACCACAAAGCATTAATGCTTCTATGTGAAGTGTTTCTAATCACAATACTTCATTAATGGGTGATGACCATTCAAGAAAACACCAAAAGCACTTATACTTCTATGAGAAGTGTTTCTAATCAGAGTACTTCATTTATGGGATGTAACCATTCAAGAAAATACCATAAAGCAATATTCCTCCTATGAGAAGTGTTTCAAATCAAAGTACCTCATTTATGGGTGATACCCATTCAAGAAAACAACACAAAGCACTTATACTTCTATTAGAAGTGTTTCTAATCAGAGTACATCATTTATGGGTGGTAACCAATCAAGAAAACTCCACAAAGCACTTATACTTCCATGATAAGTGTTTCAAATCAGAGTTCTTCATTTATGGGTGGTAACCAATGAAGAAAACACCACAAAGCATTAATGCTTCTATGAGAAGTGTTTCTAATCACAGTACTTCATTAATGGGTGATGACCTTTCAAGAAAACACCATAAATCACTATTTATCCTATGAGAAGTGTTTCAAATCAAAGTACCTCATTTATGGGTGATACCCATTCAAGAAAACAACACAAAGCACTAATACTTCTATAAGAAGTGTTTCTAATCAGAGTACTCCATTTATGAATGGTAACCAATCAAGAAAACACCAAAAGCACTTATACTTCTATGAGAAGTGTTTCTAATCAGAGTACTTCATTTATGGGAGATAACCAATCAAGAAAACACCATAAAGCACTATTCCTTCTATGAGAAGTGTTTCAAATGAAAGTACCTCATTTATTGGTGATACGCATTCAAGAAAACAACACAAAGCACTTGTACTTCTATGAGAAGTGTTTCTAATCAGAGTACTTCATTTATGGGTGGTAACTAATCAAGAAAACACCACAAAGCACTTATACTTCTATGAGAAGTGTTTCAAATCAGAGTACTTCATTTATGGGTGGTAACCAATCAAGAAAACACCACAAAGCATTAATGCTTCTATTCGAAGTGTTTCTAATTACAGTACTTCATTAATGTGTGATGACCATTCAAAAAAACACCAAAAGCACTTATACTTCTTTGAGAAGTGTTTCTAATAAGAATATTTCATTTATTGGAGGTAACCAATCAAGAAAACACCATAAAGCACTATTCCTCCTATGAGAAGTGTTTCAAATCAATGTACCTCATTTATGGGTGATACCCATTCAAGAAAACAACACAAAGCACTTATACTTCTATGAGAAGTGTTTCTAATCAGAGTACTTCATTTATGGATGGTAACTAATCAAGAAAACACCACAAATCACTTATACTTCTATGCGAAGTGTTTCTAATCACAGTACTTCATTTATGGGTGATAACCATTCAAGAAACCACTACAAACACTTGTACTTCTATGAGAAGTGTTTCTAATCAGAGTACTTCATTTATGGGTGGTAACCATTCAAGAACACTCCACAAAGCACTTATACTTCCATGAGAAGTGTTTCTAATAATAGTACTTTATTTATGGGTTGTAACCAATCAAGAAAACACCACAAAGCATTAATGCTTCTATGATAAGTGTTTCTAATCACAGTACTTCATTAATGGGTGATGACCATTCAAAAAAACACCCAAAGCACTTATAATTCTATGAGAAGTGTTTCAAATCAGAGTACCTCATTTATGGGTGATACCCATTCAAGAAACAACACAAAGCACTTATACTTCTATGAGAAGTGTTTCTAATCAGAGTACTTCATTTATGGGTGGTAACTAATCAAGAAAACACCACAAAGCACTTATACTTCTATGAGAAGTGTTTCAAATCAGAGTACTTCATTTATGGGTGGTAACCAATCAAGAAAACACCACAAAGCATTAATGCTTCTATTCGAAGTGTTTCTAATTACAGTACTTCATTAATGTGTGATGACCATTCAAAAAAACACCAAAAGCACTTATACTTCTTTGAGAAGTGTTTCTAATCAGAGTATTTCATTTATTGGAGGTAACCAATCAAGAAAACACCATAAAGCACTATTCCTCCTATGAGAAGTGTTTCAAATCAATGTACCTCATTTATGGGTGATACCCATTCAAGAAAACAACACAAAGCACTTATACTTCTATGAGAAGTGTTTCTAATCAGAGTACTTCATTTATGGATGGTAACTAATCAAGAAAACACCACAAATCACTTATACTTCTATGCGAAGTGTTTCTAATCACAGTACTTCATTTATGGGTGATAACCATTCAAGAAACCACTACAAACACTTGTACTTCTATGAGAAGTGTTTCTAATCAGAGTACTTCATTTATGGGTGGTAACCATTCAAGAACACTCCACAAAGCACTTATACTTCCATGAGAAGTGTTTCTAATAATAGTACTTTATTTATGGGTTGTAACCAATCAAAAAAACACCACAAAGCATTAATGCTTCTATGAGTAGTGTTTCTAATCACAGTACTTCATTAATGGGTGATGACCATTCAAAAAAACACCCAAAGCACTTATAATTCTATGAGAAGTGTTTCAAATCAGAGTACCTCATTTATGGGTGATACCCATTCAAGAAAACAACACAAAGCACTTATACTTCTATTAGAAGTGTTTCTAATCAGAGTACATCATTTATGGGTGGTAACCAATCAAGAAAACTCCACAAAGCACTTATACTTCCATGATAAGTGTTTCAAATCAGAGTTCTTCATTTATGGGTGGTAACCAATGAAGAAAACACCACAAAGCATTAATGCTTCTATGAGAAGTGTTTCTAATCACAGTACTTCATTAATGGGTGATGACCTTTCAAGAAAACACCATAAATCACTATTTATCCTATGAGAAGTGTTTCAAATCAAAGTACCTCATTTATGGGTGATACCCATTCAAGAAAACAACACAAAGCACTAATACTTCTATAAGAAGTGTTTCTAATCAGAGTACTCCATTTATGAATGGTAACCAATCAAGAAAACACCAAAAGCACTTATACTTCTATGAGAAGTGTTTCTAATCAGAGTACTTCATTTATGGGAGATAACCAATCAAGAAAACACCATAAAGCACTATTCCTTCTATGAGAAGTGTTTCAAATGAAAGTACCTCATTTATTGGTGATACGCATTCAAGAAAACAACACAAAGCACTTGTACTTCTATGAGAAGTGTTTCTAATCAGAGTACTTCATTTATGGGTGGTAACTAATCAAGAAAACACCACAAAGCACTTATACTTCTATGAGAAGTGTTTCAAATCAGAGTACTTCATTTATGGGTGGTAACCAATCAAGAAAACACCACAAAGCATTAATGCTTCTATTCGAAGTGTTTCTAATTACAGTACTTCATTAATGTGTGATGACCATTCAAAAAAACACCAAAAGCACTTATACTTCTTTGAGAAGTGTTTCTAATAAGAATATTTCATTTATTGGAGGTAACCAATCAAGAAAACACCATAAAGCACTATTCCTCCTATGAGAAGTGTTTCAAATCAATGTACCTCATTTATGGGTGATACCCATTCAAGAAAACAACACAAAGCACTTATACTTCTATGAGAAGTGTTTCTAATCAGAGTACTTCATTTATGGATGGTAACTAATCAAGAAAACACCACAAATCACTTATACTTCTATGCGAAGTGTTTCTAATCACAGTACTTCATTTATGGGTGATAACCATTCAAGAAACCACTACAAACACTTGTACTTCTATGAGAAGTGTTTCTAATCAGAGTACTTCATTTATGGGTGGTAACCATTCAAGAACACTCCACAAAGCACTTATACTTCCATGAGAAGTGTTTCTAATAATAGTACTTTATTTATGGGTTGTAACCAATCAAGAAAACACCACAAAGCATTAATGCTTTTATGATAAGTGTTTCTAATCACAGTACTTCATTAATGGGTGATGACCATTCAAAAAAACACCCAAAGCACTTATAATTCTATGAGAAGTGTTTCAAATCAGAGTACCTCATTTATGGGTGATACCCATTCAAGAAACAACACAAAGCACTTATACTTCTATGAGAAGTGTTTCTAATCAGAGTACTTCATTTATGGGTGGTAACTAATCAAGAAAACACCACAAAGCACTTATACTTCTATGAGAAGTGTTTCAAATCAGAGTACTTCATTTATGGGTGGTAACCAATCAAGAAAACACCACAAAGCATTAATGCTTCTATTCGAAGTGTTTCTAATTACAGTACTTCATTAATGTGTGATGACCATTCAAAAAAACACCAAAAACACTTATACTTCTTTGAGAAGTGTTTCTAATCAGAGTATTTCATTTATTGGAGGTAACCAATCAAGAAAACACCATAAAGCACTATTCCTCCTATGAGAAGTGTTTCAAATCAATGTACCTCATTTATGGGTGATACCCATTCAAGAAAACAACACAAAGCACTTATACTTCTATGAGAAGTGTTTCTAATCAGAGTACTTCATTTATGGATGGTAACTAATCAAGAAAACACCACAAATCACTTATACTTCTATGCGAAGTGTTTCTAATCACAGTACTTCATTTATGGGTGATAACCATTCAAGAAACCACTACAAACACTTGTACTTCTATGAGAAGTGTTTCTAATCAGAGTACTTCATTTATGGGTGGTAACCATTCAAGAACACTCCACAAAGCACTTATACTTCCATGAGAAGTGTTTCTAATAATAGTACTTTATTTATGGGTTGTAACCAATCAAGAAAACACCACAAAGCATTAATGCTTCTATGAGAAGTGTTTCTAATCACAGTACTTCATTAATGGGTGATGACCATTCAAAAAAACACCCAAAGCACTTATAATTCTATGAGAAGTGTTTCAAATCAGAGTACCTCATTTATGGGTGATACCCATTCAAGAAAACAACACAAAGCACTTATACTTCTATGAGAAATGTTTCTAATCAGAGTACTTCATTTATGGGTGGTAACCAATCAAGAAAACACCACAAAGCACTTATACTTCTATGAGAAGGGTTTCAAATCAGAGTACTTCATTTATGGGAGGTAACCAATCAAGAAAACACCACAAAGCATTAATGCTTATAATCGAAGTGTTTCTAATTACAGTACTTCATTAATGTGTGATGACCATTTATAAAAACACCAAAAGCACTTATACTTCTTTGAGAAGTGTTTCTAATCAGAGTATTTCATTTATTGGAGGTAACCAATCAAGAAAACACCATAAAGCACTATTCCTCCTATGAGAAGTGCTTCAAATCAATGTACCTCATTTATGGGTAATACCCATTCAAGAAAACAACACAAATCACTTATACTTCTATGAGAAGTGTTTCAAATCAGAGTACTTCTTTTATGAGAACTGTTTCAAATCAAAGTACCTCATTTATGGGTGATACCCATTCAAGAAAAGAACACAAAGCACTAATACTTCTATTAGAAGTGTTTCTAATTAGAGTACTTCATTTATGGGTGGTAATTAATCAAGAAAACACCACAAAGCACTTATACTTCTATGAGAAGTGTTTCAAATCAGAGTTCTTCATTTATGGGTGATAACCAATCAAGAAAACACCACAAAGCATTAATGCTTCTATGTGAAGTGTTTCTAATCACAATACTTCATTAATGGGTGATGACCATTCAAGAAAACACCAAAAGCACTTATACTTCTATGAGAAGTGTTTCTAATCAGAGTACTTCATTTATGGGATGTAACCATTCAAGAAAATACCATAAAGCAATATTCCTCCTATGAGAAGTGTTTCAAATCAAAGTACCTCATTTATGGGTGATACCCATTCAAGAAAACAACACAAAGCACTTATACTTCTATGAGAAATGTTTCTAATCAGAGTACTTCATTTATGGGTGGTAACCAATCAAGAAAACACCACAAAGCACTTATACTTCTATGAGAAGTGTTTCAAATCAGAGTACTTCATTTATGGGTGGTAACTAATCAAGAAACAACACAAAGCACTTATACTTCTATGAGAAGTGTTTCTAATCAGAGTACTTCATTTATGGGTGGTAACTAATCAAGAAAACACCACAAAGCACTTATACTTCTATGAGAAGTGTTTCAAATCAGAGTACTTCATTTATGGGTGGTAACCAATCAAGAAAACACCACAAAGCATTAATGCTTCTATTCGAAGTGTTTCTAATTACAGTACTTCATTAATGTGTGATGACCATTCAAAAAAACACCAAAAGCACTTATACTTCTTTGAGAAGTGTTTCTAATCAGAGTATTTCATTTATTGGAGGTAACCAATCAAGAAAACACCATAAAGCACTATTCCTCCTATGAGAAGTGTTTCAAATCAATGTACCTCATTTATGGGTGATACCCATTCAAGAAAACAACACAAAGCACTTATACTTCTATGAGAAGTGTTTCTAATCAGAGTACTTCATTTATGGATGGTAACTAATCAAGAAAACACCACAAATCACTTATACTTCTATGCGAAGTGTTTCTAATCACAGTACTTCATTTATGGGTGATAACCATTCAAGAAACCACTACAAACACTTGTACTTCTATGAGAAGTGTTTCTAATCAGAGTACTTCATTTATGGGTGGTAACCATTCAAGAACACTCCACAAAGCACTTATACTTCCATGAGAAGTGTTTCTAATAATAGTACTTTATTTATGGGTTGTAACCAATCAAGAAAACACCACAAAGCATTAATGCTTCTATGAGAAGTGTTTCTAATCACAGTACTTCATTAATGGGTGATGACCATTCAAAAAAACACCCAAAGCACTTATAATTCTATGAGAAGTGTTTCAAATCAGAGTACCTCTTTTATGGGTGATACCCATTCAAGAAAACAACACAAAGCACTTATACTTCTATGAGAAATGTTTCTAATCAGAGTACTTCATTTATGGGTGGTAACCAATCAAGAAAACACCACAAAGCACTTATACTTCTATGAGAAGTGTTTCAAATCAGAGTACTTCATTTATGGGAGGTAACCAATCAAGAAAACACCACAAAGCATTAATGCTTCTATTCGAAGTGTTTCTAATTACAGTACTTCATTAATGTGTGATGACCATTCAAAAAAACACCAAAAGCACTTATACTTCTTTGAGAAGTGTTTCTAATAAGAATATTTCATTTATTGGAGGTAACCAATCAAGAAAACACCATAAAGCACTATTCCTCCTATGAGAAGTGCTTCAAATCAATGTACCTCATTTATGGGTAATACCCATTCAAGAAAACAACACAAAGCACTTATACTTCTATGAGAAGTGTTTCAAATCAGAGTACTTCTTTTATGAGAACTGTTTCAAATCAAAGTACCTCATTTATGGGTGATACCCATTCAAGAAAAGAACACAAAGCACTTATACTTCTATTAGAAGTGTTTCTAATTAGAGTACTTCATTTATGGGTGGTAATTAATCAAGAAAACACCACAAAGCACTTATACTTCTATGAGAAGTGTTTCAAATCAGAGTTCATCATTTATGGGTGATAACCAATCAAGAAAACACCACAAAGCATTAATGCTTCTATGTGAAGTGTTTCTAATCAGAGTACTTCATTAATGGGTGATGACCATTCAAAAAAACACCCAAAGCACTTATAATTCTATGAGAAGTGTTTCAAATCAGAGTACCTCATTTATGGGTGATACCCATTCAAGAAAAGAACACAAAGCACTTATACTTCTATTAGAAGTGTTTCTAATTAGAGTACTTCATTTATGGGTGGTAATTAATCAAGAAAACACCACAAAGCACTTATACTTCTATGAGAAGTGTTTCAAATCAGAGTTCATCATTTATGGGTGATAACCAATCAAGAAAACACCACAAAGCATTAATGCTTCTATGTGAAGTGTTTCTAATCAGAGTACTTCATTAATGGGTGATGACCTTTCAAGAAAACACCATAAATCACTATTTATCCTATTAGAAGTGTATCAAATCAGAGTACCTCATTTATGGGTGATACCCATTCAAGAAAACAACACAAAGCACTTATACTTCTATGAGAAGTGTTTCTAATCAGAGTACTTAATTTATGGGTGGTAACCAATCAAGAAAACACCACAAAGCACTTATACTTCTATGAGAAGTGTTTCAAATCAGAGTACTTCATTTATGGGAGGTAACCAATCAAGAAAACACCACAAAGCATTAATGCTTATAATCGAAGTGTTTCTAATTACAGTACTTCATTAATGTGTGATGACCATTTATAAAAACACCAAAAGCACTTATACTTCTTTGAGAAGTGTTTCTAATCAGAGTATTTCATTTATTGGAGGTAACCAATCAAGAAAACACCATAAATCACTATTTATCCTATGAGAAGTGTTTCAAATCAAAGTACCTCATTTATGGGTGATACCCATTCAAGAAAACAAAACAAAGCACTTATAATTCTATGAGAAGTGTTTCTAATCAGAGTACTTCATTTATGGGAGGTAACCAAACAAGAAAACACCATAAAGCACTATTCCTTCTATGTGAAGTGTTTGAAATCAAAGTACGTCATTTTTGGGTGATACCCATTCAAGAAAACACCACAAAGCACTTATACTTCTATGAGAAGTGTTTCAAATCAGAGTACTTCATTTATGGGAGGTAACCAATCAAGAAAACACCACAAAGCATTAATGCTTATAATCGAAGTGTTTCTAATTACAGTACTTCATTAATGTGTGATGACCATTTATAAAAACACCAAAAGCACTTATACTTCTTTGAGAAGTGTTTCTAATCAGAGTATTTCATTTATTGGAGGTAACCAATCAAGAAAACACCATAAAGCACTATTCCTCCTATGAGAAGTGCTTCAAATCAATGTACCTCATTTATGGGTAATACCCATTCAAGAAAACAACACAAAGCACTTATACTTCTATGAGAAGTGTTTCAAATCAGAGTACTTCTTTTATGAGAACTGTTTCAAATCAAAGTACCTCATTTATGGGTGATACCCATTCAAGAAAAGAACACAAAGCACTTATACTTCTATTAGAAGTGTTTCTAATTAGAGTACTTCATTTATGGGTGGTAATTAATCAAGAAAACACCACAAAGCACTTATACTTCTATGAGAAGTGTTTCAAATCAGAGTTCATCATTTATGGGTGATAACCAATCAAGAAAACACCACAAAGCATTAATGCTTCTATGTGAAGTGTTTCTAATCACAATACTTCATTAACGGGTGATGACCATTCAAGAAAACACCAAAAGCACTTATACTTCTATGAGAAGTGTTTCTAATCAGAGTACTTCATTTATGGGATGTAACCAATCAAGAAAATACCATAAAGCAATATTCCTCCTATGAGAAGTGTTTCAAATCAAAGTACCTCATTTATGGGTGATACCCATTCAAGAAAACAACACAAAGCACTTATACTTCTATTAGAAGTGTTTCTAATCAGAGTACATCATTTATGGGTGGTAACCAATCAAGAAAACTCCACAAAGCACTTATACTTCCATGATAAGTGTTTCTAATCAGAGTACTTCATTTATGGATGGTAACTAATCAAGAAAACACCACAAATCACTTATACTTCTATGCGAAGTGTTTCTAATCACAGTACTTCATTTATGGGTGATAACCATTCAAGAAACCACTACAAACACTTATACTTCTATTAGAAGTGTTTCTAATCAGAGTACTTCATTTATGGGTGGTAACCATTCAAGAACACTCCACAAAGCACTTATACTTCCATGAGAAGTGTTTCTAATAATAGTACTTTATTTATGGGTTGTAACCAATCAAGAAAACACCACAAAGCATTAATGCTTCTATGAGAAGTGTTTCTAATCACAGTACTTCATTAATGGGTGATGACCATTCAAAAAAACACCCAAAGCACTTATAATTCTATGAGAAGTGTTTCAAATCAGAGTACCTCATTTATGGGTGATACCCATTCAAGAAAACAACACAAAGCACTTATACTTCTATGAGAAGTGTTTCTAATCAGAGTACTTAATTTATGGGTGGTAACCAATCAAGAAAACACCACAAAGCACTTATACTTCTATGAGAAGTGTTTCAAATCAGAGTACTTCATTTATGGGAGGTAACCAATCAAGAAAACACCACAAAGCATTAATGCTTATAATCGAAGTGTTTCTAATTACAGTACTTCATTAATGTGTGATGACCATTTATAAAAACACCAAAAGCACTTATACTTCTTTGAGAAGTGTTTCTAATCAGAGTATTTCATTTATTGGAGGTAACCAATCAAGAAAACACCATAAATCACTATTTATCCTATGAGAAGTGTTTCAAATCAAAGTACCTCATTTATGGGTGATACCCATTCAAGAAAACAAAACAAAGCACTTATAATTCTATGAGAAGTGTTTCTAATCAGAGTACTTCATTTATGGGAGGTAACCAAACAAGAAAACACCATAAAGCACTATTCCTTCTATGTGAAGTGTTTGAAATCAAAGTACGTCATTTTTGGGTGATACCCATTCAAGAAAACACCACAAAGCACTTATACTTCTATGAGAAGTGTTTCAAATCAGAGTACTTCATTTATGGGAGGTAACCAATCAAGAAAACACCACAAAGCATTAATGCTTATAATCGAAGTGTTTCTAATTACAGTACTTCATTAATGTGTGATGACCATTTATAAAAACACCAAAAGCACTTATACTTCTTTGAGAAGTGTTTCTAATCAGAGTATTTCATTTATTGGAGGTAACCAATCAAGAAACCACCATAAAGCACTATTCCTCCTATGAGAAGTGCTTCAAATCAATGTACCTCATTTATGGGTAATACCCATTCAAGAAAACAACACAAAGCACTTATACTTCTATGAGAAGTGTTTCAAATCAGAGTACTTCTTTTATGAGAACTGTTTCAAATCAAAGTACCTCATTTATGGGTGATACCCATTCAAGAAAAGAACACAAAGCACTTATACTTCTATTAGAAGTGTTTCTAATTAGAGTACTTCATTTATGGGTGGTAATTAATCAAGAAAACACCACAAAGCACTTATACTTCTATGAGAAGTGTTTCAAATCAGAGTTCATCATTTATGGGTGATAACCAATCAAGAAAACACCACAAAGCATTAATGCTTCTATGTGAAGTGTTTCTAATCACAATACTTCATTAATGGGTGATGACCATTCAAGAAAACACCAAAAGCACTTATACTTCTATGAGAAGTGTTTCTAATCAGAGTACTTCATTTATGGGATGTAACCAATCAAGAAAATACCATAAAGCAATATTCCTCCTATGAGAAGTGTTTCAAATCAAAGTACCTCATTTATGGGTGATACCCATTCAAGAAAACAACACAAAGCACTTATACTTCTATTAGAAGTGTTTCTAATCAGAGTACATCATTTATGGGTGGTAACCAATCAAGAAAACTCCACAAAGCACTTATACTTCCATGATAAGTGTTTCAAATCAGAGTTCTTCATTTATGGGTGGTAACCAATGAAGAAAACACCACAAAGCATTAATGCTTCTATGAGAAGTGTTTCTAATCACAGTACTTCATTAATGGGTGATGACCTTTCAAGAAAACACCATAAATCACTATTTATCCTATTAGAAGTGTATCAAATCAAAGTACCTCATTTATGGGTGATACCCATTCAAGAAAACAACACAAAGCACTAATACTTCTATAAGAAGTGTTTCTAATCAGAGTACTTCATTTATGAATGGTAACCAATCAAGAAAACACCACAAAGCACTTATACTTCTATGAGAAGTGTTTCAAATCAGAGTACTTCATTTATGGGTGGTAACCAATCAAGAAAACACCTCAAAGCATTAATGCTTCTATTCGAAGTGTTTCTAATTACAGTACTTCATTAATGTGTGATGACCATTCAAAAAAACACCAAAAGCACTTATACTTCTTTGAGAAGTGTTTCTAATAAGAATATTTCATTTATTGGAGGTAACCAATCAAGAAAACACCATAAAGCACTATTCCTCCTATGAGAAGTGTTTCAAATCAATGTACCTCATTTATGGGTGATACCCATTCAAGAAAACAACACAAAGCACTTATACTTCTATGAGAAGTGTTTCTAATCAGAGTACTTCATTTATGGATGGTAACTAATCAAGAAAACACCACAAATCACTCATACTTCTATGCGAAGTGTTTCTAATCACAGTACTTCATTTTTGGGTGATAACCATTCCAGAAACCACTACAAACACTTGTACTTCTATGAGAAGTGTTTCTAATCAGAGTACTTCATTTATGGGTGGTAACCATTCAAGAACACTCCACAAAGCACTTATACTTCCATGAGAAGTGTTTCTAATAATAGTACTTTATTTATGGGTTGTAACCAATCAAGAAAACACCACAAAGCATTAATGCTTCTATGAGAAGTGTTTCTAATCACAGTACTTCATTAATGGGTGATGACCATTCAAAAAAACACCCAAAGCACTTATAATTCTATGAGAAGTGTTTCAAATCAGAGTACCTCATTTATGGGTGATACCCATTCAAGAAAACAACACAAAGCACTTATACTTCTATGAGAAGTGTTTCTAATCAGAGTACTTAATTTATGGGTGGTAACCAATCAAGAAAACACCACAAAGCACTTATACTTCTATGAGAAGTGTTTCAAATCAGAGTACTTCATTTATGGGAGGTAACCAATCAAGAAAACACCACAAAGCATTAATGCTTATAATCGAAGTGTTTCTAATTACAGTACTTCATTAATGTGTGATGACCATTTATAAAAACACCAAAAGCACTTATACTTCTTTGAGAAGTGTTTCTAATCAGAGTATTTCATTTATTGGAGGTAACCAATCAAGAAAACACCATAAAGCACTATTCCTCCTATGAGAAGTGTTTCAAATCAATGTACCTCATTTATGGGTGATACCCATTCAAGAAAACAACACAAAGCACTTAGACTTCTATGCGAAGTGTTTCTAATCACAGTACTTCATTTATGGGTGATAACCATTCAAGAAACCACTACAAACACTTGTACTTCTATGAGAAGTGTTTCAAATCAGAGTTCTTCATTTATGGGTGGTAACCAATCAAGAAAACACCACAAAGCATTAATTCTTCTATGAGAAGTGTTTCTAATCACAGTACTTCATTAATGGGTGATGACCTTTCAAGAAAACACCATAAATCACTATTTATCCTATGAGAAGTGTTTCAAATCAAAGTACCTCATTTATGGGTGATACCCATTCAAGAAAACAAAACAAAGCACTTATAATTCTATGAGAAGTGTTTCTAATCAGAGTACTTCATTTATGGGAGGTAACCAAACAAGAAAACACCATAAAGCACTATTCCTTCTATGTGAAGTGTTTGAAATCAAAGTACGTCATTTTTGGGTGATACCCATTCAAGAAAACACCACAAAGCACTTATACTTCTATGAGAAGTGTTTCAAATCAGAGTACTTCATTTATGGGAGGTAACCAATCAAGAAAACACCACAAAGCATTAATGCTTATAATCGAAGTGTTTCTAATTACAGTACTTCATTAATGTGTGATGACCATTTATAAAAACACCAAAAGCACTTATACTTCTTTGAGAAGTGTTTCTAATCAGAGTATTTCATTTATTGGAGGTAACCAATCAAGAAAACACCATAAAGCACTATTCCTCCTATGAGAAGTGCTTCAAATCAATGTACCTCATTTATGGGTAATACCCATTCAAGAAAACAACACAAAGCACTTATACTTCTATGAGAAGTGTTTCAAATCAGAGTACTTCTTTTATGAGAACTGTTTCAAATCAAAGTACCTCATTTATGGGTGATACCCATTCAAGAAAAGAACACAAAGCACTAATACTTCTATTAGAAGTGTTTCTAATTAGAGTACTTCATTTATGGGTGGTAATTAATCAAGAAAACACCACAAAGCACTTATACTTCTATGAGAAGTGTTTCAAATCAGAGTTCTTCATTTATGGGTGATAACCAATCAAGAAAACACCACAAAGCATTAATGCTTCTATGTGAAGTGTTTCTAATCACAATACTTCATTAATGGGTGATGACCATTCAAGAAAACACCAAAAGCACTTATACTTCTATGAGAAGTGTTTCTAATCAGAGTACTTCATTTATGGGATGTAACCAATCAAGAAAATACCATAAAGCAATATTCCTCCTATGAGAAGTGTTTCAAATCAAAGTACCTCATTTATGGGTGATACCCATTCAAGAAAACAACACAAAGCACTTATACTTCTATTAGAAGTGTTTCTAATCAGAGTACATCATTTATGGGTGGTAACCAATCAAGAAAACTCCACAAAGCACTTATACTTCCATGATAAGTGTTTCAAATCAGAGTTCTTCATTTATGGGTGGTAACCAATGAAGAAAACACCACAAAGCATTAATGCTTCTATGAGAAGTGTTTCTAATCACAGTACTTCATTAATGGGTGATGACCTTTCAAGAAAACACCATAAATCACTATTTATCCTATTAGAAGTGTATCAAATCAAAGTACCTCATTTATGGGTGATACCCATTCAAGAAAACAACACAAAGCACTAATACTTCTATAAGAAGTGTTTCTAATCAGAGTACTTCATTTATGAATGGTAACCAATCAAGAAAACACCACAAAGCACTTATACTTCTATGAGAAGTGTTTCAAATCAGAGTACTTCATTTATGGGTGGTAACCAATCAAGAAAACACCACAAAGCATTAATGCTTCTATTCGAAGTGTTTCTAATTACAGTACTTCATTAATGTGTGATGACCATTCAAAAAAACACCAAAAGCACTTATACTTCTTTGAGAAGTGTTTCTAATAAGAATATTTCATTTATTGGAGGTAACCAATCAAGAAAACACCATAAAGCACTATTCCTCCTATGAGAAGTGTTTCAAATCAATGTACCTCATTTATGGGTGATACCCATTCAAGAAAACAACACAAAGCACTTATACTTCTATGAGAAGTGTTTCTAATCAGAGTACTTCATTTATGGATGGTAACTAATCAAGAAAACACCACAAATCACTCATACTTCTATGCGAAGTGTTTCTAATCACAGTACTTCATTTATGGGTGATAACCATTCCAGAAACCACTACAAACACTTGTACTTCTATGAGAAGTGTTTCTAATCAGAGTACTTCATTTATGGGTGGTAACCATTCAAGAACACTCCACAAAGCACTTATACTTCCATGAGAAGTGTTTCTAATAATAGTACTTTATTTATGGGTTGTAACCAATCAAGAAAACACCACAAAGCATTAATGCTTCTATGAGAAGTGTTTCTAATCACAGTACTTCATTAATGGGTGATGACCATTCAAAAAAACACCCAAAGCACTTATAATTCTATGAGAAGTGTTTCAAATCAGAGTACCTCATTTATGGGTGATACCCATTCAAGAAAACAACACAAAGCACTTATACTTCTATGAGAAGTGTTTCTAATCAGAGTACTTAATTTATGGGTGGTAACCAATCAAGAAAACACCACAAAGCACTTATACTTCTATGAGAAGTGTTTCAAATCAGAGTACTTCATTTATGGGAGGTAACCAATCAAGAAAACACCACAAAGCATTAATGCTTATAATCGAAGTGTTTCTAATTACAGTACTTCATTAATGTGTGATGACCATTTATAAAAACACCAAAAGCACTTATACTTCTTTGAGAAGTGTTTCTAATCAGAGTATTTCATTTATTGGAGGTAACCAATCAAGAAAACACCATAAAGAACTATTCCTCCTATGAGAAGTGTTTCAAATCAATGTACCTCATTTATGGGTGATACCCATTCAAGAAAACAACACAAAGCACTTAGACTTCTATGCGAAGTGTTTCTAATCACAGTACTTCATTTATGGGTGATAACCATTCAAGAAACCACTACAAACACTTGTACTTCTATGAGAAGTGTTTCAAATCAGAGTTCTTCATTTATGGGTGGTAACCAATCAAGAAAACACCACAAAGCATTAATGCTTCTATGAGAAGTGTTTCTAATCACAGTACTTCATTAATGGGTGATGACCTTTCAAGAAAACACCATAAATCACTATTTATCCTATGAGAAGTGTTTCAAATCAAAGTACCTCATTTATGGGTGATACCCATTCAAGAAAACAACACAAAGCACTTATAATTCTATGAGAAGTGTTTCTAATCAGAGTACTTCATTTATGGGAAGTAACCAAACAAGAAAACACCATAAAGCACTATTCCTTCTATGTGAAGTGTTTGAAATCAAAGTACGTCATTTTTGGGTGATACCCATTCAAGAAAACACCACAAAGCACTTATACTTCTATGAGAAGTGTTTCAAATCAGAGTACTTCATTTATGGGAGGTAACCAATCAAGAAAACACCACAAAGCATTAATGCTTATAATCGAAGTGTTTCTAATTACAGTACTTCATTAATGTGTGATGACCATTTATAAAAACACCAAAAGCACTTATACTTCTTTGAGAAGTGTTTCTAATCAGAGTATTTCATTTATTGGAGGTAACCAATCAAGAAAACACCATAAAGCACTATTCCTCCTATGAGAAGTGCTTCAAATCAATGTACCTCATTTATGGGTAATACCCATTCAAGAAAACAACACAAAGCACTTATACTTCTATGAGAAGTGTTTCAAATCAGAGTACTTCTTTTATGAGAACTGTTTCAAATCAAAGTACCTCATTTATGGGTGATACCCATTCAAGAAAAGAACACAAAGCACTTATACTTCTATTAGAAGTGTTTCTAATTAGAGTACTTCATTTATGGGTGGTAATTAATCAAGAAAACACCACAAAGCACTTATACTTCTATGAGAAGTGTTTCAAATCAGAGTTCATCATTTATGGGTGATAACCAATCAAGAAAACACCACAAAGCATTAATGCTTCTATGTGAAGTGTTTCTAATCACAATACTTCATTAATGGGTGATGACCATTCAAGAAAACACCAAAAGCACTTATACTTCTATGAGAAGTGTTTCTAATCAGAGTACTTCATTTATGGGATGTAACCAATCAAGAAAATACCATAAAGCAATATTCCTCCTATGAGAAGTGTTTCAAATCAAAGTACCTCATTTATGGGTGATACCCATTCAAGAAAACAACACAAAGCACTTATACTTCTATTAGAAGTGTTTCTAATCAGAGTACATCATTTATGGGTGGTAACCAATCAAGAAAACTCCACAAAGCACTTATACTTCCATGATAAGTGTTTCAAATCAGAGTTCTTCATTTATGGGTGGTAACCAATGAAGAAAACACCACAAAGCATTAATGCTTCTATGAGAAGTGTTTCTAATCACAGTACTTCATTAATGGGTGATGACCTTTCAAGAAAACACCATAAATCACTATTTATCCTATTAGAAGTGTATCAAATCAAAGTACCTCATTTATGGGTGATACCCATTCAAGAAAACAACACAAAGCACTAATACTTCTATAAGAAGTGTTTCTAATCAGAGTACTTCATTTATGAATGGTAACCAATCAAGAAAACACCACAAAGCACTTATACTTCTATGAGAAGTGTTTGAAATCAGAGTACTTCATTTATGGGTGGTAACCAATCAAGAAAACACCACAAAGCATTAATGCTTCTATTCGAAGTGTTTCTAATTACAGTACTTCATTAATGTGTGATGACCATTCAAAAAAACACCAAAAGCACTTATACTTCTTTGAGAAGTGTTTCTAATAAGAATATTTCATTTATTGGAGGTAACCAATCAAGAAAACACCATAAAGCACTATTCCTCCTATGAGAAGTGTTTCAAATCAATGTACCTCATTTATGGGTGATACCCATTCAAGAAAACAACACAAAGCACTTATACTTCTATGAGAAGTGTTTCTAATCAGAGTACTTCATTTATGGATGGTAACTAATCAAGAAAACACCACAAATCACTCATACTTCTATGCGAAGTGTTTCTAATCACAGTACTTCATTTATGGGTGATAACCATTCCAGAAACCACTACAAACACTTGTACTTCTATGAGAAGTGTTTCTAATCAGAGTACTTCATTTATGGGTGGTAACCATTCAAGAACACTCCACAAAGCACTTATACTTCCATGAGAAGTGTTTCTAATAATAGTACTTTATTTATGGGTTGTAACCAATCAAGAAAACACCACAAAGCATTAATGCTTCTATGAGAAGTGTTTCTAATCACAGTACTTCATTAATGGGTGATGACCATTCAAAAAAACACCCAAAGCACTTATAATTCTATGAGAAGTGTTTCAAATCAGAGTACCTCATTTATGGGTGATACCCATTCAAGAAAACAACACAAAGCACTTATACTTCTATGAGAAGTGTTTCTAATCAGAGTACTTCATTTATGGGTGGTAACCAATCAAGAAAAAACACCACAAAGCACTTATACTTCTATGAGAAGTGTTTCAAATCAGAGTACTTCATTTATGGGAGGTAACCAATCAAGAAAACACCACAAAGCATTAATGCTTATAATCGAAGTGTTTCTAATTACAGTACTTCATTAATGTGTGATGACCATTTATATAAACACCAAAAGCACTTATACTTCTTTGAGAAGTGTTTCTAATCAGAGTATTTCATTTATTGGAGGTAACCAATCAAGAAAACACCAAAAAGCACTATTCCTCCTATGAGAAGTGCTTCAAATCAATGTACCTCATTTATGGGTAATACCCATTCAAGAAAACAACACAAAGCACTTATACTTCTATGAGAAGTGTTTCAAATCAGAGTACTTCTTTTATGAGAACTGTTTCAAATCAAAGTACCTCATTTATGGGTGATACCCATTCAAGAAAAGAACACAAAGCACTAATACTTCTATTAGAAGTGTTTCTAATTAGAGTACTTCATTTATGGGTGATAATTAATCAAGAAAACACCACAAAGCACTTATACTTCTATGAGAAGGGTTTCAAATCAGAGTTCTTCATTTATGGGTGATAACCAATCAAGAAAACACCACAAAGCATTAATGCTTCTATGTGAAGTGTTTCTAATCACAATACTTCATTAATGGGTGATGACCATTCAAGAAAACACCAAAAGAACTTATACTTCTATGAGAAGTGTTTCTAATCAGAGTACTTCATTTATGGGATGTAACCAATCAAGAAAATACCATAAAGCAATATTCCTCCTATGAGAAGTGTTTCAAATCAAAGTACCTCATTTATGGGTGATACCCATTCAAGAAAACAACACAAAGCACTTATACTTCTATTAGAAGTGTTTCTAATCAGAGTACATCATTTATGGGTGGTAACCAATCAAGAAAACTCCACAAAGCACTTATACTTCCATGATAAGTGTTTCAAATCAGAGTTCTTCATTTATGGGTGGTAACCAATGAAGAAAACACCACAAAGCATTAATGCTTCTATGAGAAGTGTTTCTAATCACAGTACTTCATTAATGGGTGATGACCTTTCAAGAAAACACCATAAATCACTATTTATCCTATTAGAAGTGTATCAAATCAATGTACCTCATTTATGGGTGATACCCATTCAAGAAAACAACACAAAGCACTTAGACTTCTATGCGAAGTGTTTCTAATCACAGTACTTCATTTATGGGTGATAACCATTCAAGAAACCACTACAAACACTTGTACTTCTATGAGAAGTGTTTCAAATCAGAGTTCTTCATTTATGGGTGGTAACCAATCAAGAAAACACCACAAAGCATTAATGCTTCTATGAGAAGTGTTTCTAATCACAGTACTTCATTAATGGGTGATGACCTTTCAAGAAAACACCATAAATCACTATTTATCCTATGAGAAGTGTTCAAATCAAAGTACCTCATTTATGGGTGATACCCATTCAAGAAAACAACACAAAGCACTTATAATTCTATGAGAAGTGTTTCTAATCAGAGTACTTCATTTATGGGAAGTAACCAAACAAGAAAACACCATAAAGCACTATTCCTTCTATGTGAAGTGTTTGAAATCAAAGTACGTCATTTTTGGGTGATACCCATTCAAGAAAACACCACAAAGCACTTATACTTCTATGAGAAGTGTTTCAAATCAGAGTACTTCATTTATGGGAGGTAACCAATCAAGAAAACACCACAAAGCATTAATGCTTATAATCGAAGTGTTTCTAATTACAGTACTTCATTAATGTGTGATGACCATTTATAAAAACACCAAAAGCACTTATACTTCTTTGAGAAGTGTTTCTAATCAGAGTATTTCATTTATTGGAGGTAACCAATCAAGAAAACACCATAAAGCACTATTCCTCCTATGAGAAGTGCTTCAAATCAATGTACCTCATTTATGGGTAATACCCATTCAAGAAAACAACACAAAGCACTTATACTTCTATGAGAAGTGTTTCAAATCAGAGTACTTCTTTTATGAGAACTGTTTCAAATCAAAGTACCTCATTTATGGGTGATACCCATTCAAGAAAAGAACACAAAGCACTTATACTTCTATTAGAAGTGTTTCTAATTAGAGTACTTCATTTATGGGTGGTAATTAATCAAGAAAACACCACAAAGCACTTATACTTCTATGAGAAGTGTTTCAAATCAGAGTTCATCATTTATGGGTGATAACCAATCAAGAAAACACCACAAAGCATTAATGCTTCTATGTGAAGTGTTTCTAATCACAATACTTCATTAATGGGTGATGACCATTCAAGAAAACACCAAAAGCACTTATACTTCTATGAGAAGTGTTTCTAATCAGAGTACTTCATTTATGGGATGTAACCAATCAAGAAAATACCATAAAGCAATATTCCTCCTATGAGAAGTGTTTCAAATCAAAGTACCTCATTTATGGGTGATACCCATTCAAGAAAACAACACAAAGCACTTATACTTCTATTAGAAGTGTTTCTAATCAGAGTACATCATTTATGGGTGGTAACCAATCAAGAAAACTCCACAAAGCACTTATACTTCCATGATAAGTGTTTCAAATCAGAGTTCTTCATTTATGGGTGGTAACCAATGAAGAAAACACCACAAAGCATTAATGCTTCTATGAGAAGTGTTTCTAATCACAGTACTTCATTAATGGGTGATGACCTTTCAAGAAAACACCATAAATCACTATTTATCCTATTAGAAGTGTATCAAATCAAAGTACCTCATTTATGGGTGATACCCATTCAAGAAAACAACACAAAGCACTAATACTTCTATAAGAAGTGTTTCTAATCAGAGTACTTCATTTATGAATGGTAACCAATCAAGAAAACACCACAAAGCACTTATACTTCTATGAGAAGTGTTTGAAATCAGAGTACTTCATTTATGGGTGGTAACCAATCAAGAAAACACCACAAAGCATTAATGCTTCTATTCGAAGTGTTTCTAATTACAGTACTTCATTAATGTGTGATGACCATTCAAAAAAACACCAAAAGCACTTATACTTCTTTGAGAAGTGTTTCTAATAAGAATATTTCATTTATTGGAGGTAACCAATCAAGAAAACACCATAAAGCACTATTCCTCCTATGAGAAGTGTTTCAAATCAATGTACCTCATTTATGGGTGATACCCATTCAAGAAAACAACACAAAGCACTTATACTTCTATGAGAAGTGTTTCTAATCAGAGTACTTCATTTATGGATGGTAACTAATCAAGAAAACACCACAAATCACTCATACTTCTATGCGAAGTGTTTCTAATCACAGTACTTCATTTATGGGTGATAACCATTCCAGAAACCACTACAAACACTTGTACTTCTATGAGAAGTGTTTCTAATCAGAGTACTTCATTTATGGGTGGTAACCATTCAAGAACACTCCACAAAGCACTTATACTTCCATGAGAAGTGTTTCTAATAATAGTACTTTATTTATGGGTTGTAACCAATCAAGAAAACACCACAAAGCATTAATGCTTCTATGAGAAGTGTTTCTAATCACAGTACTTCATTAATGGGTGATGACCATTCAAAAAAACACCCAAAGCACTTATAATTCTATGAGAAGTGTTTCAAATCAGAGTACCTCATTTATGGGTGATACCCATTCAAGAAAACAACACAAAGCACTTATACTTCTATGAGAAGTGTTTCTAATCAGAGTACTTCATTTATGGGTGGTAACCAATCAAGAAAACACCACAAAGCACTTATACTTCTATGAGAAGTGTTTCAAATCAGAGTACTTCATTTATGGGAGGTAACCAATCAAGAAAACACCACAAAGCATTAATGCTTATAATCGAAGTGTTTCTAATTACAGTACTTCATTAATGTGTGATGACCATTTATATAAACACCAAAAGCACTTATACTTCTTTGAGAAGTGTTTCTAATCAGAGTATTTCATTTATTGGAGGTAACCAATCAAGAAAACACCAAAAAGCACTATTCCTCCTATGAGAAGTGCTTCAAATCAATGTACCTCATTTATGGGTAATACCCATTCAAGAAAACAACACAAAGCACTTATACTTCTATGAGAAGTGTTTCAAATCAGAGTACTTCTTTTATGAGAACTGTTTCAAATCAAAGTACCTCATTTATGGGTGATACCCATTCAAGAAAAGAACACAAAGCACTTATACTTCTATTAGAAGTGTTTCTAATTAGAGTACTTCATTTATGGGTGGTAATTAATCAAGAAAACACCACAAAGCACTTATACTTCTATGAGAAGTGTTTCAAATCAGAGTTCTTCATTTATGGGTGATAACCAATCAAGAAAACACCACAAAGCATTAATGCTTCTATGTGAAGTGTTTCTAATCACAATACTTCATTAATGGGTGATGACCATTCAAGAAAACACCAAAAGAACTTATACTTCTATGAGAAGTGTTTCTAATCAGAGTACTTCATTTATGGGATGTAACCAATCAAGAAAATACCATAAAGCAATATTCCTCCTATGAGAAGTGTTTCAAATCAAAGTACCTCATTTATGGGTGATACCCATTCAAGAAAACAACACAAAGCACTTATACTTCTATTAGAAGTGTTTCTAATCAGAGTACATCATTTATGGGTGGTAACCAATCAAGAAAACTCCACAAAGCACTTATACTTCCATGATAAGTGTTTCAAATCAGAGTTCTTCATTTATGGGTGGTAACCAATGAAGAAAACACCACAAAGCATTAATGCTTCTATGAGAAGTGTTTCTAATCACAGTACTTCATTAATGGGTGATGACCTTTCAAGAAAACACCATAAATCACTATTTATCCTATGAGAAGTGTTTCAAATCAAAGTACCTCATTTATGGGTGATACCCATTCAAGAAAACAACACAAAGCACTAATACTTCTATAAGAAGTGTTTCTAATCAGAGTACTTCATTTATGAATGGTAACCAATCAAGAAAACACCACAAAGCACTTATACTTCTATGAGAAGTGTTTCTAATCAGAGTACTTCATTTATGGGAGATAACCAATCAAGAAAACACCATAAAGCACTATTCCTTCTATGAGAAGTGTTTCAAATGAAAGTACCTCATTTATTGGTGATACGCATTCAAGAAAACAACACAAAGCACTTATACTTCTATGAGAAGTGTTTCTAATCAGAGTACTTCATTTATGGGTGGTAACTAATCAAGAAAACACCACAAAGCACTTATACTTCTATGAGAAGTGTTTCAAATCAGAGTACTTCATTTATGGGTGGTAACCAATCAAGAAAACACCACAAAGCATTAATGCTTCTATTCGAAGTGTTTCTAATTACAGTACTTCATTAATGTGTGATGACCATTCAAAAAAACACCAAAAGTACTTATACTTCTTTGAGAAGTGTTTCTAATAAGAATATTTCATTTATTGGAGGTAACCAATCAAGAAAACACCATAAAACACTATTCCTCCTATGAGAAGTGTTTCAAATCAATGTACCTCATTTATGGGTGATACCCATTCAAGAAAACAACACAAAGCACTTTTACTTCTATGAGAAGTGTTTCTAATCAGAGTACTTCTTTTATGAGAAGTGTTTCAAATCAGAGTACTTCATTTATGGGTGGTAACCAATCAAGAAAACACCACAAAGCATTAATGCTTATAATCGAAGTGTTTCTAATTACAGTACTTCATTAATGTGTGATGACCATTTATAAAAACACCAAAAGCACTTATACTTCTTTGAGAAGTGTTTCTAATCAGAGTATTTCATTTATTGGAGGTAACCAATCAAGAAAACACCATAAAGCACTATTCCTCCTATGAGAAGTGCTTCAAATCAATGTACCTCATTTATGGGTAATACCCATTCAAGAAAACAACACAAAGCACTTATACTTCTATGAGAAGTGTTTCAAATCAGAGTACTTCTTTTATGAGAACTGTTTCAAATCTAAGTACCTCATTTATGGGTGATACCCATTCAAGAAAAGAACACAAAGCACTTATACTTCTATTAGAAGTGTTTCTAATTAGAGTACTTCATTTATGGGTGGTAATTAATCAAGAAAACACCACAAAGCACTTATACTTCTATGAGAAGTGTTTCAAATCAGAGTTCTTCATTTATGGGTGATAACCAATCAAGAAAACACCACAAAGCATTAATGCTTCTATGTGAAGTGTTTCTAATCACAATACTTCATTAATGGGTGATGACCATTCAAGAAAACACCAAAAGAACTTATACTTCTATGAGAAATGTTTCTAATCAGAGTACTTCATTTATGGGATGTAACCAATCAAGAAAATACCATAAAGCAATATTCCTCCTATGAGAAGTGTTTCAAATCAAAGTACCTCATTTATGGGTGATACCCATTCAAGAAAACAACACAAAGCACTTATACTTCTATTAGAAGTGTTTCTAATCAGAGTACATCATTTATGGGTGGTAACCAATCAAGAAAACTCCACAAAGCACTTATACTTCTATGCGAAGTGTTTCTAATCACAGTACTTCATTTATGGGTGATAACCATTCAAGAAACCACTACAAACACTTGTACTTCTATGAGAAGTGTTTCTAATCAGAGTACTTCATTTATGGGTGGTAACCATTCAAGAACACTCCACAAAGCACTTATACTTCCATGAGAAGTGTTTCTAATAATAGTACTTTATTTATGGGTTGTAACCAATCAAGAAAACACCACAAAGCATTAATGCTTCTATGAGAAGTGTTTCTAATCACAGTACTTCATTAATGGGTGATGACCTTTCAAGAAAACACCATAAATCACTATTTATCCTATGAGAAGTGTTTCAAATCAAAGTACCTCATTTATGGGTGATACCCATTCAAGAAAACAACACAAAGCACTAATACTTCTATAAGAAGTGTTTCTAATCAGAGTACTTCATTTATGAATGGTAACCAATCAAGAAAACACCACAAAGCACTTAAACTTCTATGAGAAGTGTTTCTAATCAGAGTACTTCATTTATGGGAGATAACCAATCAAGAAAACACCATAAAGCACTATTCCTTCTATGAGAAGTGTTTCAAATGAAAGTACCTCATTTATTGGTGATACGCATTCAAGAAAACAACACAAAGCACTTGTACTTCTATGAGAAGTGTTTCTAATCAGAGTACTTCATTTATGGGTGGTAACTAATCAAGAAAACACCACAAAGCACTTATACTTCTATGAGAAGTGTTTCAAATCAGAGTACTTCATTTATGGGTGGTAACCAATCAAGAAAACACCACAAAGCATTAATGCTTCTATTCGAAGTGTTTCTAATTACAGTACTTCATTAATGTGTGATGACCATTCAAAAAAACACCAAAAGCACTTATACTTCTTTGAGAAGTGTTTCTAATAAGAATATTTCATTTATTGGAGGTAACCAATCAAGAAAACACCATAAAACACTATTCCTCCTATGAGAAGTGTGTTTCAAATCAATGTACCTCATTTATGGGTGATACCCATTCAAGAAAACAACACAAAGCACTTTTACTTCTATGAGAAGTGTTTCTAATCAGAGTACTTCATTTATGGATGGTAACTAATCAAGAAAACACCACAAATCACTTATACTTCTATGCGAAGTGTTTCTAATCACAGTACTTCATTTATGGGTGATAACCATTCAAGAAACCACTACAAACACTTGTACTTCTATGAGAAGTGTTTCTAATCAGAGTACTTCATTTATGGGTGGTAACCATTCAAGAACACTCCACAAAGCACTTATACTTCCATGAGAAGTGTTTCTAATAATAGTACTTTATTTATGGGTTGTAACCAATCAAGAAAACACCACAAAGCATTAATGCTTCTATGAGAAGTGTTTCTAATCACAGTACTTCATTAATGGGTGATGACCATTCAAAAAAACACCCAAAGCACTTATAATTCTATGAGAAGTGTTTCAAATCAGAGTACCTCATTTATGGGTGATACCCATTCAAGAAAACAACACAAAGCACTTATACTTCTATGAGAAGTGTTTCTAATCAGAGTACTTCATTTATGGGTGGTAACTAATCAAGAAAACACCACAAAGCACTTATACTTCTATGAGAAGTGTTTCAAATCAGAGTACTTCATTTATGGGTGGTAACCAATCAAGAAAACACCACAAAGCATTAATGCTTCTATTCGAAGTGTTTCTAATTACAGTACTTCATTAATGTGTGATGACCATTCAAAAAAACACCAAAAGCACTTATACTTCTTTGAGAAGTGTTTCTAATCAGAGTATTTCATTTATTGGAGGTAACCAATCAAGAAAACACCATAAAGCACTATTCCTCCTATGAGAAGTGTTTCAAATCAATGTACCTCATTTATGGGTGATACCCATTCAAGAAAACAACACAAAGCACTTTTACTTCTATGAGAAGTGTTTCTAATCAGAGTACTTCATTTATGGATGGTAACTAATCAAGAAAACACCACAAATCACTTATACTTCTATGCGAAGTGTTTCTAATCACAGTACTTCATTTATGGGTGATAACCATTCAAGAAACCACTACAAACACTTGTACTTCTATGAGAAGTGTTTCTAATCAGAGTACTTCATTTATGGGTGGTAACCATTCAAGAACACTCCACAAAGCACTTATACTTCCATGAGAAGTGTTTCTAATAATAGTACTTTATTTATGGGTTGTAACCAATCAAGAAAACACCACAAAGCATTAATGCTTCTATGAGAAGTGTTTCTAATCACAGTACTTCATTAATGGGTGATGACCATTCAAAAAAACACCCAAAGCACTTATAATTCTATGAGAAGTGTTTCAAATCAGAGTACCTCATTTATGGGTGATACCCATTCAAGAAAACAACACAAAGCACTTATACTTCTATGAGAAGTGTTTCTAATCAGAGTACTTAATTTATGGGTGGTAACCAATCAAGAAAACACCACAAAACACTTATACTTCTATGAGAAGTGTTTCAAATCAGAGTACTTCATTTATGGGAGGTAACCAATCAAGAAAACACCACAAAGCATTAATGCTTATAATCGAAGTGTTTCTAATTACAGTACTTCATTAATGTGTGATGACCATTTATAAAAACACCAAAAGCACTTATACTTCTTTGAGAAGTGTTTCTAATCAGAGTATTTCATTTATTGGAGGTAACCAATCAAGAAAACACCATAAAGCACTATTCCTCCTATGAGAAGTGTTTCAAATCAATGTACCTCATTTATGGGTGATACCCATTCAAGAAAACAACACAAAGCACTTAGACTTCTATGCGAAGTGTTTCTAATCACAGTACTTCATTTATGGGTGATAACCATTCAAGAAACCATTACAAACACTTGTACTTCTATGAGAAGTGTTTCAAATCAGAGTTCTTCATTTATGGGTGGTAACCAATCAAGAAAACACCACAAAGCATTAATGCTTCTATGAGAAGTGTTTCTAATCACAGTACTTCATTAATGGGTGATGACCTTTCAAGAAAACACCATAAATCACTATTTATCCTATGAGAAGTGTTTCAAATCAAAGTACCTCATTTATGGGTGATACCCATTCAAGAAAACAACACAAAGCACTTATAATTCTATGAGAAGTGTTTCTAATCAGAGTACTTCATTTATGGGAGGTAACCAAACAAGAAAACACCATAAAGCACTATTCCTTCTATGTGAAGTGTTTGAAATCAAAGTACGTCATTTTTGGGTGATACCCATTCAAGAAAACACCACAAAGCACTTATACTTCTATGAGAAGTGTTTCAAATCAGAGTACTTCATTTATGGGAGGTAACCAATCAAGAAAACACCACAAAGCATTAATGCTTATAATCGAAGTGTTTCTAATTACAGTACTTCATTAATGTGTGATGACCATTTATAAAAACACCAAAAGCACTTATACTTCTTTGAGAAGTGTTTCTAATCAGAGTATTTCATTTATTGGAGGTAACCAATCAAGAAAACACCATAAAGCACTATTCCTCCTATGAGAAGTGCTTCAAATCAATGTACCTCATTTATGGGTAATACCCATTCAAGAAAACAACACAAAGCACTTATACTTCTATGAGAAGTGTTTCAAATCAGAGTACTTCTTTTATGAGAACTGTTTCAAATCAAAGTACCTCATTTATGGGTGATACCCATTCAAGAAAAGAACACAAAGCACTTATACTTCTATTAGAAGTGTTTCTAATTAGAGTACTTCATTTATGGGTGGTAATTAATCAAGAAAACACCACAAAGCACTTATACTTCTATGAGAAGTGTTTCAAATCAGAGTTCATCATTTATGGGTGATAACCAATCAAGAAAACACCACAAAGCATTAATGCTTCTATGTGAAGTGTTTCTAATCACAATACTTCATTAATGGGTGATGACCATTCAAGAAAACACCAAAAGCACTTATACTTCTATGAGAAGTGTTTCTAATCAGAGTACTTCATTTATGGGATGTAACCAATCAAGAAAATACCATAAAGCAATATTCCTCCTATGAGAAGTGTTTCAAATCAAAGTACCTCATTTATGGGTGATACCCATTCAAGAAAACAACACAAAGCACTTATACTTCTATTAGAAGTGTTTCTAATCAGAGTACATCATTTATGGGTGGTAACCAATCAAGAAAACTCCACAAAGCACTTATACTTCCATGATAAGTGTTTCAAATCAGAGTTCTTCATTTATGGGTGGTAACCAATGAAGAAAACACCACAAAGCATTAATGCTTCTATGAGAAGTGTTTCTAATCACAGTACTTCATTAATGGGTGATGACCTTTCAAGAAAACACCATAAATCACTATTTATCCTATTAGAAGTGTATCAAATCAAAGTACCTCATTTATGGGTGATACCCATTCAAGAAAACAACACAAAGCACTAATACTTCTATAAGAAGTGTTTCTAATCAGAGTACTTCATTTATGAATGGTAACCAATCAAGAAAACACCACAAAGCACTTATACTTCTATGAGAAGTGTTTGAAATCAGAGTACTTCATTTATGGGTGGTAACCAATCAAGAAAACACCACAAAGCATTAATGCTTCTATTCGAAGTGTTTCTAATTACAGTACTTCATTAATGTGTGATGACCATTCAAAAAAACACCAAAAGCACTTATACTTCTTTGAGAAGTGTTTCTAATAAGAATATTTCATTTATTGGAGGTAACCAATCAAGAAAACACCATAAAGCACTATTCCTCCTATGAGAAGTGTTTCAAATCAATGTACCTCATTTATGGGTGATACCCATTCAAGAAAACAACACAAAGCACTTATACTTCTATGAGAAGTGTTTCTAATCAGAGTACTTCATTTATGGATGGTAACTAATCAAGAAAACACCACAAATCACTTATACTTCTATGCGAAGTGTTTCTAATCACAGTACTTCATTTATGGGTGATAACCATTCAAGAAACCACTACAAACACTTGTACTTCTATGAGAAGTGTTTCTAATCAGAGTACTTCATTTATGGGTGGTAACCATTCAAGAACACTCCACAAAGCACTTATATTTCCATGAGAAGTGTTTCTAATAATAGTACTTTATTTATGGGTTGTAACCAATCAAGAAAACACCACAAAGCATTAATGCTTCTATGAGAAGTGTTTCTAATCACAGTACTTCATTAATGGGTGATGACCATTCAAAAAAACACCCAAAGCACTTATAATTCTATGAGAAGTGTTTCAAATCAGAGTACCTCATTTATGGGTGATACTCATTCAAGAAAACAACACAAAGCACTTATACTTCTATGAGAAGTGTTTCTAATCAGAGTACTTCATTTATGGGTGGTAACCAATCAAGAAAACACCACAAAGCACTTATACTTCTATGACAAGTGTTTCAAATCAGAGTACTTCATTTATGGGAGGTAACCAATCAAGAAAACACCACAAAGCATTAATGCTTATAATCGAAGTGTTTCTAATTACAGTACTTCATTAATGTGTGATGACCATTTATAAAAACACCAAAAGCACTTATACTTCTTTGAAAAGTGTTTCTAATCAGAGTATTTCATTTATTGGAGGTAACCAATCAAGAAAACACCATAAAGCACTATTCCTCCTATGAGAAGTGCTTCAAATCAATGTACCTCATTTATGGGTGATACCCATTCAAGAAAACAACACAAAGCACTTATACTTCTATGAGAAGTGTTTCAAATCAGAGTACTTCATTTATGAGAACTGTTTCAAATCAAAGTACCTCATTTATGGGTGATACCTATTCAAGAAAAGAACACAAAGCACTTATACTTCTATTAGAAGTGTTTCTAATTAGAGTACTTCATTTATGGGTGGTAATTAATCAAGAAAACACCACAAAGCACTTATACTTCTATGAGAAGTGTTTCAAATCAGAGTTCTTCATTTATGGGTGATAACCAATCAAGAAAACACCACAAAGCATTAATGCTTCTATGTGAAGTGTTTCTAATCACAATACTTCATTAATGGGTGATGACCATTCAAGAAAACACCAAAAGCACTTATACTTCTATGAGAAGTGTTAATAATCAGAGTACTTCATTTATGGGATGTAACCAATCAAGAAAATACCATAAAGCACTATTCCTCCTATGAGAAGTGTTTCAAATCAAAGTACCTCATTTATGGGTGATACCCATTCAAGAAAACAACACAAAGCACTTATACTTCTATTAAAAGTGTTTCTAATCAGAGTACATCATTTATGGGTGGTAACCAATCAAGAAAACTCCACAAAGCACTTATACTTCCATTATAAGTGTTTCAAATCAGAGTTCTTCATTTATGGGTGGTAACCAATCAAGAAAACACCACAAAGCATTAATGCTTCTATGAGAAGTGTTTCTAATCACAGTACTTCATTAATGGGTGATGACCTTTCAAGAAAACACCATAAATCACTATTTATCCTATGAGAAGTGTATCAAATCAAAGTACCTCATTTCTGGGTGATACCCATTCAAGAAAACAACACAAAGCACTAATACTTCTATAAGAAGTGTTTCTAATCAGAGTACTTCATTTATGAATGGTAACCAATCAAGAAAACACCTCAAAGCACTTATACTTCTATGAGAAGTGTTTCAAATCAGAGTACTTCATTTATGGGTGGTAACCAATCAAGAAAACACCACAAAGCATTAATGCTTCTATTCGAAGTGTTTCTAATTACAGTACTTCATTAATGTGTGATGACCATTCAAAAAAAACACCAAAAGCACTTATACTTCTTTGAGAAGTGTTTCTAATAAGAATATTTCATTTATTGGAGGTAACCAATCAAGAAAATACCATAAAGCAATATTCCTCCTATGAGAAGTGTTTCAAATCAAAGTACCTCATTTATGGTTGATACCCATTCAAGAAAACAACACAAAGCACTTATACTTCTATTAGAAGTGTTTCTAATCAGAGTACATCATTTATGGGTGGTAACCAATCAAGAAAACTCCACAAAGCACTTATACTTCCATGATAAGTGTTTCAAATCAGAGTTCTTCATTTATGGGTGGTAACCAATGAAGAAAACACCACAAAGCATTAATGCTTCTATGAGAAGTGTTTCTAATCACAGTACTTCATTAATGGGTGATGACCTTTCAAGAAAACACCATAAATCACTATTTATCCTATGAGAAGTGTTACAAATCAAAGTACCTCATTTATGGGTGATACCCATTCAAGAAAACAACACAAAGCACTAATACTTCTATAAGAAGTGTTTCTAATCAGAGTACTTCATTTATGAATGGTAACCAATCAAGAAAACACCACAAAGCACTTATACTTCTATGAGAAGTGTTTCTAATCAGAGTACTTCATTTATGGGAGATAACCAATCAAGAAAACACCATAAAGCACTATTCCTTCTATGAGAAGTGTTTCAAATGAAAGTACCTCATTTATTGGTGATACGCATTCAAGAAAACAACACAAAGCACTTGTACTTCTATGAGAAGTGTTTCTAATCAGAGTACTTCATTTATGGGTGGTAACTAATCAAGAAAACACCACAAAGCACTTATACTTCTATGAGAAGTGTTTCAAATCAGAGTACTTCATTTATGGGTGGTAACCAATCAAGAAAACACCACAAAGCATTAATGCTTCTATTCGAAGTGTTTCTAATTACAGTATTTCATTAATGTGTGATGACCATTCAAAAAAACACCAAAAGCACTTATACTTCTTTGAGAAGTGTTTCTAATAAGAATATTTCATTTATTGGAGGTAACCAATCAAGAAAACACCATAAAGCACTATTCCTCCTATGAGAAGTGTTTCAAATCAATGTACCTCATTTATGGGTGATACCCATTCAAGAAAACAACACAAAGCACTTATACTTCTATGAGAAGTGTTTCTAATCAGAGTACTTCATTTATGGATGGTAACTAATCAAGAAAACACCACAAATCACTTATACTTCTATGCGAAGTGTTTCTAATCACAGTACTTCATTTATGGGTGATAACCATTCAAGAAACCACTACAAACACTTGTACTTCTATGAGAAGTGTTTCTAATCAGAGTACTTCATTTATGGGTGGTAACCATTCAAGAACACTCCACAAAGCACTTATACTTCCATGAGAAGTGTTTCTAATAATAGTACTTTATTTATGGGTTGTAACCAATCAAGAAAACACCACAAAGCATTAATGCTTCTATGAGAGGTGTTTCTAATCACAGTACTTCATTAATGGGTGATGACCATTCAAAAAAACACCCAAAGCACTTATAATTCTATGAGAAGTGTTTCAAATCAGAGTACCTCATTTATGGGTGATACCCATTCAAGAAAACAACACAAAGCACTTATACTTCTATGAGAAGTGTTTCTAATCAGAGTACTTCATTTATGGGTGGTAACTAATCAAGAAAACACCACAAAGCACTTATACTTCTATGAGAAGTGTTTCAAATCAGAGTACTTCATTTATGGGTGGTAACCAATCAAGAAAACACCACAAAGCATTAATGCTTCTATTCGAAGTGTTTTTAATTACAGTACTTCATTAATGTGTGATGACCATTCAAAAAAACACCAAAAGCACTTATACTTCTTTGAGAAGTGTTTCTAATCAGAGTATTTCATTTATTGGAGGTAACCAATCAAGAAAACACCATAAAGCACTATTCCTCCTATGAGAAGTGTTTCAAATCAATGTACCTCATTTATGGGTGATACCCATTCAAGAAAACAACACAAAGCACTTATACTTCTATGAGACGTGTTTCTAATCAGAGTACTTCATTTATGGATGGTAACTAATCAAGAAAACACCACAAATCACTTATACTTCTATGCGAAGTGTTTCTAATCACAGTACTTCATTTATGGGTGATAACCATTCAAGAAACCACTACAAACACTTGTACTTCTATGAGAAGTGTTTCTAATCAGAGTACTTCATTTATGGGTGGTAACCATTCAAGAACACTCCACAAAGCACTTATACTTCCATGAGAAGTGTTTCTAATAATAGTACTTTATTTATGGGTTGTAACCAATCAAGAAAACACCACAAAGCATTAATGCTTCTATGAGAAGTGTTTCTAATCACAGTACTTCATTAATGGGTGATGACCATTCAAAAAAACACCCAAAGCACTTATAATTCTATGAGAAGTGTTTCAAATCAGAGTACCTCATTTATGGGTGATACCCATTCAAGAAAACAACACAAAGCACTTATACTTCTATGAGAAGTGTTTCTAATCAGAGTACTTCATTTATGGGTGGTAACCAATCAAGAAAACACCACAAAGCACTTATACTTCTATGAGAAGTGTTTCAAATCAGAGTACTTCATTTATGGGAGGTAACCAATCAAGAAAACACCACAAAGCATTAATGCTTATAATCGAAGTGTTTCTAATTACAGTACTTCATTAATGTGTGATGACCATTTATAAAAACACCAAAAGCACTTATACTTCTTTGAGAAGTGTTTCTAATCAGAGTATTTCATTTATTGGAGGTAACCAATCAAGAAAACACCATAAAGCACTATTCCTCCTATGAGAAGTGTTTCAAATCAATGTACCTCATTTATGGGTGATACCCATTCAAGAAAACAACACAAAGCACTTATACTTCTATGAGAAGTGTTTCTAATCAGAGTACTTCATTTATGGATGGTAACTAATCAAGAAAACACCACAAATCACTTATACTTCTATGCGAAGTGTTTCTAATCACAGTACTTCATTTATGGGTGATAACCATTCAAGAAACCACTACAAACACTTGTACTTCTATGAGAAGTGTTTCTAATCAGAGTACTTCATTTATGGGTGGTAACCATTCAAGAACACTCCACAAAGCACTTATACTTCCATGAGAAGTGTTTCTAATAATAGTACTTTATTTATGGGTTGTAACCAATCAAGAAAACACCACAAAGCATTAATGCTTCTATGAGAGGTGTTTCTAATCACAGTACTTCATTAATGGGTGATGACCATTCAAAAAAACACCCAAAGCACTTATAATTCTATGAGAAGTGTTTCAAATCAGAGTACCTCATTTATGGGTGATACCCATTCAAGAAAACAACACAAAGCACTTATACTTCTATGAGAAGTGTTTCTAATCAGAGTACTTCATTTATGGGTGGTAACTAATCAAGAAAACACCACAAAGCACTTATACTTCTATGAGAAGTGTTTCAAATCAGAGTACTTCATTTATGGGTGGTAACCAATCAAGAAAACACCACAAAGCATTAATGCTTCTATTCGAAGTGTTTTTAATTACAGTACTTCATTAATGTGTGATGACCATTCAAAAAAACACCAAAAGCACTTATACTTCTTTGAGAAGTGTTTCTAATCAGAGTATTTCATTTATTGGAGGTAACCAATCAAGAAAACACCATAAAGCACTATTCCTCCTATGAGAAGTGTTTCAAATCAATGTACCTCATTTATGGGTGATACCCATTCAAGAAAACAACACAAAGCACTTATACTTCTATGAGACGTGTTTCTAATCAGAGTACTTCATTTATGGATGGTAACTAATCAAGAAAACACCACAAATCACTTATACTTCTATGCGAAGTGTTTCTAATCACAGTACTTCATTTATGGGTGATAACCATTCAAGAAACCACTACAAACACTTGTACTTCTATGAGAAGTGTTTCTAATCAGAGTACTTCATTTATGGGTGGTAACCATTCAAGAACACTCCACAAAGCACTTATACTTCCATGAGAAGTGTTTCTAATAATAGTACTTTATTTATGGGTTGTAACCAATCAAGAAAACACCACAAAGCATTAATGCTTCTATGAGAAGTGTTTCTAATCACAGTACTTCATTAATGGGTGATGACCATTCAAAAAAACACCCAAAGCACTTATAATTCTATGAGAAGTGTTTCAAATCAGAGTACCTCATTTATGGGTGATACCCATTCAAGAAAACAACACAAAGCACTTATACTTCTATGAGAAGTGTTTCTAATCAGAGTACTTCATTTATGGGTGGTAACCAATCAAGAAAACACCACAAAGCACTTATACTTCTATGAGAAGTGTTTCAAATCAGAGTACTTCATTTATGGGAGGTAACCAATCAAGAAAACACCACAAAGCATTAATGCTTATAATCGAAGTGTTTCTAATTACAGTACTTCATTAATGTGTGATGACCATTTATAAAAACACCAAAAGCACTTATACTTCTTTGAGAAGTGTTTCTAATCAGAGTATTTCATTTATTGGAGGTAACCAATCAAGAAAACACCATAAAGCACTATTCCTCCTATGAGAAGTGCTTCAAATCAATGTACCTCATTTATGGGTGATACCCATTCAAGAAAACAACACAAAGCACTTATACTTCTATGAGAAGTGTTTCAAATCAGAGTTCTTCATTTATGGGTGGTAACCAATGAAGAAAACACCACAAAACATTAATGCTTCTATGAGAAGTGTTTCTAATCACAGTACTTCATTAATGGGTGATGACCTTTCAAGAAAACACCATAAATCACTATTTATCCTATGAGAAGTGTATCAAATCAAAGTACCTCATTTATGGGTGATACCCATTCAAGAAAACAACACAAAGCACTAATACTTCTATAAGAAGTGTTTCTAATCAGAGTACTTCATTTATGAATGGTAACCAATCAAGAAAACACCACAAAGCACTTATACTTCTATGAGAAGTGTTTCAAATCAGAGTACTTCATTTATGGGTGGTAACCAATCAAGAAAACACCTCAAAGCATTAATGCTTCTATTCGAAGTGTTTCTAATTACAGTACTTCATTAATGTGTGATGACCATTCAAAAAAACACCAAAAGCACTTATACTTCTTTGAGAAGTGTTTCTAATCAGAGTACTTCATTTATGGATGGTAACTAATCAAGAAAACACCACAAATCACTTATACTTCTATGCGAAGTGTTTCTAATCACAGTACTTCATTTATGGGTGATAACCATTCAAGAAACCACTACAAACACTTGTACTTCTATGAGAAGTGTTTCTAATCAGAGTACTTCATTTATGGGTGGTAACCATTCAAGAACACTCCACAAAGCACTTATACTTCCATGAGAAGTGTTTCTAATAATAGTACTTTATTTATGGGTTGTAACCAATCAAGAAAACACCACAAAGCATTAATGCTTCTATGAGAAGTGTTTCTAATCACAGTACTTCATTAATGGGTGATGACCATTCAAAAAAACACCCAAAGCACTTATAATTCTATGAGAAGTGTTTCAAATCAGAGTACCTCATTTATGGGTGATACCCATTCAAGAAAACAACACAAAGCACTTATACTTCTATGAGAAGTGTTTCTAATCAGAGTACTTCATTTATGGGTGGTAACCAATCAAGAAAACACCACAAAGCACTTATACTTCTATGAGAAGTGTTTCAAATCAGAGTACTTCATTTATGGGAGGTAACCAATCAAGAAAACACCACAAAGCATTAATGCTTATAATCGAAGTGTTTCTAATTACAGTACTTCATTAATGTGTGATGACCATTTATAAAAACACCAAAAGCACTTATACTTCTTTGAGAAGTGTTTCTAATCAGAGTATTTCATTTATTGGAGGTAACCAATCAAGAAAACACCATAAAGCACTATTCCTCCTATGAGAAGTGCTTCAAATCAATGTACCTCATTTATGGGTGATACCCATTCAAGAAAACAACACAAAGCACTTATACTTCTATGAGAAGTGTTTCAAATCAGAGTTCTTCATTTATGGGTGGTAACCAATGAAGAAAACACCACAAAACATTAATGCTTCTATGAGAAGTGTTTCTAATCACAGTACTTCATTAATGGGTGATGACCTTTCAAGAAAACACCATAAATCACTATTTATCCTATGAGAAGTGTATCAAATCAAAGTACCTCATTTATGGGTGATACCCATTCAAGAAAACAACACAAAGCACTAATACTTCTATAAGAAGTGTTTCTAATCAGAGTACTTCATTTATGAATGGTAACCAATCAAGAAAACACCACAAAGCACTTATACTTCTATGAGAAGTGTTTCAAATCAGAGTACTTCATTTATGTGTGGTAACCAATCAAGAAAACACCACAAAGCATTAATGCTTCTATTCGAAGTGTTTCTAATTACAGTACTTCATTAATGTGTGATGACCATTCAAAAAAACACCAAAAGCACTTATACTTCTTTGAGAAGTGTTTCTAATAAGAATATTTCATTTATTGGAGGTAACCAATCAAGAAAACACCATAAAGCACTATTCCTCCTATGAGAAGTGTTTCAAATCAATGTACCTCAATTATGGGTGATACCCATTCAAGAAAACAACACAAAGCACTTATACTTCTATGAGAAGTGTTTCTAATCAGAGTACTTCATTTATGGATGGTAACTAATCAAGAAAACACCACAAATCACTTATACTTCTATGCGAAGTGTTTCTAATCACAGTACTTCATTTATGGGTGATAACCATTCCAGAAACCACTACAAACACTTGTACTTCTATGAGAAGTGTTTCTAATCAGAGTACTTCATTTATGGGTGGTAACCATTCAAGAACACTCCACAAAGCACTTATACTTCCATGAGAAGTGTTTCTAATAATAGTACTTTATTTATGGGTTGTAACCAATCAAGAAAACACCACAAAGCATTAATGCTTCTATGAGAAGTGTTTCTAATCACAGTACTTCATTAATGGGTGATGACCATTCAAAAAAACACCCAAAGCACTTATAATTCTATGAGAAGTGTTTCAAATCAGAGTACCTCATTTATGGGTGATACCCATTCAAGAAAACAACACAAAGCACTTATACTTCTATGAGAAGTGTTTCTAATCAGAGTACTTAATTTATGGGTGGTAACCAATCAAGAAAACACCACAAAGCACTTATACTTCTATGAGAAGTGTTTCAAATCAGAGTACTTCATTTATGGGAGGTAACCAATCAAGAAAACACCACAAAGCATTAATGCTTATAATCGAAGTGTTTCTAATTACAGTACTTCATTAATGTGTGATGACCATTTATAAAAACACCAAAAGCACTTATACTTCTTTGAGAAGTGTTTCTAATCAGAGTATTTCATTTATTGGAGGTAACCAATCAAGAAAACACCATAAAGCACTATTCCTCCTATGAGAAGTGCTTCAAATCAATGTACCTCATTTATGGGTAATACCCATTCAAGAAAACAACACAAAGCACTTATACTTCTATGAGAAGTGTTTCAAATCAGAGTACTTCTTTTATGAGAACTGTTTCAAATCAAAGTACCTCATTTATGGGTGATACCCATTCAAGAAAATAACACAAAGCACTTATACTTCTATTAGAAGTGTTTCTAATTAGAGTACTTCATTTATGGGTGGTAATTAATCAAGAAAACACCACAAAGCACTTATACTTCTATGAGAAGTGTTTCAAATCAGAGTTCTTCATTTATGGGTGATAACCAATCAAGAAAACACCACAAAGCATTAATGCTTCTATGTGAAGTGTTTCTAATCACAATACTTCATTAATGGGTGATGACCATTCAAGAAAACACCAAAAGAACTTATACTTCTATGAGAAGTGTTTCTAATCAGAGTACTTCATTTATGGGATGTAACCAATCAAGAAAATACCATAAAGTAATATTCCTCCTATGAGAAGTGTTTCAAATCAAAGTACCTTATTTATGGGTGATACCCATTCAAGAAAACAACACAAAGCACTTATACTTCTATTAGAAGTGTTTCTAATCAGAGTACATCATTTATGGGTGGTAACCAATCAAGAAAACTCCACAAAGCACTTATACTTCCATGATAAGTGTTTCAAATCAGAGTTCTTCATTTATGGGTGGTAA